>JASFAX010000064.1:425519-867335 GCA_030737875.1 Allium sativum
AATGGAAGCTATCCATTTGAGACATTCAACAAGTAGTCCTTTCAATGTGAAGGTTCCCGTCTTCAATATGCTCATTTGCTTCAAAACGTCGTTTTATTATACGGAATGGTTTTCGGAAAGAAATCTGATCCTGGTATTCCCGAATAACAAGCGCTATTTGAAAGTCATATGGAAACACATGATTAATCAAGTCTCTTCCCACTAAGAATGGTTAGTTAAAACCGTTATCAACTTAAATAAAAATCCTTAATTATTTATTTCATTAAAAATTTATTCCATACTTTCGTCCTTTTACCTTTAAAAAAGATATTGTCTTTACAAAGATTCCTTCTTAAACTTAATTTCGAAAAACTTCATTGATTCTTAATCAAGAATCATTAGTTCTTTATTTTTATTTTTCCAAACCCATTTCAGAATTAACATTGTTAGCATCATCTTAATTAGCCATTAAAAAAAATCTTAATCCCTTTCGAATTCAAAATCATAACTTAGTTATAGTTAGGTTAAAGGACGATGTTATTTAAGACAAAATTCACGACCAACCCAAAATCAATTGATATTAAATATAAGAATTAAATAGAAATTATATCAAACTTATATCCAATACTAGTTCACAAAATCAATGAATAATTTAAGTAGAATAACGATATAAATATCTTTCAAACTCCCCAAATTGTATAAGTCTAAATAACGGAATTACATACCGAAAATCCGAAGATTATTTCCATCCAAATCCAATTAATTCAGTTTTGAAAACATATCCATAAATCAAAATATTTATCAAAACAAATCTTCTTACAACATTTATATTTGAAAAACGAAAAAACTTAACTTACTGGTTTAAGGATCATGTTATTAAAGACATCATCCGCAACAACCCAAAATCAAATAATATTAATTATACGATTTAGATAGAAATCGTATCAGCTCATATTCAATTTCAATTCACATATTCAATAGATACAATAAGCGGAATAACGGTATAATCACCTTTTAAATTCCTCGAATATTATGAGTTTTATCTATGAAATTAACACCAAATGTTAGATGATTAATTCCAATCCAAATCCAATATTTAAGGTTTGAAGAACTTAAGTTCAATTAAGAATTAATTTTTCAAAACGTCGTTGTAATGTATTCGTTAGTCAGGCTGAAAGACTCCAAAATCAAATTATAGTTTAAAACTTCATTTTCTTTCTCAGATCACTTTAAAATCATTTATTATAATTTTTATCATATTTTTAATACTTTCTATAAAGCCGTTTATATTGATTTCCAATTACGGTCATCGAACTGCGTTTACAGCGACCTTTTAAAAATAGTTTTAAACATAACTTGAAATCTATAATTTGAAATTCAAAATTTCTTCTTTTAAGTTATTAAACAAACCTTTTTTGTTCCAAGGAAATCGGATTTAAATTTCATTAGTTATAGTCGTTTGAAGTTTATGGTCCAAATTCGCGAACTATCGCTACGTGACACGAACTATTCAAACCATATTATAGATTTAAAATAAAACTCATCCTATTTAGTTTAATATATTTCGTTAATTTTATAAAATCTTTATAAACTCTTTTAAAAGTGATATTATCAAATTTCAACTACAAATTCTATTATAAATCAAAATTGAATATTCCGTTATTATAATACTAATAAAATATCACTATTATTATTTTTTAAAATTAAATCTTTTGAAATCTAAACTTTGTAGAAATCAAATTAAACGTTATATAATATGTTTGGAATAACAAATTTGGGTTAAAAACATCATTTATATGTCTAACTTGAATTCAATTTTGAATATAATATCCAAAATCGATTTCAAACTAGATGTAATGACCCGGATTTCTTATCGATTTATTTTTAATATTTAATATGGATTTAAATATCGAGTTGGAAATATAAATCGACTTTTATATTGAGTTGTCGATTTAATAATCAATTTCGATTTAATATCGAATATATTAAATTATCGTAATACGAAATATAGTTGAAATCAAAGTTAAATACGGAGTCAAAAACAATTCAGATGACCGGTATAAACTCTGTTTGAATATAAACATTAATAGAAATAATTTATTACCAGCGAATTGATTTATTTTTAAATTTAAATTATTTTATATCGATCTAAAATGATTATTCTATATACGTTCAAATTAGATATCAAAATATATTCAATTCAGTTCAGAATAGTGTTATAATATTGGAACGGCGGTTGGTACGCTAAAATAGCAGTTAACGATTTTTAATTGTGAACCCCGATTTATTTGATTAGTGGATAGGATCAAAATCAAATCGATATCTATTTAAAAAGAATAAAAATCCCTTTTTGCCTACTCGTATTTAGTACAAATCAAATTGAAATAAAGATGCTATATACTTAGGGATACATTCAATTAATATGGCGTACATTTGGTTCCCTCTCCATGCTTATATAATGTGAGTTTCCCCTTTCTGTTCTATCTTCTTTCGGCATCTAAAAACAAAGCCGTCACTCATTTTATTTTTGAAAACTAAATCCCTTCTTGCAAAATCAAGCTCCAACAAAATAGAAAAGGGTCATTCCTTTGTTTCAAAATCAAACTCAAAACCGATTCCTTGTTAGATCCAAGCTCGACGGCATAATTTAGGCATGCAAATTCGAGTGGAGGTCGCGGTGAGGTCCGTGGGTGGAGCGCTGTGCCTATGGTTGAATCGCAGTAGGGTTTCGATCATCATTAGAAAGTGCGATGTGAGTTGGGGATTTGATAGTCTCGTTCTTTGTTTCCGTCCAGTATCAGAGGTCGCGATCGATTCATAAGAGCAGTTGTGATTTAATATTTGAGGTTTGGGTGAGGCGCAATTCTGGCATTAGAAGTCAGCATGGACTTCGATTTTAACTGGTGGATGAATTGATTAAGGAGGGACTTGGTATTTGGATTATTGGGAAAGTCAGGGTACACAGATTTGTGTTTGGCCAATAAGGGCATCGATCTATGGATTGGAAGGTGATGGTTGTTTTGTGTAGTTTAGAGATTCAAGGAAGAGGATGGTAATAGTTCGACATTTGAAAATTGTCGATATGGCTCTGAAGGGGGATATCGACTTAGGAAAGATCGAGTGTGTAAGTACGGAAGGTGCTCTGAGTTAAGACAGGGGCTGTCTGCGATCGTTTAGTTATAGGAGGGAATTTATTTTGCTTATTCGAGGTTGAGGTGAAGAGGTCAGGTTCTTCATTTTTCTTGCAGTAAGGAAGAAGACAACGAATACATGAATTAAGGTAATTACTTTCAAATTAGTTGCTAAAATTTTATTATAATTAAAATTGTTCGATGATTTAGTCTTAATATTAAAAATGGTCAACTTATATAATATGCGAGATCTGGAATTCACAAACAAGACGGAATTGGTTTTGAAACTACAATCTGGAGTTTTATTCATGGAATCGATGCAAAGGAATACCAGTTTGGAATAAAAACGGATTGCAATAAAACCACGGTGATTAAATCTCACTCACCATTTATTTAGAATTATTTTTATCAGTTAAAAATAATTATTTGTTGCTTGTTTGGTTGCATTTAATACTTTTGTGCATCTTAAATATATTAGTTATTTAGGCTTGGTGTTCTATTATTTATATATTGGTGGTTGGATATTCCCGTAGTCTCATTAGCGGATTCACGCGGTACCATTAGCGGATGATTACCCTATACGCCCCACGCTATGATAGTGGATGACCTTCTATACCGCGATATCCTGCCATGAAGCAGGATGGGTATTATTTATGTTGACTAACGTTTGTGGATGTAGGAAACAGGTTGGAGGGATCCAACTGGATTCCTCAAAAAGATTATTATATTTTGTTTTCACATATATTATCACATATGATATGTTGATTGATAATTGGGTGGTTTGAATGTTTTGTTATCACTGGGGCCTGAATGTTGATCTATAAAATTATTATAAAAGAGATTTTGAGAATTTAAACGGGAAAATTCTATTTTTTTTAAATAGAATTTGAAATTCGAATGGATTTAAAATATTGACTTGTTTTTGAATAAATAAAACAAGTACTGAAATTTATAAACGATGTTTATAAATTGAAATATACAGGAAATCGAAGTGATGAATTTATAAATGGTATTTGTAAATAAAATGGAATGATTTTCATTGGAAAATCAGGGAATTGAAATGAATTTATAAACAATGTTTATAAATAAAATGGAAAATTATCATTGGATAATTCGAATATTTAAATTCAAATGTGAATTTAAAAATAGAAATGGGGAAATCGTTTTAAAGAAATAGACGATGGAATTTGTTCTGATGTTCAGAATATAAATTGAACTAAATTAAATACGTAAGGATTTATGATTTGAATTCGATTAATTCGAATTTATTTAAATAGATGTCAAACTGAATATGGAAATAAATTGGGTGTTATATATATAAGTTATTATAAATAGAAATTTCCAAAATAAGATTTTGGTTTTAAATAGATTTCGAAATAGACTTGTTTATATATAAAACAAGGAGGTTGGATTTATAAACGATATTTATAAATCTAGTGAAATAAATTATCGTTGGATAAATCTAGAGTTTTAAATCCAAATAGAATTTGAAAATGTCAAATTTAAATAGAATTTGAAAATAGAATTTGAAATACAGAATTTGAAAATAGAATTTGAAAATAGAATTAAAAATAAAAAGTCCAAATCATTTCAAAATGGAAACGGCGAAATATATTTTAGAATGTGGATTTTTAAACAGAATCGAAATAAATCCAAAGGATTTTTAATTTGAAAAAGGAAGTGAAATTTAATGTAGAAGATTGAAGGATAAATAAATTTATTTCCGAGTTAGGAAAAATCGACAATTTTAGAAAATTGGAAATATTATGTTGAATTGGGAAAATTGGTTTGATATATATTTAAAATATATCAGAATGGAGTTGAATTTATATTTAAACGAAATTTAAAACGTTTATGTATTAAATATAATTAAAACGAACTCGCCGCAGTGCTGCATTTCGTAAATTGGCGATTCAAATTTCAATCGAGTATATGGAACTCAATTTAAGTTGGAATTCTTTGAAACAAGAGTCGTTAGGACCGATTTGATAATAGTTTTCTAATGGAAGAGAAAAATCTAGAATTAATCTTATAGATTTTGAGTTATGTCAAAATCAACTTTTCAGAAAATAGCGCCAGAACCATTATAATGCCATAACGGTTTATTGGAATAAATAAAGGGATTTTGAGTAAATAAAATATGGATTTTCATTAGAAAAATACAGACTTGAGTTATGAAAATATATCTGAACACAAGTGGAGTAGTGGATTGATTTTTGAAAACAAAAATTATATTTTTTTAATTATTAAATAGAATTAACTAATTTGAATAAAATTTAGTTAATGAAATTTTGAATCAAAATTGGACTTTGAGTAAGCGAACTGGATTTGTAAATTCATATCTAGAATCGAATATTGAAATTTGAGTTGAAAATGACATTTGATTGTTTTATAAACAAATTAATTTATATTTGAACATGATATGTTCAAATAAGAAGTGAAATAGGCAAAAGAGTTAATTAAAGAATAAATTAGCGAATCGAGTTTAAAATGACTGGATTGAGTTGTAATAAATTGGGAATGGATAGATATGTGTTAGACAGGTATGGAATGAAGTATATAAAGAGATATATTTTGAAATGCCCGACAAAAAGGTACATGTTTAAATTCCATATGAGGTTTTATGCGCCAAATCGGCAAGCCACTTGGCTTTTTGTTTTTCTCTTTGAATGGAGAGGGCTTGTGTGGCGGTTTGGGGATTTTCCCGATGCTCCGGTACAAAGGAGGTTATGGCGAATTTTCCGGAAATTTAAGAAGTTAGAATATTTTTAAGAAAATTTGATAATTAGAAATCTATATATCGATATATATAGAATTCGATAAGGAAACGAAACTAAAATAGAATATTGTAAACAAAAAAGAAATCTATAAATTAGATTTGTTAAAAATAGAAAGCGAACATATTCATGTTTTTAAAATGAATAATTAGTTTTTATGATGTTGATTATTCGAGGTAAGTGGTCTTGTCCATTTTGAAGTTAAGGATGTTTTCAGTCAAGGTATGAGAGGTAATTATACCTCAACTTGTTTGATTTCATTTTTAACAAATAAATAGCAGGATTCAGTCTCGAAAATAAATGTTTGAATAAGATTAGTTAAATGCAATATTTTGGATTGTTGTAACGATGTTTTATATGACATTCGTTTTAGCCCAAAGAAGTGGATTTTTGGAAATATAATATTTCCTGAGTGTAGAAATGAACGGTCGTGGAAGGGATAAATAATTGGAATGTTTCCAATTATAAGTAAAGGATATTTTTCCAAGTACAGAAAATAAAAGAAGGCGATATACGAAAATGTTTTCCAAATAGCGGAAAAGGCCAAGATGATGATTGAAAATATTTGTTTAACAAATATTGATAGGGGAATGATGAAGTGAATTAATTAATGAAATATTAATTAACAGGCCCAGTAACTTTTTGATGTTATGGATTAATGTTTGTTTGTTTTTCTTCGATAGTTAAATAACCGACTATCGAAAGGTTTGCCAATATCGTTGTCAATATGGAGAGACCGGTTGGATTATTATCCGTGAACCACTCCATATTGACAGTAGCGTTGCAGATCAGATTATATGAAGATAATCGAAGACGGAGTAAAGTGCAAGGAGTTTTTCTATTAATAGAAATTGTGCCTTCGGTTTCGTTCAATCCCAGAATGAACGTATATGGACGAATGTCTGATAGAGTATTTCCAATGATCGAATATGTTGATCTGTATAGATATATATATGGTGGCGGAGAATTTATTCTCTTAGCATAATGTCCAGAATATATTTGTGGAAATCAATTAGTGATTAACGAATCTGACAATGTGGCATTCAAAGTGATTGTACTATTAATGAATGATAAGTAATCATAGCCTCAGGCCTCAACAACCGAGAAGTGGAAAAAATCGGGCAGGCAGCATGGCTATGTGGGTCGCTCCCATTAGGGTGTATAATCACCTATCTAGAGATATTAATTTCATTCTTTAATCTATTTGATGCTGTCCCATTCGGGAAACGGTTGTTGATCCCAACCGTTGGTGAAATACATTCGATACACTCAAGCGAAATGAGTGGTCGGTCATGTGTGGGCCGGGTTGCAAGGCGTTCTTGTTGAACCCAGTGTATTCCTCTCTAGAGATACACTATCGAAATGTGGTTCTATACCTTGTCATGTTGGAAGTCCAATCTCCAATAAGCTCCATGCGGTTTTTGATTTTATATTATATACATGGAGCGTGAGATGCAAGCGTTTCGCTAGATTCTATTTACTTGATTAGACATTATTATAGTATCACTGGATTTTTGTATCAAAGTGTTTTGGGTTATAGTAAATTAAAAACCGTCCATGTTTATGTATGGGCTGGTCTTACTATTATCTTTTCTTTCAAAAGGATTTTGAAAGTTAAACAAATGGTTGGAGTTTACTCACACCAATCCAATGACTGACCCAGAGTTTATTTTGTTTTTGTTTTTCCTAAACTCTTGGGTGCCCAAATTTGTGCGGGCAGTCAAGTAGTCGGGATTTTACAGATTTACTTGGAGGAGCTTGAAGCAAGAGGCTTCACCTGTTAGCTATATACTTTCATATTTCCACTGCATACTATGTGGTATCTGGAAACAGGTGTCTATAACTGTTCTAGGAATAATTATTGTGCTCTGATGATGGTACGTATATAAAGTTACTAATTTGTATTTCAAAAGTTATGTTATATAATATATTTTATTCGTTCCGCTGTGAGTTTTTGATCTTCATTTTCTTCTATTCTAATATTTCTTTCTTTCTATTTCTCATCCTCTAACTTCTTTCTAATAATGATCCGTATTTCTGTGCAATTTGGGTTGGACGTGTGGTGTTATTAGTCAACTCAGATAGTATGGATCTGCGGGCCATTACAGTTGGTATCAGAGCTTAGGCTGAGCGAATACCTAGGTTGTGGTGTTGTGCTCGTTAGAGATAGGGTCAGTAGTAACCTAGAATGAGTGGAGTGTGTATATATACGAGAGAGCGTATTTGTTAATTGATATAAAAAAATTATTTTATATTGTGGTGGCTTGTCTGTTAAGTGGTTTATGAATGCTGGTCGAATCGTAGGACGCCACGACGTCGATAAGAGTTTGCAAATATTTGAACAGAAAATTGAATACGATATTGTTTTTAAGTGGGTAAATGAAACAATTTTACCCAAAAATTCTATTTTTGATAGAAAAAGAATAATTTTCTGAAATTATTGTAATATATGGATGTGTTGATTGTTAGAATTATAATCAAACGAGATTATAAAACTGGAATGATTATATATAGCTCGATTAAATTGTATAAGAATGAAACATACAAATATGTTGAACTGGAATTGAATTCAAAACAGAATTTGAAATTTAAATCCTGGGAAGTTGAAAAATATTTTACAAAGTATATTAAAATAATATAGCTTTGTTTTGGAAGGAGTTTTGAATAAAAATCATTTTAGATGGATTTTGAAAGTGTTAAAGCACTGTACTCACTTCAGTGGCTGGAAAATAATTCTGATGATGACTGCAGCATTATCAGTGTTCATTTTCGAGTTTCTAAGTGATGAGTTGCTACCTTAGAAAAGTTTTGGTGGAAATTTGTTTTAAATAAAACAAGTTGTTTTGGAAAATTCAAATGTTTTGAATTTGAAATGATTATAAATATATGTGTATATATTTATGTGGTTTCGAAAGGATTTGAAATAAAAACTCGGGAATTTAAATTTAGCTTAAGTTAAATGGATAGATGTGAATAAATTGATCAAAATCATATTGGAATGGAATATGAATTGATTGTAAATCATTCAGACTAAATGTACGCAAACATATATGGGTACCATATGAATGAAAAATCAATTGTTTTGATAGAATAAAAGTTGTTGATATATAAAGAGTTGAGTTTCAACATAAGTATGTTTTGAAAAGTACATAGGTTTGTAGCATTTTTTTTACCTTAGCAATTTCGGGGACAAAAATATTTTAAGGGGGGAAGAATGTAACGACCCAGATTTCTTATCGATTTATTTTTAATATTTAATATGGATTTAAATACCGAGTTGTTAATATAAATCGACTTTTATATTGAGTTGTCAATTTAATAATCAATTTCGATTTAATATCGAATATATTATATTATCGTAATACGAAATATAGTTGAAATCGAAGTTAAATACGAAGTCAAAAACAATTCAGATGACCGGTATAAACTCTGTTTGAATATAGATGATAATAGAAATAATTTATTACTAGCGAATTGATTTATTTTTGAATTTAAATTATTTTATATCAATTTAAAATGATTATTCTATAAACATTCAAATTAAATATCAAAATATATTCAATTCAGTTCAGAATAGTGTTATAATATTGGAACGACGGTCGGTTTGCTAAAATAGCGGTTCACGATTTTTAATTGTGAACCCCAATTTATTTGATTAGTGGATTGGATCAAAATCAAATCGATATCTGTTTAAAAAGAATAAAAATCCCTTTTTTCTAATCGTATTGAGTACAAATCAAATCGAAATAAAGATGCCATGTACCTAGGGATACATTCAATTAATATGGCGTACGTTTGGTTCCCTCTCCATGCTTATATATCGTGAGTTTCCGCTTTCTGTTCTATCTTCTTTCAGCATCTAAAAACAAAGCCATCACTCATTTTATTTTTGAAAACCAAATCCCTTCTTGCAAAATCAGGCTCCAACAAAATAGAAAAGGGTCGTTCCTTTGTTTCAAAATCAAACTCAGAACCAATTCCTTATTAGATCCAAGCTCGACGGCATAATTTAGGCACACAATTCGAGTGGAGGTCGCGGTGAGGTCTGTGGGTGGAGCGTTGTAACGAACCAAGGATTTTCGACTCCGAAAATCGACACAAAACCCAGCGTCGACTGTTCAGACATCGAAAATACCGGACCATTAATAGAAAGAAGTTAGAGGATGAGATAGAAAAGATAGAACTAATAGAATAGGAGAAGAAGAAAAACACAGCTGAACATAATCAGAGTAAACACGAATCTCACAGCGGAACGAATAAAATATATTATATAACATAACTTTGAAATACAAAACTGTATTGTATATACATACCATTATCAGAGTACAATACATCATATCACAGCGGAAATAGTCTCTAAATACTAACGGCGAAGCCTTCTGCTTTTAGCTCCTTCAAGCGTATCTGTAAAAGCCTGAAACACTTGACTACCCGTACAAATTTGGGCACCCAAGAGTTTAGGGAAAAACAAACAAAATAACTCTGGGTCAGTCATGGGACTGGTGTGAGTAAATTCCAACCATACGGTTTAACTTTGAAAATCCCTTTTGAAACAAAAAGGGTAATAGTAAGACCAGCCCACACATAAACACGGACGGCTTTTACCTTACTACAACCCAAAATATTTTGATATCAAAATCCAGTGATATTATAATAATGTCTAATCAAGTAAATAACCAAATAGCAGAACGCTTGCATCTCACGCTCTACATATATAGTATAAAATCAAAAACCGCAGGGCGCTTATTGGAGATTGGATTCCAACTATGACAAGGTATGGGACCACCTTCCGATGATGTATCTCTAGAGGCGAATACACCTGGG
This sequence comes from Allium sativum, assembly GCA_030737875.1. Lineage (NCBI taxonomy): Eukaryota > Viridiplantae > Streptophyta > Magnoliopsida > Asparagales > Amaryllidaceae > Allium > Allium sativum. Next base: position 436,231 of record JASFAX010000064.1, read on the forward strand.
TTCAACAAGAACGTCTTGCAACCCGGCCCACACATGACCGACCACTCATTTCGCTTGAGTGTATCGAATGTATATCACCAACGGTTGGACTCAAACCACCGTTCCCGAATGGGCAGAATCGATAGATTTAGAAACAAAAGGAATTTCTCTAGATAGGTGATTATACACCCTAATGGGAGCGACCCACATAGCCATGCTGCCTGCCTGATTTTTGTCATTTCCCGGCTGTGAAGCTTGAGGCTACGCCTACCTTTTAGAACATCTGGCCACCATATACTTTGAATGCCACATCGTCAAACCCGTCAAATCACTAGTTGATCTTCCCAAAATAATACGGGTATAAAAGCCAAGAGAAACGAATTTCTCCGCCACCAGATGTAATACCTTGGAAAGAACGTCTTAGGTGCTCTTCTAAGAATACGCTGTCAGGCATTCATCCATACAAGTTGTCCTGGGTCTGGACAAACAGAAAGCACCATTCTGAACAGGACGACCCTTGCATTTCACCCCGTCTTCAATTTTCTTCAGCATAATTTGCAGCGCTTATGCCTATACGGAGTGGTTTCAGATAGTATATCCAACCGGTCTCCCCGTATAGACAACGATGGTCAAAACACTTCGATAGTCGGTTGTTTAACTATCGAAGTAAAAACAACATCCATTCAATGTACAACCAATATCACACAAATCACAGGCACTTTTTATTTAACATTCGTTCTTATATTTCTTTGGACAAACGTCATTACTTATTACTTTTGAATAAGTGAATTTCAAAACAAGCTGTTTCCTTCCCTAGGAAGTAGTGCTATATATCATGCTTAAGCTTAGCCAACAACGTTAATTTAACGTTATAGTTTAAAACTCGTCATACGCTGTAATATTCCTCTTTATAACATATCTCGACCTCACAGTCACGCTTAAGCCTAGTCAACAGCGTTGTTTTATTGCTATAGTTCAAATACTTGAAATACGCTGCTATATTCCACCTTATACTGATCTTTGACATCTCTTACCGTTACAAAAATCTTGACATCTCTTTCTGTTACAAAAATCTTGACATCTCCTTTCGTTACAAAAATCTTAACATTTCTTTCTGTTACAAAATCTTAACATCTCCTTTCGTTACAAAAATCTTAACATCTCCTTTCGTTACAAAAATCTTAACATTTCTTTCTGTTACAAAATCTTAACATCTCCTTTCGTTACAAAAATCTTAACATTTCTTTCTGTTACAAAATCTTAACATCTCCTTTCGTTACAAAAATCTTAACATTTCTTTCTGTTACAAAATCTTAACATTTCTTTCTGTTACAAAATCTTAACATCTCCTTTCGTTACAAAAATCTTAACATTTCTTTCTGTTACAAAATCTTAACATCTCCTTTTCGCTTTGTCTTCTTTAGACAAATCCCTTATACTGTAAAATCTTATTTAAACTAAATCAACTATTCGTTAATTTATTACATTAGATTAATCATCTCAATCTAATTTAATTAAATAACCAATTATTGATCAAAACAGTTTTCTTGGTAAATATTTAGCCATGATTAACCCACTAATCAATTCTAACAAATCTTTTCATTTTGAACAAATAACATTATTAATCCAAATAATTTCACTTGTATCGATTACTATAAAAATAATAATTTATTTCTAAATAATCTCATTTACTATTAAATAAACAATAATCGATTCTAACTAATCTTACTTAATATGAAATCAACCAAAATCTATTTGTAAATATCTCATCTAATTGTTCTTAAAACAATAAATACTTGTTATTAATCATCAAGTTAATCTCCGCCTACTTACTTATTAATCTGATTAATATAAGAATCCACTCTACCAAATCATTTAGTAAGTATGGTGAAACACGTGCTTCGCACACGGTGGGATTTTAGTAAAACAATAGCAGTTAAAACAAATGATACATTTATGGTTGGTTGTTGCCATTATCTTAATCGATATCATCTATTGATTAAATCAAATAACGTTTGAATTTCCATTCAACGCTAATATCAACACAAGGTTTCAAAAGTCATTTGGGTTCAAACAGTGAATCTATATAAAACAAACAGTACATATAAATATTGAGGAATCCGGTGGGATTCCTCCAACCGATTTCCTGCATCCACCGATGTTAGTCAAATCATTTAACATTGATTAATCCCTACTAGGGAATATTATAATCAACAGAATTGGTGTCTAACTACTGATGTATGTATATCGCAACAGTGTATATAATTCAACCAATCTAACTGTAATTTATCTAAGCGGTCATCACACAACATCCAACCAATAAAATAAAAATATTTTAAAATAAAACAGAGTGAGTGAATTTACTCACCTTGGCGCGTTAACCGTTGAATAACGATTTGCGTCGATTGATCATGATATTCCAGTGGTTCTGTTCACCGCGAAATTTGTTCCACCGCGTACCTCTCGTTGCTAAAATTTCATCATCACTAGTTTTTCGTTGGATTCTTTCTTCTATCTCCAGCAAATAAGCTACTCGCTGAAATCAGAACACGTCAACCAATTTTCACCGATTATTACCACATCTTTTCACCATTTATTAAGTTTTCGGCACCACCTTCCTCCCACAAATGCATAGATCAATCCCATGCATGTTCTACCATGATATCACGCTCCAAAATGCGTCCCTCTTCACAAACTACATCTGATGCTCAACTAGTAGCATCACGGCCCCGACATCAAATTGCTGCGCACCCTTAACCTCCTTTAAACACAGTCATGGTCGACAACTCAGTTCCACCAACCCTCAACTGACCTTGCGTCATGTCCTCCATTTACAAAACACACACCTACCTTTCAAGCTTCCAAACCCGTCTGCTCCTTCCTGTTTGAGCCTCTTCGACAGTTCTACTTCCACCAACTAACATCAATAAAGCCCTCCTCTTGGTCAACAGACCCGCAGCCACTTTGTGTCTTCACAGTTGAAACCAAGCCTCGCCTCCATGCTCACACACTCAACTCCACTCCCCGATCTCTTCTCTAGAACAAAGCACTCGCAAGCTCCGGTATCGTCATCGAGTCAACAAGTAGTCATGATTTATGATGAACTCGATTTTATATTTTATTTATTAGAAGAGAATGGGAATTTGGGTTTGAATTTCTAGATGTATATTCGCAGACATGGAAGGGTTTGAATGAATATGTTGAAGAAACATCCAGGTGGATGGCAGCGTGTGGTATTTATAGGAGGCAATTCCTTGACGCTCACGGAGTAGGGAAGTAGGTACAGGCATATAGATCGGCTCCTGCTTAGTGTAGTCTTTTCCATGTTGTTTAATCGCTCCAGTACATGTCTTAATGGTATACGCAGGGAAGGTTCATCTTGTATATAAATATTTATACTTATAGCTTCTTTCTTTTGATTAAGAAATATTGTACAGAGTACTTTTGTCATGTGCAAACCTCCAGACTACGTTAGTTTATGCATGTGCTTTCTGGCTTTAGGTCCTTTAAATTTCCAACGCATTGCTATGCAACTTTCATACGTAGGAATGTCCTTCGGTATTGAGTATTTAATGAGAAACATAGGTCTGTACATATTTCTTCTTAGGCATGTGTTATGCCTTACATTCTTAGGTTCGGCTACAGTTTAGGTAGGTTAGGCCGACAGGTGATGTGATAATTCATGCTTCACGTTGCTTGTTGTATCCATTTCTTTGCTGCTAAGGAACCCAATATGTGTATTTTATTGTATATCTTAATTTATTAAGGATACCCTGCTATATAAAACTCCATTCAAGTACGAACGGCTATGGACAGAAATAAAAATACAGTTGCGTCCAGCGAGGTGTCACGATCTCAAAAATATAATAATATCGGTAGATTAATTCATATTTTGAAACCTCAAAATACTGATATAGGGTGCAAAATATTCCAAATAAAAAGTTGCATATTTAATTAATTAAAAATTACAGTAAAATTCTAAAAATTAAATTATCACTACGTCTCAAAAGAACCTTGTCTAAATTCGAAACCCATAAGAAGTTATTTCAAATAAACCGTTATGGTCGATATACGATTTCATAGCGACTTTCTGAATATTTGATTTGGATATATCTCGAAATCTATAACGTGAAATCTTGATTTTTCACTTCTATTATAAAGATACTGTTCAATAGATTCCAACGCTTCTTGTTTGAAGAAATCCGATTTAAAACGAGTTCTGTACACTCAGTTGAAGTTCAGAACGTTAAATTACGAACTGCAGCGTCGTTATTAGCTCGTTTATATTCAATATATATTTTTATACGTTCAACTTCGTTTTAATTAAAATATAAATTCACTTATATTAGGAATTCAATATTCAAACTGATTTAAATACACAAATACAAACCGATAAAAATACGGGACATTACATTCCTTCCCCCTTAAAATAATTTCGTCCTCGAAATTGCTAAGGTAGGAAAAATGCTACAATTCTCTGTTGCAAACAGGTTAAAAATCTTTTTGGTTCACTTCATAATTTCAGTTTTCAACTGAACTGATCAAAATATTAATTCCCTTCTTTGTAACAAAAATTTTCAAAATTCTGAAAATTTTCTAACACTTTAATTTTCGGAGAATTTCGTCAGCCTCTCTGCTGCACGGTTCATTCGGTACTACTACCATACGCCACTTTGGGACTTCTCCCTTTATCGGGCATCTAACTTTCTCGCTTCCATTTGCAATCCATTCAGCATACCCGAATACATCACCAACTGATCTCGAGTCAGTTTATCTTCAATCAATAATTCTCTTACATCCTGACTCAAATTTCTTTTTCAAATTCCAGTTCAATTCAAATCCCAAATAATCAAATTTCCCAACCAAGTTCGGTTCCACAACTCAACTACTTTGCCAAATCAAATCCTCATTCTAGTGCATTTTCCACCTATTTGGCTTCAATTCAACTCAATTTTTTTTTTTTTTGACTTAGTCAAATTCATTATTTATATACTTCATAAGAAAAATTTAAATTTCAGAAATCAAATACCTGGGATTTTCATTTCCAATCAGTTTGAGATCATATACATATATATACCTACAACATGGCCATTCAAACATTTGAATTTCTGACAATGTGTTTTCCCAAAACACTTCAAAAACAAAACCTTTTGGTAGTAATCCGTCACTTAGCACCCGAAAATGAATACAGATAATGGTCGACTTCATCATCGGAATTCATTTCCCAGCGATCAAAGTGAGTTCAATACTATATCACTTTCAAAACTCACATTCAAATACTTTTATTTGAAATTACTTCAAAAATATCCTTTCGAAACTCGGATAATATTCCAAAATTTCCCCAGGATCTTAAAATTCCATATATTTAATTCAAATTTCATTTACAAACATTTTCATGTATCAGAATTTTTATTCCAATTCTGGCTTAAATTTCAGATTCAGTTCATCTGATTTTACATATTATATTTATAAAACATTTCGATTGGTTATTTATATAACCAATTCAATTATAAATCTTATTCGATCATAAGTTCACCCAACACATTCAATATATACTAGATAATTCCAATATATATGTTTTCTTTATATCAAAATATATTTCGAGTAAAATTATTTCATTTACCCTCTATTCAAAACATACTGTGTCGAATTACTCTGTTCAAGAGTTTAGAACCACCTATCGACACAGTTTGCATTACTGTTTCGACCAGAATTCATAAACCACTTGTCAAACCAATCGACACAATATAAAACAGTTTTTATATTGATTTACAAATACGCGCTCATATACATACACTCAAATTCAATCTAGGATGTTACTAACCCTATCTCTAGTGAGTTACGCCACAGAGCCAAGGTAATCACTTAACCTTATGCTCTGATACCACTGTAACGACCCAAGGATTTTCGACTCCGAAAATCGACACAAAACCCAGCGTCGACTGTTCAGACATCGAAAATACCGGACCATTAATAGAAAGAAGTTAGAGGATGAGATAGAAAAGATAGAACTAATAGAATAGGAGAAGAAGAAAAACACAGCTGAACATAATCAGAGTAAACACGAATCTCACAGCGGAACGAATAAAATATATTATATAACATAACTTTGAAATACAAAACTGTATTGTATATACATACCATTATCAGAGTACAATACATCATATCACAGCGGAAATAGTCTCTAAATACTAACGGCGAAGCCTTCTGCTTTTAGCTCCTTCAAGCGTATCTGTAAAAGCCTGAAACACTTGACTGCCCGTACAAATTTGGGCACCCAAGAGTTTAGGGAAAAACAAACAAAATAACTCTGGGTCAGTCATGGGACTGGTGTGAGTAAATTCCAACCATACGGTTTAACTTTGAAAATCCCTTTTGAAACAAAAAGGGTAATAGTAAGACCAGCCCACACATAAACACGGACGGCTTTTACCTTACTATAACCCAAAATATTTTGATATCAAAATCCAGTGATATTATAATAATGTCTAATCAAGTAAATAACCAAATAGCAGAACGCTTGCATCTCACGCTCTACATATATAGTATAAAATCAAAAACCGCAGGGCGCTTATTGGAGATTGGATTCCAACTATGACAAGGTATGGGACCACCTTCCGATGATGTATCTCTAGAGGCGAATACACCTGGGTTCAACAAGAACGTATTGCAACCCGGCCCACACATGACCGACCACTCATTTCGCTTGAGTGTATCGAATGTATATCACCAACGGTTGGACTCAAACCACCGTTCCCGAATGGGCAGAATCGATAGATTTAGAAACAAAAGGAATTTCTCTAGATAGGTGATTATACACCCTAATGGGAGCGACCCACATAGCCATGCTGCCTGCCCGATTTTTGTCATTTCCCGGCTGTGAAGCTTGAGGCTACGCCTACCTTTTAGAACATCTGGCCACCATATACTTTGAATGCCACATCGTCAAACCCGTCAAATCACTAGTTGATCTTCCCAAAATATTACGGGTATAAAAGCCAAGAGAAACGAATTTCTCCGCCACCAGACGTAATACCTTGGAAAGAACGTCTTAGGTGCTCTTCTAAGAATACGCTGTCAGGCATTCATCCATACAAGTTGTCCTGGGTCTGGACAAACAGAAAGCACCATTCTGAACAGGACGACCCTTGCATTTCACCCCGTCTTCAATTTTCTTCAGCATAATTTGCAGCGCTTATGCCTATACGGAGTGGTTTCAGATAGTATATCCAACCGGTCTCCCCGTATAGACAACGATGGTCAAAACACTTCGATAGTCGGTTGTTTAACTATCGAAGTAAAAACAACATCCATTCAATGTACAACCAATATCACACAAATCACAGGCACTTTTTATTTAACATTCGTTCTTATATTTCTTTGGACAAACGTCATTACTTATTACTTTTGAATAAGTGAATTTCAAAACAAGCTGTTTCCTTCCCTAGGAAGTAGTGCTATATATCATGCTTAAGCTTAGCCAACAGCGTTAATTTAACGTTATAGTTTAAAACTCGTCATACGCTGTAATATTCCTCTTTATAACATATCTCGACCTCACAGTCACGCTTAAGCCTAGTCAACAGCGTTGTTTTATTGCTATAGTTCAAATACTTGAAATACGCTGCTATATTCCACCTTATACTGATCTTTGACATCTCTTACCGTTACAAAAATCTTGACATCTCTTTCTGTTACAAAAATCTTGACATCTGCTTTCGTTACAAAAATCTTAACATTTCTTTCTGTTACAAAATCTTAACATCTCCTTTCGTTACAAAAATCTTAACATCTCCTTTCGTTACAAAAATCTTAACATTTCTTTCTGTTACAAAATCTTAACATCTCCTTTCGTTACAAAAATCTTAACATTTCTTTCTGTTACAAAATCTTAACATCTCCTTTCGTTACAAAAATCTTAACATTTCTTTCTGTTACAAAATCTTAACATCTCCTTTCGTTACAAAAATCTTAACATTTCTTTCTGTTACAAAATCTTAACATCTCCTTTCGTTACAAAAATCTTAACATTTCTTTCTGTTACAAAATCTTAACATCTCCTTTTCGCTTTGTCTTCTTTAGACAAATCCCTTATACCGTAAAATCTTATTTAAACTAAATCAACTATTCGTTAATTTATTACATTAGATTAATCATCTCAATCTAATTTAATTAAATAACCAATTATTGATCAAAACAGTTTTCTTGGTAAATATTTAGCCATGATTAACCCACTAATCAATTCTAACAAATCTTTTCATTTTGAACAAATAACATTATTAATCCAAATAATTTCACTTGTATCGATTACTATAAAAATAATAATTTATTTCTAAATAATCTCATTTACTATTAAATAAACAATAATCGATTCTAACTAATCTTACTTAATATGAAATCAACCAAAATCTATTTGTAAATATCTCATCTAATTGTTCTTAAAACAATAAATACTTGTTATTAATCATCAAGTTAATCTCCGCCTACTTACTTATTAATCTGATTAATATAAGAATCCACTCTACCAAATCATTTAGTAAGTATGGTGAAACACGTGCTTCGCACACGGTGGGATTTTGGTAAAACAATAGCAGTTAAAACAAATGATACATTTATGGTTGGTTGTTGCCATTATCTTAATCGATATCATCTATTGATTAAATCAAATAACGTTTGAATTTCCATTCAATGCTAATATCAACACAAGGTTTCAAAAGTCATTTGGGTTCAAACAGTGAATCTATATAAAACAAACAGTACATATAAATATTGAGGAATCCGGTGGGATTCCTCCAACCGATTTCCTGCATCCACCGATGTTAGTCAAATCATTTAACATTGATTAATCCCTACTAGGGAATATTATAATCAACAGAATTGGTGTCTAACTACTGATGTATGTATATCGCAACAGTGTATATAATTCAACCAATCTAACTGTAATTTATCTAAGCGGTCATCACACAACATCCAACCAATAAAATAAAAATATTTTAAAATAAAACAGAGTGAGTGAATTTACTCACCTTGGCGCGTTAACCGTTGAATAACGATTTGCGTCGATTGATCATGATATTCCAGTGGTTCTGTTCACCGCGAAATTTGTTCCACCGCGTACCTCTCGTTGCTAAAATTTCATCATCACTAGTTTTTCGTTGGATTCTTTCTTCTATCTCCAGCAAATAAGCTGCTCGCTGAAATCAGAACACGTCAACCAATTTTCACCGATTATTACCACATCTTTTCACCATTTATTAAGTTTTCGGCACCACCTTCCTCCCACAAATGCATAGATCAATCCCATGCATGTTCTACCATGATATCACGCTCCAAAATGCGTCCCTCTTCACAAACTACATCTGATGCTCAACTAGTAGCATCACGGCCCCGACATCAAATTGCTGCGCACCCTTAACCTCCTTTAAACACAGTCATGGTCGACAACTCAGTTCCACCAACCCTCAACTGACCTTGCGTCATGTCCTCCATTTACAAAACACACACCTACCTTTCAAGCTTCCAAACCCGTCTGCTCCTTCCTGTTTGAGCCTCTTTGACAGTTCTACTTCCACCAACTAACATCAATAAAGCCCTCCTCTTGGTCAACAGACCCGTAGCCACTTTGTGTCTTCACAGTTGAAACCAAGCCTCGCCTCCATGCTCACACACTCAACTCCACTCCCCGATCTCTTCTCTAGAACAAAGCACTCGCAAGCTCCGGTATCGTCATCGAGTCAACAAGTAGTCATGATTTATGATGAACTCAATTTTATATTTTATTTATTAGAAGAGAATGGGAATTTGGGTTTGAATTTCTAGATGTATATTCGCAGACATGGAAGGGTTTGAATGAATATGTTGAAGAAACATCCAGGTGGATGGCAGCGTGTGGTATTTATAGGAGGCAATTCCTTGACGCTCACGGAGTAGGGAAGTAGGTACAGGCATATAGATCGGCTCCTGCTTAGTGTAGTCTTTTCCATGTTGTTTAATCGCTCCAGTACATGTCTTAATGGTATACGCAGGGAAGGTTCATCTTGTATATAAATATTTATACTTATAGCTTCTTTCTTTTGATTAAGAAATATTGTACAGAGTACTTTTGTCATGTGCAAACCTCCAGACTACGTTAGTTTATGCATGTGCTTTCTGGCTTTAGGTCCTTTAAATTTCCAACGCATTGCTATGCAACTTTCATACGTAGGAATGTCCTTCGGTATTGAGTATTTAATGAGAAACATAGGTCTGTACATATTTCTTCTTAGGCATGTGTTATGCCTTACATTCTTAGGTTCGGCTACAGTTTAGGTAGGTTAGGCCGACAGGTGATGTGATAATTCATGCTTCACGTTGCTTGTTGTATCCATTTCTTTGCTGCTAAGGAACCCAATATGTGTATTTTATTGTATATCTTAATTTATTAAGGATACCCTGCTATATAAAACTCCATTCAAGTACGAACGGCTATGGACAGAAATAAAAATACAGTTGCGTCCAGCGAGGTGTCACGATCTCAAAAATATAATAATATCGGTAGATTAATTCATATTTTGAAACCTCAAAATACTGATATAGGGTGCAAAATATTCCAAATAAAAAGTTGCATATTTAATTAATTAAAAATTACAGTAAAATTCTAAAAATTAAATTATCACTACGTCTCAAAAGAACCTTGTCTAAATTCGAAACCCATAAGAAGTTATTTCAAATAAACCGTTATGGTCGATATACGATTTCATAGCGACTTTCTGAATATTTTATTTGGATATATCTCGAAATCTATAACGTGAAATCTTGATTTTTCACTTCTATTATAAAGATACTGTTCAACAGATTCCAACGCTTCTTGTTTGAAGAAATCCGATTTAAAACGAGTTCTGTACACTCAGTTGAAGTTCAGAACGTTAAATTACGAACTGCAGCGTCGTTATTAGCTCGTTTATATTCAATATATATTTTTATACGTTCAACTTCGTTTTAATTAAAATATAAATTCACTTATATTAGGAATTCAATATTCAAACTGATTTAAATACACAAATACAAACCGATAAAAATGCGGGACATTACAAGCGTTGTGCCTATGGTTGAATCGCAATAGGGTTTCGATCAACAGTAGAAAGTGCGATGTAAGATGGGGATTTGTTAGTCTCGTTCTTTATTTTCGTCCAGCATCAAAGGTCGCAATCGATCCATAGGAGCAGTTGCGATTTAAGATTTGAGGTTTGGGTGAGGCACGATTCTGGCATTAGAAGTCAACATGGACTTCGATTTTTACTAGTGGACGAGGTGATTAAGGAGGGACTCGGTAGTTGGATTATTGGGAAAGTCAGGGTACACGGATCTGTGTTTGGCAAATAAGGACATCGATCTATGGATTGGAAGGTGATGGCTGTTTTGTGCAGTTTGGAGATTCATGGAGGAGGATGGTAATAGTTCGACATTTGAAAATTGTCGATATGGTTTTGAAGAGGGATATCGACTTAGGAAAGATCGAGTGTGTAAGTATGGAAGGTGTTCTAAGTTAAGGCAGGGGCTGTTTGGGATCGTTTAGCTATAGGAGGGAATTTATTTTGCTTATTCGAGCTTAAGGAGAGGAGGTCAGGTTCTTCATTTTTCTTGCAGTAAGGAAGAAGATAACAAAAACATGAATTAACGTAATTACTTTCAAATTAGTTATTAAAATTTTATTATAATTAAAATTGTTCGATGATTTAGTCTTAATATTAAAAATGGTTAACTTATATAATATGCAAGATCTGGAATTCACAAACATGACGGAATTGGTTTTGAAATTACAATTTGGAGATTTATTCACGGAATCAATGAAAAGGAATACCAGTTTGGGATAAAAATGGAATGCAATAAAACCACGGTGAGTAAATTTCACTCACCTTTTATTTAGAATTATTTTTATCAGTTAAAAATAATTGTTTGTTGCTTGTTTGGTTGCATTTAATATTTTTGTGCATCTTAAATATATTAGTTATTTAGGCTTGGTGTGCCAATATATATATATATATATATATATATATATATATATTGGTGGTTGGATATTCCCGTAGTCTCATTGGCGGATACCCGCGGTACCAATAGCGGATGATCACCCTATACGCCCCACGCTATAATAGTGGATGACCTTCTATACCGCGATATCCTGCCACGAAGCAGGATGGGTATTATTTATGTTGACTAACGTTTGTGGATGCAGGAAAACAGGTTGGAGGGATCCCACTGGATTCCTCAAAAAGATTATTATTTGTTTATTTTCACATATATTATCATATATGATATGTTGATTGATAATTGGGTGGTTTGATTGTTTAATTATCACCGGGGGTCTGAAGGTTGATCTATAAAAATACTGTAAAATAGATTTTGAGAATTTAAACGGGAAAATTCTATTTTTTTAAATAGAATTTGAAATTCGAATGCATTAAAAATAGTGACTTGTTTTCGAATAAATAAAACAAGTACTGAAATTTATAAACGATGTTTATAATTGAAATATACAGGAAATTAAAGTGATGAATTTATAAATGGTATTTAGAAATAAAATGGAATGATTTTCATTGGAAAATCAGGAAATTGAAATGAATTTATAAGTAGTATTTATAAATAAGTGGAAAAATTATCATTGGATAATTTGAATATTTAAATTCAAATGTGAATTTAAAAATAGAAATGGGGAAATCATTTTAAAGAAATAAACGATGGAATTTATTTTGATGTTTAGAATATAAATTGAACTAAAATAAATCAGTAAGGATTTATGATTTGAATTCGATTAATTCGAATTTATTTAAATAGAAGTCAAACTGAATATGGAAATAAATTGGGTGTTATATATATAAGTTATTATAAATAGAAATTTCCAAAATAAGATTTTGGTTTTAAATAGATTTCGAAATAGACTTGTTTATATATAAAACTAGGAGGTTGGATTTATAAATCTAGTGAAATAAATTATCGTTGGATAAATTTAGAGTTTTAAATCCAAATAAAAATTGAAAATATCAAATTCAGATAGAATTTGAAAATAGAATTTGAAATATTGAATTTGAAAGTAGAATTTGAAAATAGAATTAAAAATAGAAAGTTGAAATCGTTTCGAAATGGAAAAGACGAAATATATTTCAGAATGTGGATTTCAAAGCAGAATAGAAATAAATCCAAAGGTTTTATAATTTGAAAAAGGAACTAGAATTTAATATAGAAGATTGAAGGATAAATAAATTTATTTCCGAGTTAGTAAAAATCAACAATTTTAGAAAATCGGAAATATTACGTTGAATTGGGAAAATTGGTTTGATATATATTAAAAATATATCAGAATGGAGTTGAATTTATATATAAACGTAATTTAAAACGTTTATATATTAAATATAATTAAAACGAACTCGCCGCAATGCTGTAGTTCGAAATTGGCGATTCGAACTTTAATTGAGTATATGGAACTCAATTTAAGTCGGAATTCCTTGAAACAAGAATCGTCATGACCGATTTGATAATAGTTTTCTAATGGAAGAGAAAAATCTGGATTTCATCTTATAGATTTTGAGTTATGTCAAAATCAACTTTTCAGAAAATAGCGCCAGAACCATTATAAAGCCATAACGGTTTATTGGAATAAAAAAGGGATTTTGAGTAAATAAAATATGGATTTTCATTAGAAAAATACAGACTTGAGTTATGAAAATATATCTGAACTCAAGTGGAGTAGTGGATTTATTTTGGAAAACAAAAATCAAATTTTTAATTATTAAATAGAATTAACTAATTTGAATAAAAATTAGTTAGTGAAATTTTGAATCAAAATTGCACTTTGAATAAGCGAACTGGATTTGTAAATTCATATCTGGAATCGAATATTGAAATTTGAGATGAAAATGACATTTGATTGTTTTATAAACAAATTAATTTATATTTGAACGTGATATGTTCAAATAAGAAGTGAAATAGGCAAAAGAGTTAATTAAAGAATAAATTAGCGAATCGAGTTTTAAATGACTAGATTGAGTTGTAATAAATTGGGAATGGATAGATATCTGTTAGACAGGTATGGAATGAAGTGTATGAAGAGATATATATTGAAATACCCGACAAAAAGGTACATGTTTAAATTCCATATGAGGTTTTATGCGCCAAATCGGCAAGCCACTTGGCTTTTTTTTTTCTTTTCGAATGGAGAGGGCCTGTGTGGCGGTTTGGGGATTTTCCCAATGCTCCCGGTACAAAGGAGGTTATGGCGAATTTTTCCGGAAATTTAAGGAGTTAGAATATTTTTAAGAAAATTTGATAATTAGAAATCTATATATCGATATATATAAAATTCGATAAGGAAACGAAATTAAAATAGAACAATGTAAACAAAAGGATATCTATAAATTAGATTTGTTAAAAATAGAAAGCGAACCATATTCATGTTTTTAAAATGAATAATTAGTTTTTATGATGTTGATTATTCGAGGTAAGTGCTCTTGTCCGTTTTGAAGTTAAGGATGTTTTCTGTCAAGGTATGAGAGGTAATTATACCTCAACTTGTTTGATATCATTTTTAACTAATAAATAGCACGATCCAGTCTCGAAGATAAATGTTTGAATAAGATTAGTTAAATGCAGTATTTTGGATTGTTGTAACGATGTTTTATATAACATTCGTTTTAACCCAAATAAGTGGAATTTTGGAAATATAATATTTCCTGAGTATAGAAATGAACGGTCGTGGAAGGGATAAATAATTGGAATGTTTCCAATTATAAGTAACGGATATTTTCTCTAAGTACAGAAAATAAAAGAAGGCGATATACGGAAATGTTTTCCAAATAGCGGAAAAGGCCAAGATGATGGTTGAAAATATTTGTTTAACAAATATTGATAGGGGAATGAAGAAGTGAATTAATTAATGAAATATTAATTAACAGGCCCAGTGATTGTTTGATGTTATGGATGAATGTTTGTTTGTTTTTCTTCAATAGTTAAATAACCGACTATCAAAGAGTTTGCCAATATCGTTGTCAATATGGAGAGACCGGTTGGATTATTATCCGTGAACCACTCCGTATTGACAGTAGCGTTGCGAATCAGATTATATGAAGATAATAGAAGACGGAGTAAAGTGCAAGGACTTTTCCTGTTAACAGAAATTGTGCCTTCGGTTTCTTTCAATCTCAGAACGAACGTATATGGACGAATGTCTGAAAGAGTATTTCCAATGATCGAATATGTTGATGTGTATAGATATATATGGTGGTGGAGAATTTATTCTCTTAGCATAATATCCAGAATATATTTGTGCAAATCAATTAGTGATTAACGGATCGGACAGTGTGGCATTCAAAGTGATTGTACTATCAATGAATGATAAGTAATCGTTGCCTCAGGCCTCAACGACCGGGAAATGACAAAAATCGGGCAGGCAGCATGGCTATGTGGGTCATTCCCATTACGGTGTATAATCACCTATCTAGAGATATTCATTTCATTCTTTAATCTATTTGATGCTGTCCCATTCGAGAAACGGTTGCTGATCCCAACCGTTGGTGATATACATTCGATACACTCATGCGAAATGAGTGGTTAGTCATGTTTAGGCCAGGTTGCAAGACGTTCTTGTTGAACCCAGTGTATTCCTCTCTAGTGGTACACTATCGAAAGGTGGTTCCATACCTTGTCATGTTGGAAGTCCCATCTCCAATAAACGTCATGTGGTTTTTGATTTTATATTATATACATGGAGCGTGAGATGCAAGCGTTCCGCTAGATTCTATTTACTTGATTAGACATTATTATAATATCACTGGATTTTTGTATCAAAGTGTTTTGGGTTAGAGTAAGGTAAAACCGTCCATGTTTATGTGTGGGCTGGTCTTACTATTATCTTTTCTTTCGAAAGGATTTTGAAAGTTAAACAAATGGTTGGAGTTTACATCACACTAGTCCCATGACTGACCCAGAGTTTATTTTGTTTTTGTTTTCCCTAAACTCTTGGGTTCCCAAATTTGTACAGGCAGTCAAGTAGTCGGGATTTTACAGATTCACTTGGAGGATCATGAAGCATAAGGCTTCACCTATTAGCTATAGACTATCATATTTCCGTTGCATACTATGTTGTATCTAGAAACAGGTGTTTATAATTGTTCCAGGATTAACTGTTGTGTTTTGATGATGAATGTATATAAAGTTACTGATTTGTGTTTCAAAAGTTATGTTATATAATATATTTTATTCGTTCCGCTGTGAGTTTGTGATCTTCATTTTCTTCTACTCTAATATTTCTTTCTTTCTATTTCTCATCCTCTAACTTCTTCCTAATAATGATTCGTATTTCTGTGCAATTTGGGTTGGACGTGTGGTGTTATTAGTCAACTCAGATAGTACGGATTTGCGGGCCGTTATATTAGAATAAGTCATTTCCGATTCAAAACTCATTCAAAAGTTGTTGAAATCATCCTAACTCCATTTCCAAATCGTTTTGGATATTAAAAAAAATCTAATTTTCATTTTCAAACCTAAATCTCAGTTTTAAATGAATAAAATATTCATTCCTAGTTTCCAAATGTAAGGAGACTTTAAATCAATAGCCCATAATTCCATATATGTGATGTGAATTGTGTAAACAACGTAATAGCGATCACATCAACCATCATCCATCACAGTATTAATAATATAAGCATTACAACACTTTAACGCTTATACAACATGAATAATAATAACTGTAGTTAAACATCCATCATCGACGAAGTAATCATAACATCCACAATGCAACCAACATATATAATCATATCACGGTTATAATAACTACCCAAAATTTTAACATAAGAGTTCTCAATGAAATTTAGTTGTCGAAATACTGTCTAGTTTCTTAATTAAATTAAACAACGTTTAATTAAACTAAAGAACTGTAGCTAGCTCCAAACTAGTTCAATCGACATGCATTCGTTGTATTTGTCTTTGCGGTAATGTATGAAATATATATGTCGCGTAGACAAGTTAATGTATAATTTAGAATAACAATATTATTAACCAACTTGATTAGAAAATTCTTAGTTACCCTGATTAGCCAGTAATTCCGTCATTAGTCTTTAAATCACACTATTATGGCGTTTAAACCCTCTTCTACTGTTTAAAAGCTTCAAACGCGACCTCCCTCCGCCTTGAGGCTCACCGCGCCGCCGTGCCACGACCAGACCCGACCTCGACACCTGCGCCCGAACTCCCATTCCACTACCTCCACTCGCCAACATTCCGACCCCAAAAGGTCACTGGAGGAGCCAGCTTTTGACCAAGAACCTGAAACCAACAAACTGCAAAATTGACCGCCAGACACCTCTAATCACCACGCCACTTCATTACCAGGTCGACCTCCTCACCGCCTCCAACTTTCCAGTTGACACCAACACCTATCAGCGCCTTTACCGCCGTGTATTCGCCAAAAACCGAAACTGAGCAACTCCCCTTCGTCGCTAGATTTACGGCGAACACCACACCAATCATCATCATATCCATATTGATTTGAAGTACATGAGGAGATCTACAACTTTCATGCTGGAAGATTTTGCTAAAAACTTATGGATTATAATTGACTAACATGAGAAGTTCAGCCAAGTTCGGCCTCCAAAATGCAGATGGCGGCTGTTGTAAAAAGGTCTACGGTTAGAGCACTTTGATATGTTATATAGGCAGGGTTTATGGCAGTTTATTGTTATTTTATTCCGGTTTTAACCTGAAAACTTCATGAACTCCAAACGAACCCCAAAGATTGTCATACCTAGTTAAGTACCCCCATTCCGAACACAATGGAACATATTTCAAAATCCAATTCGATTGTTTTCATCGGTTTTTTTGAATTAAAGTATAAGAAATTATTAATTTCAAATTGACTTTTCAACATGCGTTTAAATTGCATACACTCACATATTAATTCTGATTGACTCAAAATTTAAAACCTTACAATAATTTAACATTCCAGATCCGATAAATTAATTTCATCAAAATCCGAGATTATTTGAAAATGGCTATTTTCCACTATTAAATTCAATCGACAAAATATAAATTGGTTTCAAAACAATCAAATTTATTATCATCATATATACATAATTCGAATTTCACATAACTCCAAAATAAACTAATTTGGATTTTAAGTTTAACATTTCCATTTGCAAGTGATTTAACATTCAAAATCCTTAATTAAATTAATTCCTACTCAATAAATCTTAAAATGAATTGTTTTAAATAACTAAATAAATAAAATATTCTTACATAAAAATCTTGATCGCACATTCACCCCCCTAAAATAACTTCGTCCTCAAAATTGCAAAGATAGAATGTGAGGTTGAAACATTAACTTTTCGAAAATTTATTTGGTTGAAATCCGATACTCCGCACAAATTCATATTTATTTAATAATTTAAGTCTGGATTTATTTCGAAGTTTTAAATTTACTTCCTTTAATCCAATCCAACTTAACCTAATTTATTTTCTATTCTTTACCAAAATATCGAACCATCCTTATACTTGCCTTACCATTCTATTTTTCAACTCATAAGCTTTGCAATTCAAATTCCTTAAAAATCCCTACCATTTTATTTAATAAATCACTATAACTTATAAACTGCCTCCCCACAATTTTTCTTGAAGTTTAACTTTTTCATATGTCAAAATTTATCAACTGAAATTCGAATTTCCCTTTTCCACTAGGAAATATAACTAAAAAAATTCAGATAATTCTTCTTTTATAAATTTATGACTTATATTAAACCTTATACAGCCATTTGAAGTTTAAATCTTTAAATTATGAATGGTTATGCAATGGTAGTTCATTTTTTAATTAAATTTTATTAATACGTTCGAACTTCTCTTAACAATAAATTATAATCATATTCACTTCCATTCAATAATATTATTCCCAAATCCAATCTAATTTTCTCCACTAGGCTAAATTTTAATTCAAACGATTCACCTTTACCATTTCAATCTATTTAAAATTTACTTAACTTTGATTAGACTAAGTTTAACTTCATTTGGTTCACTTCTACTTTTTCATCTACTATACAACAATTTACTTAACTTGTACTAGTTAAATTTGGAGTTCAAATCAAATTAATTATTTTACAAGTTACAAACATTATATTAATCCAAGTTCTTAGCCTTTGTAAATTTACAAAACTTATTTTATACTTGGATTATTTACCCAAATTACTTAATTACAATTCCATAGAAACTATTAACATTTCATAGTTTTGACTTAAGTTGTCTATATTCAAATTTAACAATTTTAACTATTTATCCAGGTAATAACTAACCATATAGTTCAAAACATATTCTCTTATATTCAAAATGTAGTCTATCAAAAATTCCAAGATCTATTTAGTATCTTCCAATATCATATAATCAAGTTGAATTCACAAAACATTTGAACTTAGATTTGTTTATCTAATTTATAACACCCCGAATTTCAGTTAACACTGATATTCACTAATTACAGAATTAATAATCTCAGATGTGAGAATCAGGGGAAACGGGTTATGCCATTGTGTTCGTCTCGGAAAAATACGCGAAATAGAGTCCGAAATTTTGTAAATCGGAGTCCGTATGACCCGGTTAAGGCCCAAAGAAGTTTTCGGGAAATTTGAATTTCGAAACATGCAGAAATGGGGGCCAGGCGGGAAAACTCCCGCCCAGCCAAGTTGACATGTCTGTCGACAGGGCTGTCGACTTGCCTGTCGACATGCCTGTCAACTTGGCAGTCGACAGGGCTGTCGACTTGCCCTATCGGCTGATTCTGGCCTGGGTGCACCTGGTTGAGTTTTGGGCTGGGTTGGAGGGCTTGGGACGAAATCTGACGGACCTAAACTAACCTAGGGTTAATCTAAGGGTCTAAAACACATCCTAATCCTATAAATAAGACCCTAAGCTAGCCCTAAATGATCATAATCCTATCCTCTAACTAAACTATGCCAAAATTTTCTATGATCATGGCCTCCACTCAAAACCCTAGCCTCCATCCTCTTTCTAAACTATTTCTATGAAGGCTTTCATGTTCATACAAGCATTTTTAAGTTGTATGAGTGATCATTAGCTTGCATTCATCATCAAGTTGCAAGCTTTATTTTCAAGGCTAGAGTTTTTGGGTGATTTTTTGGCAAGGGTTTGCTTATTGGAGTTTAGTGGTGAGTTTCTATAGCCTTAATAATCATTTGTTAAATTGATTATGATTGGATATGATAAGATATGGCTGTGTTTGTGGATCAATGTGTTTATGCAAGTTTAGTATAGTGTATGTTGTGTGTTTTGCGAGTTTTATGCTATATGTTATGCAAGTTTAATGCTATGTTTTATGATGCTCATTGTGCAAAACACTATGTTGAACATTGATTCATATGTAACATGTTATGCAAGTTATGTGTTTGGTTATATGCAAGTCATGTGCATGATTATATGCAAGTTCATATGTAACATGTTATGCAAGTTATGTGTTTGGTTATATGCAAGTTATGTGCATGATTATATGCAAGTTCATATGTAACATGTTATGCAAGTTATGTGTTTGGTTATATGCAAGTCATGTGCATGATTATATGCAAGTTCATATGTAACATGTTGTGCAAGTTATGTGTTTGGTTATATGCAAGTTATGTGCATGATTATATGCAAGTTCATATGTAACATGTTACGCAAGTTATGTGTTTGGTTATATGCAAGTTATGTGCATTATTATATGCAAGTTCATATGTAACATGTTATGCAAGTTATGTGTTTGGTTATATGCAAGTTAACATGTGACATGCTATGCAATTTCACACCTTTGTATGACATAAGAATCATATGCAAGTTACCCCCTTTGTGACATATGTGCTTCATGCAAGTTTGGGTTAAATGCTAGTTGGATTTAATGTATGCTCATACATGCAAGTTGACACCTTTTAAACCCATGATAAAGTTATATGCTATGATTGGTTAAACCCATGGCATTTGTGATGAATCTTCCCTTTATTATGTCATGTTATGAGAACGAATTACGTGGGGAACGATGGGGTTAATATGCATGCTAATAAAATGGTGTGAAATGGGTATGCTTAAGCATAACATAAAGTGAATGGACATAATTGGGAATTTACCTATTAAGTTAGGTCTACCCATATTATGGAATTGGGAATTTACCTATTAAGTTAGGTCTACCCATATTATGGAATTGGGAATTTACCTATTGAGTTAAGTCTACCCATATTCTTGAAATTGGTAATTAATTAGGGATAATTAATACAAATTATGGGGGTGATTAATTAGGTGTAATTAATCGACTAAGACACGAGGTTGGACCCTTTTGTAGCATAAGACTGCCTGGAACCAACCGGCAAATCCAGCGGCTACAAATGATTGGCCCAATGTGAGAGGTCTTAGTCATAAACTAAATACGTGACAAGTGTAAAGACACGAGGTTAGACTCTGTTATGGTGTAAGGCTGCCCGGAACCAACCGGCATATCCAGCTGCCATAGAAGACAGTCTAAAGTGAGAGGTCTTTACAAAGGTTACGATCTTAATTAATTAAGAAACACTTAACCAAATTAGCATGTAGTGGGGCATGAGGGGTTAAGTGGGTGCCTTGGGTGGCATGTAGTAACTAGTGGGGGTGCCTTGGGTGGCATGAGGAAACTAGTCGGTTGCCTTGGGTGGTAATAGAAAATACGATTAGAATACTTAACCAAAGTGGAACATGTAATTAAACATGGTTAAAGGGTTAAGTAAGTGCCTTGGGTGGCATGTGGGAATCAAGTAAGTGCCTTGGGTGGCATGTGGAAATCTAGTGGGTGCCTTGAGTGGCAATTAAAATATGATTAAAAGACTTAACCAAAATTTATAACATGTAAGTGGACATGGTTAAAGGGTTAAGTGGGATTCACTAGAAATGACAAGCTTAGGTGGGTAGCTTGTGGGGGGCCATTTCAACCAATATCCCAAACGTATCTTTGTGGGCTCGACCCAAGTCGAGGACGGGACACGCATATTGGGCTTGACAGTAAGAGGCCAAAACGGGTTAGCGGTGGCAACGCAAGTCCAACGGGTTTCATATGCGTGTGTGGACCCGGGCTGGTAAGTAAGACGTTGTTGCATCGTGTAGGTATAAGCCGTGCACCGTCGATATTATCAGGTTGCCACTTTAGGGAATGATAAACCCCACTGTGGGGCCAGCACGGGTATCTACGCTAGGGAGCCGATCGCTTGGGGAGTAGTGGGTACACCTAGTGAAGATAGGGGCAGACGGCACCTATGTAGTCAGCTAGGGGTACACGAAACTACTATTAAAAATTACTAAGTACACTTAGTGGGATCAACCTTAAGTAGGAATTACCCTTGGGTGGGTAGAACTGGTGTGGTGCAGTGTAGGAATTACCCTTGGGTGGGTAGATCTGGGGTGGTGCAGTGTAGGAATTACCCTTGGGTGGGTAGATCTGGGGTGGTGCAGTGTAGGAATTACCCTTGGGTGGGTAGATCTGTGGTGGTGCAGTGTAGTAATTATCCTTGGGTGGGTAAATGCGTCTTTTCGGTTGTCTTAGTACATCCTGTGTTTAGTTGGCTACTTAGTGTAGTCATTATCCCCAGAGGTACCGTACCTTGTTTATATCATACCCTAATTACTTTAATGATTGTATTATTAAGGTTATACGACTCGCTCAGACTTATGTGTGACCCCGTTGTTTTTTTATCTTTTTCCCAACCCTCAGGTTTTCAGAGTGGGCCTAGCACTAGTGGGCTTTGATCAGACTGCTTTATCTATCTTTTGGAGCTTGGACCGTGGATGTAAAGCTCAGTTTATCTTTTCTATTATGGCTATTAAGTTATGTAGTGGGATTATGTACTTTTGTTTTATCAGGATGGATATTATGTACTTGACTCTTGTTTATGGTTTTGGTGTAACCAAACATGTTTTACTTTCCGCTGCAATGAAATGATGTTTTAAATTCTCAAGTATTACTTATATCTGTCTTGTTGTAATTTTTCTGTTCTATATTCACTTAAAATACTCCACCGATGTTATGGCATTCCCTTAGTGAGTGACCGTAGCGGGTGTGGGGTGTTACACGTGGTATCAGAGCTTAAGGTCACCAGAACAGATAAAATTTTTAGAAAAACTATTTTCTAAGAATATTTTTGAAAGGAGTATTTTCAAAAACATGTCTTTTAAGAGAAAAGTTTTTGAAAGAAAAGCATAATCCCAGATAGCCATATCTTTATCTTTCGAATTCTCCGTTTTGAATCTCTTCCTCTCTCGTTTTGAGTTTCCCCTCCGTGTATAGATGATCTTTCTAAGATAGATAAGAATGGAAAACCACTTCAAGGGACTTAGACGTTAGTCGGATTAGAAGTTGGTTCAAGAAGGAGGAGGACTGGTAGGTACCTATTGGATAGAAGATGGGAGGAAGGCTCAAATAGTTGTTTGGTTAATGAAGGATGAAACCTCATTGGTGGGAGGTTACGAGTGGAGAATGGGAAGAAGAAGGCGAGTAGTTATCCTTTTGGGAGGAATAGGACACCTTATTAGGGTTGTCCAAAGGTGCAAGGGCAAGGTATGGAATCTTCTGGAGGGTAGTTGTATTCCCTCACGGCTAGTGTACCAGATGGGGATAAGATCGTCTAGGTTGGAATTTTGATTTCTTTATTATCCGGTTCGAACTTTATTTGATTCTGACGCATCGAGTTCGTTTATCTCATCGTTGTTAGTTGAGTCACTGCACTTAGACACCAGTTTAGTAGATGATCCCTTAGTTGTTTCAAACCCAATTGGGGGCTCCATGATGTGTTTGGGTTTGAAAGTTTCTATACTTAGTGTTGAGTTTAGATGTGATGCTTCTTGGGCTTCACGGGCTATGGGTTAGTTTTGGGCATGGACTGGTTATCCAGTAATGGTGCCGTTCTTGTTTGTGGAAGGAGAGTTGTTAGGCTTACGACCCGCTTGGGTAACACTCTCGAGATCTCTTGTAATCCCATGGAATCTGTTATGCTAAGTTATCTAGAATCGCTTGACACGTCGGTCTAGAGTTTGCGATCTGTTAGAGTGGTCCGGGAATACTCGGATGTGTTTGAGGAGGTGAAGGGCTTACCTCCGGAGCAGGAGATTGACTTCTGAATATATCCGGTAGACAATGCCAAACCAGTATCTTGGCCAGTGTGCCACATGGCTCCTCGTGAGAGGAGGGAACTCCATAAGCAAGTAGGCGATTTGCCTGAGAAGGGGTTTAGAAGACGAAGTATATCGGAGTGGGGTGCTCCAGTAGTTTTTGCTATGAAGGCGGATAGGTCCCTCAGACTTTGTGTAGATTATAGGGAGTTTAACAAGATAACAAAGAAGAATAGACACCCATTGCCGAGGATTGATGATCTCTTTGATCAGTTGGTTGGCGCCTCAGTGTTTTCGTAGTAGGACTTAGCCACGGGGTTTCATCAGTTGAGAGTGGCTGAGGATAGTATAGAGAAGACTACCTTTAGGACTCCAGATGGTTTTTATGAGTGGCTGGTGATGCCATTTGGTTTGACGAACGCCCCCGCATACTTTGTTGATTTGATGAGAAGGGTGTTCAGGGAGTACCTAAATAAGTTCGTGATGGTCTTTGTAAATGACATCTTGGTCTTTTCTAGGAGCGAAATAAGTTTTCGTATGTGCTCAATAGGTTGAGCAAAGCCAGTTATGGGATAAACGGTGGTTTTGGAGCGAGACTGGCGAGGACATCCAGAGTTGGACAAGGGCTTAATTATTTAGCCGTTTTTACTAGTATCATCTCACGTAGGTCGTCTGAATTCGAAGGAGGTATCCTTTGGGTGTTTGTCTGATATTGGTTTAGGCCTTTGGGGCTTGCATTTGGGGGATGTCGAGTTCGACTAGGGTGGTCTGCGTGAGAGATGGACAGTTGTGATGATTTTGGATGGGGTAATATCCTGGTTTTCTCTAAAAGTGGAGAAGAGTATGCCCTACATCTTAGGGAAGTGTTGGAGACTCTTCGAGCGTATAGTCTTAGGACAGCAAAAGTGGATGGGATTCTTAGCATCCTATGAGTTTGAGATAGCGTATACCCATGGCAAGGGTAACGTGGTAGCGGACGCCTTAAGTAGAAAAAGGTTGTCCTTGAGTTCATTGTTCGTTGAACGACGGAGCTTAGAGTTTATTTCTATGTTTGACTTTAGACCTTCCGTTGACTTTGTACCCGGTTTGCTAGCCTCCTTGGAGGTTAGGCCTACTCTTTTGGGGCGGATTGGCGGAACGCAGCGAGACGACCCACAGTTGGTTGAGTTAGTAGAGAAGCTCATGAGGAGGGGGAGTCGTCCAGCCATTTGAGTAGGTACACCCTAAATGGTAAGGGGTGGTTGCGTAGAGACGGTAGACTTTGTGTACCGCAAGACGAGGGTTTGAGGAAGGCTATACTTGATGATGCACATCGTTCGAAGATGACCATTCATCCCGGTAGGGACAAGATGTACCAAGACATGAAGCGAGTTTTCATTTGGGCCGGTATGAAGAAAGACGCGGCCGAGTATGTCGCTAGATGCTTGGTGTGCCAACAAGTAAAAGCGGAGCAAAAGGAACCCGGTGGGTTGCTTCACCCATTGGAGGTTCCGCTTTGGAAGTGGGATAGTGTCTCGATGGATTTCGTCAATGGATTACCAAGATCGAGGAAGGGTAATACGGGAATTCGGGTTGGGGTAGACAAACTTACTAAGAGTGCCCATTTTATACCCGTGAAGAGTAAGAGGACTGCTCAATGGCTAGCTTCAATCTACATTCGAGAGATTGTTAGATTACATGGTGTACCTTCCATCATAGTGAGTGATCGAGATCCTATCTTCACTAGCGAGTTTTGGAAGAGTTTGAAAGAGGCGGTAGGGACTCAGCTGTGTTTGAGCACCGCAAATCATCCTCAGACGGACGGCCAGACCGGGAGGGTAAATCGCATTTTAGAAGACCATTTGAGGCTATGTATCTTAGATTTTGGAGGTACATGAGAAGAGCATCTTCCATTGGTGGAGTTCGCATATAATAACAGCTTTCAGTCTAGTATTGGCATGGCTCCTTTCGAAGCTTTTTATGGAAGGCCTTGTCGATCACCTACATGTTGGTGGGAATCTACGGTTAAGATCTTGCTTGGGCCCGATATGGTTAGGAAGACTTCGGAAAAGATTGATTTGATTCGAAGAAGGATGAAAGCGGCGCAAGACAGACATAAATCTTATGCGGACAATGTAACAACCCGTATTTTCAATAACCTGTAATAACATAAATCGAGGCAGAATTTAATTCTAAAATGGGAATCAAGGGAAACGGGCTATGCCATTGTGTTCGTCTCGGAAAAATACGCGAAATAGAGTCCGAGTTTTCGAAAATCGGAGTCCGTATGACCAAGATATGGCCTCGCGAAGTTTCACGAAAATTCCCAAATTAAAGTATACTTAATTAAGTGAAATGGGTTGTGTAGATATATATATATATATATATATATTGATATATATATATATATATATAATTGAAAATTTAATAAATAAATATGCAAAAATGCTCAAAACAGCGAATTGGGAGAGGGGAATAACCGAACCGGCCGATTTTTGAAGTCGACCCGAGCCCGCTGGGTCGACTAGGGGTTAATCCAGGGTGTTTGGCTGTCAACCCGTGGGCCGATTCGCTCAAGTGCAGATTTTGCATTTGAATGGTTCTCATGGTCCATCTTTAATCTAAAGGCCCTAGATGGTTCCTACACTTGACTTCTTCCCCAAGACATGCTTTGATGGCTTGGATTGAATCTAGGGTTAATCCTATGGCCTAAAACACTTGCCTAATCTATAAATAAGACCCTAACCTACCCTAATTCATTCATAATTAAACCTAGTGACTAAACTATGGCAAAATGCTAGCTCTCATGGCCTCCACTAATTTTATGAAGAGGGTTGCATACTAATCACTCTCTAATCAACTTCTAATCCCTTCTTAGCATCTTAATCTTCTTCATTTGGTGTTCAAAGTTGCTAGTTGTGAGTTTCTATCACTTTGATGATCTTTTGGTAAACTAATTAGATGAGATGTGATGAGATTTATGGTTTTGTATGTGGGTTAATGAGCTTTGAATCATATGATATGATGTTAGCATTAATCCTATGTTTATGCATGTTGAGTATGTATGTTTATGCATGTTGAGTATGTAAGTTTATGCAAGTTTAATATGATGTATGTTATGTTTGCATGATGCTAAATATGCAAGTTGTGGGCTATGTAATCATATGCATGTTATGCAAGTTCATGGTGATATGCTATGCAAGTTACATGGTTGTAAATATGCAAGTTACATGGTTGTAAATATGCAAGTTACATGTTTGTTAATATGCAAGTTACATGTTTGTAAATATGCAAGTTAATATGCAAGTTATATGTTTGTTAATATGCAAGATTCATGTTTGTTAATATGCAAGTTACATGTATGTAAATATGCAAGTTACATGTTTGTTAATATGCAAGTTACATGTTTGTTAATATGCAAGTTACATGTATGTAAATATGCAAGTTATATGTTTGTTAATATGCAAGTTCATGATGACACATTATGCAAGTCTATGAGTTAATATGCAAGTTTGTTATGCAAATGAATATGTAAGTTATGTGACATATTATATGCAAGTTATGTGACATGTTATGCAAGTTCATATGCAAGTTATGTGTTTGTTAATATGCAAGATGGCACCTTTGAAACATGTTCATTCATATGCAAGTTGACACCTTTTATATGTGTTATATCATGAACGAAATTACGTGGGAACGATGGGGTAATTAAATGCATAAGTTAATAAGATTGTGTGAAATTAATATAATTATGCATAACACAAAATAAATAAACATAGTATGGGAATTTGCCTATTTGGTTAGGTGTACCCATACTATGTGTTGGGAATTTACCTATTGAGTTAGGTCTACCCCATGGGAATTTACCTATTAAGTTAGGTCTACCCATGTTAAGAAAACTTGATTAATTAGGGATAATTAATATAAAATTATGAGGGTGATTAATTAGGTGTAATTAATTGACTAAGACACGAGGTTGGACTCAGTTGTAGCGTAAAACTGCCCGGACCCAACCGGCTTAACCAGTTGCTACAAATGTTAGCCCAATGTGAGAGGTCTTAGGCACAAACTAAATACGTAATTAATGTAAAGACACGAGGTTAGACTCTGTTATGACATAAGGCTGCCCGGACCCAACCGGCTTAACCAGCGGTCATAAAAGACAGTCTAATGTGAGAGGTCTTTACAAATGTTACGTTCTTAATTAATTAATTAAGAAACACTTAACCACATTAGCATGTAGAGGGACATGAGGGGTTAAGTGGGTGCCTCGGGTGGCATGAGAAAATCTAGTGGTTGCCTTGGGTGGCAATAGAAAATACGATTAGAATACTTAACCAAAATAGAACATGTAATTAAAACATGATTAAAGGGTTAAGTGGGATATACTAGAAAAAGGGACAAGCTTAGGTGGGTAGCTTGTGGAGGCCCATTTCAACCAGTAACCCATACGTATCTTTGTGGGCTCGACCCATGTCGAGGACGGGACACGCATACTGGGCTTGACTGTAAGAGGCAAACGGGTTAGCGGTGGCAACGCAAGTCCAACGGGCTTCATATGCGTGAGTGGGCCCGGGCTGGTAGGTAAGCCGTTGTTGCATCGAGTAGATATAAGCCGTGCACCTTTAGTTTCATCAGGTTGCCACATTGGGGAATGATACATCCCACGGTGGGGCCAGCACGGGTATCTACGTTAGGGAGCCGATCGAATGGGAAGTAGTGTGTACACCTAGTGGATTGTAGGGCCCCGTGGCGCCTACTTGGTCACCTAGGGGTACGCAGGTACTAATTAGTAAATTTTATAAGTCCTTGGGTGGGATCAACCTTTAAGTTAGGAACGACTGGTGTGGTGCAGTTTAGTAATTTACCTTAGGAAGGGTAGATGCGTCCTTATCCTTTATCTTAGTTTAGTTGATTGCTTAGGGTAGCTATTCATCCCTATATGTTACCGTATATCAATTCATGTCTTCTCTGGTTACTTTAACGATTGTATTGTTGAAGTTATAGGACTCGCTCAGACTTATGTCTGACCCCGTTGTTTTTATCTTTTTCCCAACCCTCAGGTCCTGTGGTGGATCCTAGCAGTAGTGGAGCTTGATCGGATTGCTGTTCCAGTCTTTAGGAGCTTGGGTAGATGTAAAGCTCCAGTTATCCAGTTATCTTTTCTTTTGTTTTGGCTATTGTATGAGAGTGGGATTATGTACTTCTTTATTTTGATGGATATTGTACTCGACTTTTATTGTGGGTTTAAGATGTAACCAGACATGTTTTACTTCCGCTGTTATGAGATGATGTTTTAAAACTTTAAGTACTATTTATATCTGTCTTGTTGTAATTTTACTGTTCTATATTCACTAAAATACTCCACCGATGTTATGGCATTCCCATTGTGAGTGATCATAGCGGGAGTGGGGTGTTACACGTGGTATCAGAGCTTAAGGTTACCAGAACAGATAAAATTTTTGAGAAAAACTACTTTCTAAGAGTATTTTCGAAGAAAGTATTTTTTAAAAGCATGTCTTCTAAGAGAAAAAGTTTTTGAAAAAGAAAAGCATAATCCCCAATAGCCATATCTTTATCTTTCGGAATCTCCTTTTTGAATCTTTCCTCTTTCGTTTCAGCATGGCTGAAGATCTTAACATCCCGGAGGGTTTAGTTATACCACTATGGTATAGGAGGTTGCAAGAGGCTAGGGCCGCGGCTGCGGGTCCGGCCAATGCTACTACACCAGAGACAACCGCTCCTCCTCCTCAGCCTAGAGTGGATAATTTTGCTAAGGTTTGCAAGGAGTTCAAGGCTATAGGAGGAAAACCTTTTCTTGGTTCAGAGACTTTCGTAGAGGCTAGAGATTGGCTTAAGGAAGTGGAAGAGTTGCTAGATATCTTTGAAGTGGAAGAGGGAAAGAAAGTCAAGTTGGCGGCTTGGTTAATGAAGGGAGAGGCCTCATTCTGGTGGGAGGTCACTAATGGAGAACGCCCTGTTGACTCTTGGGCAGATTTTAAGCAAAGGTTTGGGGCTAAGTTTCTCTCAAGGGCGGAAGAGAATCTGTTTATGGAGAAGTTCTTGAATTTGAAGCAAGGGAATCTCACAGTGAAAGAATATGTCAACAAATTCAATCAATTAGCAAGGTTTGGCATAGAGTTGGTGAATACACCGGAGAAGAAGGC
Source organism: Allium sativum (assembly GCA_030737875.1). Lineage (NCBI taxonomy): Eukaryota > Viridiplantae > Streptophyta > Magnoliopsida > Asparagales > Amaryllidaceae > Allium > Allium sativum. The sequence goes on from JASFAX010000064.1 coordinate 466,476, forward strand.
TTTGAGGTTCGTTAGAGGCTTGAACGAACCATTGCAAGGAATAGCTATGACTCACATTCCTATGGGGGCCACTTTTGAGAAGCTTGTCTACATGGCACTTATGCATGAGGATGATAAGAATTCTAAGGCACCAGAGAAAAAGGGGGATCAGAAGAAACCGCAACAGCAACAACAAGGCAAGGGCGGAAAAGGCAATGGTGACAAAAAGAAGACGAAGAAGAAGTGCTTCAATTGTGGAACACCAGGACACCTCAGTAAGGATTGTCGCAAAAAGAAGAAGACCGGTTGCTTTCATTGTGGTGAAGCAGGGCATCTTGTGAAAAACTGCCCAAAGAAGGGGCAGAAGACGGGGTCTACCTCAGGAGGCCAGGTGCAAGCTCTTATAGCACCACCTCAGTCAGGGGGGCAAGTTCAGGTTCTCTCAGTTCCACCGATTCAGCAGAGAGGTAGAACTATTTCCGTTGAAAGTCTGGTTTTTCTGTTTGATCATCCAGTTCGTACTTTGTTTGACTCTGGCGCATCGCATTCTTTTATCTCATCATCGTTAGTTGAGTCACTGCACTTAGACACCAGTCTAGTTGATGATCCCTTGGTTGTCTCAAACCCAATTGGGGGCTCCATATATCTGTCTATGATATGTTTGGGTTTGAAGATTTCTATACTTAGCGTTGAGTTTAGATGTGATGCTTTTGTATTGGGCTTCACGGGCTATGGGTTGATCTTGGGCATGGACTGGTTATCCAGTAATGGTGCCGTTCTTGATTGCGAAAGGAGAGTTGTCAGGCTCATGACCCGCTTGGGTAACACTCTCGAGATCTCTTGCAATCCCATGGAATCTGTTTTGCTAAGTTATCTTGAATCGCTCGATGCTTCGGTCGAAAGTTTGTGTTCTGTCAGAGTAGTCCGGGAATATCCGGATGTGTTTGAAGAAGTAAAGGGTTTGCCTCCGAAGCGGGAGATAGATTTCCGAATTTATTTGGTGGATAATGCCAAACCAGTGTCTTTGCCAGTACGCCACATGGCTCCTCGTGAGAGAAGAGAACTTCATAAGCAAGTAGGGGAGTTGCTTGAGAAGGGGTTCATAAGGCGAAGTATATCGGAGTGGGGAGCTCCAGTAGTGTTTGCCACGAAGGCGGATGGGTCCCTCAGACTTTGTGTGGATTATAGGGAACTTAATAAGCTCACGAAGAAGAATAGACACCCATTACCGAGGATAGATGATCTCTTTGATCAGTTGGTTGGCGCGTCAGTATTTTCGCAGATGGACTTAGCTACAGGGTTTCATCAGTTAAGAGTGGCGGAGGACAGTATAGAGAAGACTGCTTTCCGGACTCCGGATGGTTTTTATGAGTGGCTAGTGATGCCATTTGGGTTGACAAACGCCCCCGCATACTTTGTTGATCTCATGAGTAGAGTGTTCAGAGAGTATCTGAATAAGTTTGTAGTAGTTTTTGTGGATGACATCTTGGTCTTTTCCAAGAATGAAGAAGAGCATGCCTTACATCTCAAGGAAGTGTTGGAGACTCTTCGAGCGCATAGTCTTAAAGCTAAATTCTCTAAATGCCATTTTTGGAGAAGAGAAGTGCGATTCTTAGGGCATGTGGTCTCTAAGGAAGGGATAGCTGTGGATCCCGCAAAGATAGTATCTATCCAGGATTGGAAAGTTCCTAGAAATGCTACCGAGGTAAGAAGTTTCTTGGGGTTGGCAGGATATTATAGGAAGTTCATCAAAGACTTCGCGAAGATATCAGCCCCATTAACCCGCTTGACGAAGAAGAATCTGGTTTTCTCATGGGATGTAGATTGTGATGATGCTTTCCGACGGTTAAAGAGAGCTTTGACCACCGCTCCAGTTTTAGTGCTTCCAGATGGGAGTAAGCCGTTTGTTGTTTATACCGATGCTTGTGGAACAGGATTAGGCGCAGTCTTGATGCAGGAGGGAAGGGTAATAGCCTATGGAGGGAGACAATTGAGAGTGCATGAGAAGAATTACCCTACCCATGATCTAGAGTTGGCCGCGATTGTTTTCGCACTTAAGTCTTGGCGCCATTATCTTCTTGGTGAGAGATTCGAGTTGTTCACCGACCATAAATCATTGAAGTACTTATTCTCTCAGAAGGATTTAAACTTAAGACAGCAAAGGTGGATGGAGTTCTTAGCATCCTATGATTTCGAGATAGCGTATACCCCTGGTAAGGGTAACGTGGTGGCAGACGCCTTAAGTAGAAAAAGGCTATCTTTGAGTCCATTGTTCGTGGAACGATGAAGCTTGGAGTTTCTTTCTTTGTTTGACTTCAGACCTTCTGTTGATTTTGTACCTGGTTTGTTGGCATCCTTGGAGGTTAGACCTACTCTTTTGAGACGGATTGGCGAGGCTCAGCGAGACGACCCACAGTTGGTTGTGTTGGTAGAGAAGCTTATAAGAGGGGAGTCGTCCAGCCATTTGGGTAGATACACCATAGATGATAAGGGATGGTTGCATAGAGACGGTAGACTTTGTGTACCGCAAGATGAGGGTTTGAAGAAGGCTATTTTGGATGATGCACATCGTTCAAGAATGACTATTCATCCCGGTGGAGACAAAATGTACCAAGACATGAAGAGAGTTTTCTTCTGGGCCGGTATGAAGAAAGATGTGGCCGAGTATGTGGCTAGATGCTTAGTGTGCCAACAAGTTAAAGTGGAGCAAAGGAAACCCGGTGGGTTGCTACACCCATTGGAAGTTCCACAGTGGAAGTGGGATAGTGTCTCGATGGATTTCATCGACGGGTTACCGAGATCGAGGAAGGGCAATACGGGAATTTGGGTTGTGGTAGACAGACTTACCAAGAGTGCCCATTTTATACCCGTAAAGAGTAAGAGGACCGCTCCATGGCTTGCTTCAGTCTATGTTAGAGAGATTGTTAGATTGCATGGCATACCATCCAGCATTGTGAGTGATCGAGATCCTATTTTCACTAGTGAGTTTTGGAGAAGTTTGCAAGAGGCGGTAGGGACTCAGTTGTGTTTGAGCACCGCATATCATCCTCAGACGGACGGTCAGACCGAGAGGGTGAACCGTATCTTAGAAGATCTTTTGAGGCTTTGTATCTTGGATTTTGGAGGTACATGGGAAGAACATCTTCCTTTGGTGGAGTTCGCATATAATAACAGCTTTCAGTCCAGTATTGGTATGGCTCCTTTCGAAGCTCTTTATGGAAGGCCTTGTCGATCTCCTACATGTTGGTGGGAATCTACGGATAAGATCTTGCTTGGGCCGGATATGGTTAGAGAGACTTCAGAGAAGATTGATTTAATTCGAAAAAGGATGAAAGCAGCGCAAGATAGACAGAAATCTTATGCGGATCGGAGAAGGACGGATCTTGAGTTTGAGGTTGGGGACATGGTTTTTGTCAAAGTATCTCCATTGAGAAATGTTGTTCGCTTTGGGTCCGTAGGGAAGTTAGCACCGAGATTTGTTGGGCCGTTTCCTATTAAGGAAAGGATTGGACGGATGGCATATAGGGTGGAGTTGCCCGACAGACTTAGTGGTGTTCATGATGTATTCCATGTATCACATTTGAGGAAGTGCTTACATGAGACCGCGGAGGTGGTAGAGCCGAGCTTGCTTAGAGATGTAGAGGTAGAGCGTGATGCGACGATTCGACGAGCTCCTACTCGCATCCTTGGGTCGGAAACTAGGAAGTTGAGGAACAGAGAAGTTCAGCTAGTTAAAGTGCAATGGGGAGATGACGAAAGCAATGCTAATTGGGAGACGGAAGCAAAGATGCGTTCTTTGTATCCATTTCTTTTTGAGAGTATGTCTTTTAACTTCTCCTTTATTGCTTGTCTAGTACTTATCTTATCTTTAGTATATCCTCTCGCTAATACCTATGACCTTTAGATAGGGTAAAACCTATGGTTGAAACATGTGTTTGAAACATGTTATGGTTGATGGATGCATATGGATGCAATTGTTTGCTAGTGGTTGCTCGTGGATGCATATACACACACATTAGGCACTAGATCGGCTCAGTCACTTCATGTTGCATATTGCATAAATGGATGTGGTAGTTAGATTGATGGATGTATCATGGCTATGTTATCATATGGATGATGCATTTTTGTGTATGGTTGTGCACGCATGTAGAAATTTGTATGTGTCAATAGGGTTTCGCATACATATTGGATGCATGGCACTATCATGGTTTGCATTAAGGAGGTTTACTGTATCAGTAACCGCCTGATTTTCGCATTAGGTAAGTACATATACACACACTTTTGCATATATCCATCCAGCATTTAGAATCTTGTAAGGACAATGATTGCTCGTGGATGATGCTTTGAGTAGATGGATGATTGGATGGTAGGATACGTTCTTCCTAACTTGAAGATTTCGGGGACGAAATCCTTTAAGGAGGGGAGAATGTAACAACCCGTATTTTCAATAACCTGTAATAACATAAATCGAGGCAGAATTTAATTCTAAAATGGGAATCAAGGGAAACGGGCTATGCCATTGTGTTCGTCTCGGAAAAATACGCGAAATAGAGTCCGAGTTTTCGAAAATCGGAGTCCGTATGACCAAGATATGGCCTCGCGAAGTTTCACGAAAATTCCCAAATTAAAGTATACTTAATTAAGTGAAATGGGTTGTGTAGATATATATATATATATATATATTGATATATATATATATATATATATATAATTGAAAATTTAATAAATAAATATGCAAAAATGCTCAAAACAGCGAATTGGGAGAGGGGAATAACCGAACCGGCCGATTTTTGAAGTCGACCCGAGCCCGCTGGGTCGACTAGGGGTTAATCCAGGGTGTTTGGCTGTCAACCCGTGGGCCGATTCGCTCAAGTGCAGATTTTGCATTTGAATGGTTCTCATGGTCCATCTTTAATCTAAAGGCCCTAGATGGTTCCTACACTTGACTTCTTCCCCAAGACATGCTTTGATGGCTTGGATTGAATCTAGGGTTAATCCTATGGCCTAAAACACTTGCCTAATCTATAAATAAGACCCTAACCTACCCTAATTCATTCATAATTAAACCTAGTGACTAAACTATGGCAAAATGCTAGCTCTCATGGCCTCCACTAATTTTATGAAGAGGGTTGCATACTAATCACTCTCTAATCAACTTCTAATCCCTTCTTAGCATCTTAATCTTCTTCATTTGGTGTTCAAAGTTGCTAGTTGTGAGTTTCTATCACTTTGATGATCTTTTGGTAAACTAATTAGATGAGATGTGATGAGATTTATGGTTTTGTATGTGGGTTAATGAGCTTTGAATCATATGATATGATGTTAGCATTAATCCTATGTTTATGCATGTTGAGTATGTATGTTTATGCATGTTGAGTATGTAAGTTTATGCAAGTTTAATATGATGTATGTTATGTTTGCATGATGCTAAATATGCAAGTTGTGGGCTATGTAATCATATGCATGTTATGCAAGTTCATGGTGATATGCTATGCAAGTTACATGGTTGTAAATATGCAAGTTACATGGTTGTAAATATGCAAGTTACATGTTTGTTAATATGCAAGTTACATGTTTGTAAATATGCAAGTTAATATGCAAGTTATATGTTTGTTAATATGCAAGATTCATGTTTGTTAATATGCAAGTTACATGTATGTAAATATGCAAGTTACATGTTTGTTAATATGCAAGTTACATGTTTGTTAATATGCAAGTTACATGTATGTAAATATGCAAGTTATATGTTTGTTAATATGCAAGTTCATGATGACACATTATGCAAGTCTATGAGTTAATATGCAAGTTTGTTATGCAAATGAATATGTAAGTTATGTGACATATTATATGCAAGTTATGTGACATGTTATGCAAGTTCATATGCAAGTTATGTGTTTGTTAATATGCAAGATGGCACCTTTGAAACATGTTCATTCATATGCAAGTTGACACCTTTTATATGTGTTATATCATGAACGAAATTACGTGGGAACGATGGGGTAATTAAATGCATAAGTTAATAAGATTGTGTGAAATTAATATAATTATGCATAACACAAAATAAATAAACATAGTATGGGAATTTGCCTATTTGGTTAGGTGTACCCATACTATGTGTTGGGAATTTACCTATTGAGTTAGGTCTACCCCATGGGAATTTACCTATTAAGTTAGGTCTACCCATGTTAAGAAAACTTGATTAATTAGGGATAATTAATATAAAATTATGAGGGTGATTAATTAGGTGTAATTAATTGACTAAGACACGAGGTTGGACTCAGTTGTAGCGTAAAACTGCCCGGACCCAACCGGCTTAACCAGTTGCTACAAATGTTAGCCCAATGTGAGAGGTCTTAGGCACAAACTAAATACGTAATTAATGTAAAGACACGAGGTTAGACTCTGTTATGACATAAGGCTGCCCGGACCCAACCGGCTTAACCAGCGGTCATAAAAGACAGTCTAATGTGAGAGGTCTTTACAAAGGTTACGTTCTTAATTAATTAATTAAGAAACACTTAACCACATTAGCATGTAGAGGGACATGAGGGGTTAAGTGGGTGCCTCGGGTGGCATGAGAAAATCTAGTGGTTGCCTTGGGTGGCAATAGAAAATACGATTAGAATACTTAACCAAAATAGAACATGTAATTAAAACATGATTAAAGGGTTAAGTGGGATATACTAGAAAAAGGGACAAGCTTAGGTGGGTAGCTTGTGGAGGCCCATTTCAACCAGTAACCCATACGTATCTTTGTGGGCTCGACCCATGTCGAGGACGGGACACGCATACTGGGCTTGACTGTAAGAGGCAAACGGGTTAGCGGTGGCAACGCAAGTCCAACGGGCTTCATATGCGTGAGTGGGCCCGGGCTGGTAGGTAAGCCGTTGTTGCATCGAGTAGATATAAGCCGTGCACCTTTAGTTTCATCAGGTTGCCACATTGGGGAATGATACATCCCACGGTGGGGCCAGCACGGGTATCTACGTTAGGGAGCCGATCGAATGGGAAGTAGTGTGTACACCTAGTGGATTGTAGGGCCCCGTGGCGCCTACTTGGTCACCTAGGGGTACGCAGGTACTAATTAGTAAATTTTATAAGTCCTTGGGTGGGATCAACCTTTAAGTTAGGAACGACTGGTGTGGTGCAGTTTAGTAATTTACCTTAGGAAGGGTAGATGCGTCCTTATCCTTTATCTTAGTTTAGTTGATTGCTTAGGGTAGCTATTCATCCCTATATGTTACCGTATATCAATTCATGTCTTCTCTGGTTACTTTAACGATTGTATTGTTGAAGTTATAGGACTCGCTCAGACTTATGTCTGACCCCGTTGTTTTTATCTTTTTCCCAACCCTCAGGTCCTGTGGTGGATCCTAGCAGTAGTGGAGCTTGATCGGATTGCTGTTCCAGTCTTTAGGAGCTTGGGTAGATGTAAAGCTCCAGTTATCCAGTTATCTTTTCTTTTGTTTTGGCTATTGTATGAGAGTGGGATTATGTACTTCTTTATTTTGATGGATATTGTACTCGACTTTTATTGTGGGTTTAAGATGTAACCAGACATGTTTTACTTCCGCTGTTATGAGATGATGTTTTAAAACTTTAAGTACTATTTATATCTGTCTTGTTGTAATTTTACTGTTCTATATTCACTAAAATACTCCACCGATGTTATGGCATTCCCATTGTGAGTGATCATAGCGGGAGTGGGGTGTTACAGACAAGAGGAGAACAGAGCTTGAGTTTGATGTTGGGGACATGGTCTTTGTCAAAGTATCTCCGTTACGGAATGTGGTTCGCTTTGGATCTGTTGGGAAGTTAGCACCAAGGTTTGTTGGACCGTTTCCTATTAAGGAAAGGGTTGGACAGATGGCCTATAGAGTGGAGTTGCCCGACAGACTTAGTGGTGTACATGATGTATTCCATGTGTCACATTTGAGGAAGTGCCTACATTAGACCGCAGAGGTGGTAGAGCCGAGCTTGCTTAGAGAAGTAGAGATAGAGCATGATGCGACTATTCGATGAGCTCCTACACGCATCCTTGGGTCAGAGATTAAGAGGTCGAGAAACAGGGAGGTTCAACTAGTCAAAGTGCAATGGGGAGAAGATGAGAGCAATGCTACTTGGGGACGGAAGCGAAAATGCGTTCATTATACTCATTCCTTTTTGATGGTATGTCTTTTAACTTCTCCTTTATCGTTTGTCTAGTACTTATCTTATCTTTAGTATGTCCTCTTGTTAGTGCCTTTGACCTTTAGATAGGGTAAACCTATGGTTGAAACATGTGTTTGAGACATGTTATGATTGATGGATGCATGTGGATGCAAGTGTTTGCTAGTGGTTGCTCGTGGATGCATATACACACACTCTAGACACTAGATCGGCTCAATCACTTCATATTGCATATTGCATATAATTGTGTGTAGGTAGCTATATTTATGGATGTATAATGGTTGTGTTATCATATGGATGATGCATTTTGGTGAATGATTGTGCACTCATGTAGATATAGTATGTGTCGATAGGGTTCTTTCGCATACATATTGGATGCATGACACTATCACGGTTTGCATATGTTCATACATTAGATAGGGAACATATACACACACTTTTTACATATGCTCATACATCAGTAGAAATTGTTTTAAGGACAATGGATGCCCGTGTTTGATGGATTGAGTAGATGGTTGTTTGGATGGTAGGATATGCATTCTCCTTAACTTGGTGATTTCGGGGACGAAATCCTTAAAGGAGGGGAGAATGTAACACCCCGAATTTCAGTTAACACTGATATTCACTAATTACAGAATTAATAATCTCAGATGTGAGAATCAGGGGAAACGGGTTACGTCATTGTGTTCGTCTCGGAAAAATACGCGAAATAGAGTCCGAAATTTTGTAAATCGGAGTCCGTATGACCCGGTTAAGGCCCAAAGAAGTTTTAGGGAAATTTGAATTTCGAAACATGCAGAAATGGGGGCCAGGGGGGAAAACTCCCGCCCAGCCAAGTTGACATGTCTGTCGACAGGGTTGTCGACTTGCCTGTCGACATGCCTGTCGACTTGGCAGTCGACAGGGCTGTCGACTTGCCCAGTCGGCTGATTCTGGCCTAGGTGCACCTGGTTGAGTTTTGGGCTGGGTTGGAGGGCTTGGGACGAAATCTGACGGACCTAAACTAACCTAGGGTTAATCTAAGGGTCTAAAACACATCCTAATCCTATAAATAAGACCCTAAGCTAGCCCTAAATGATCATAATCCTATCCTCTAACTAAACTATGCCAAAATTTTCTATGATCATGGCCTCCACTCAAAACCCTAGCCTCCATCCTCTTTCTAAACTATTTCTATGAAGGCTTTCATGTTCATACAAGCATTTTTAAGTTGTATGAGTGATCATTAGCTTGCATTCATCATCAAGTTGCAAGCTTTATTTTCAAGGCTAGAGTTTTTGGGTGATTTCTGGCAAGGGTTTGCTTATTGGAGTTTAGTGGTGAGTTTCTATAGCCTTAATAATCAATTGTTAAATTGATTATGATAGGATATGATAAGATATGGCTATGTTTGTGGATCAATGTGTTTATGCAAGTTTAGTATAGTGTATGTTGTGTGTTTTGCGAGTTTTATGCTATATGTTATGCAAGTTTAATGCTATGTTTTATGATGCTCATTATGCAAAACACTATGTTGAACATTGATTCATATGTAACATGTTATGCAAGTTATGTGTTTGGTTATATGCAAGTCATGTGCATGATTATATGCAAGTTCATATGTAACATGTTATGCAAGTTATGTGTTTGGTTATATGCAAGTTATGTGCATGATTATATGCAAGTTCATATGTAACATGTTATGCAAGTTATGTGTTTGGTTATATGCAAGTCATGTGCATGATTATATGCAAGTTCATATGTAACATGTTATACAAGTTATGTGTTTGGTAATATGCAAGTTATGTGCATGATTATATGCAAGTTCATATGTAACATGTTATGCAAGTTATGTGTTTGGTTATATGCAAGTTATGTGCATGATTATATGCAAGTTCATATGTAACATGTTATGCAAGTTATGTGTTTGGTTATATGCAAGTTAACATGTGACATGCTATGCAAGTTCACACCTTTGTATGACATAAGAATCATATGCAAGTTACCCCCTTTGTGACATATGTGCTTCATGCAAGTTTGGGTTAAATGCTAGTTGGGTTTAATGTATGCTCATATATGCAAGTTGACACCTTTTAAACCCATGATAAAGTTATATGCTATGATTGGTTAAACCCATGGCATTTGTGATGAATCTTCCCTTTATTATGTCATGTTATGAGAACGAATTACGTGGGGAACGATGGGGTTAATATGCATGCTAATAAAATGGTGTGAAATGGGTATGCTTAAGCATAACATAAAGTGAATGGACATAATTGGGAATTTACCTATTAAGTTAGGTCTACCCATATTATGGAATTGGGAATTTACCTATTAAGTAAGGTCTACCCATATTATGGAATTGGGAATTTACCTATTGAGTTAGGTCTACCCATATTCTTGAAATTGGTAATTAATTAGGGATAATTAATACAAATTATGGGGGTGATTAATTAGGTGTAATTAATCGACTAAGACACGAGGTTGGACCCTTTTGTAGCATAAGACTGCCCGGAACCAACTGGCAAATCCAGCGGCTACAAATGATTGGCCCAATGTGAGAGGTCTTAGTCATAAACTAAATACGTGACAAGTGTAAAGACACGAGGTTAGACTCTGTTATGGTGTAAGGCTGCCCGGAACCAACCGGCATATCCAGCTGCCATAGAAGACAGTCTAATGTGAGAGGTCTTTACAAAGGTTACGATCTTAATTAATTAAGAAACACTTAACCAAATTAGCATGTAGTGGGGCATGAGGGGTTAAGTGGGTGCCTTGGGTGGCATGTAGTAACTAGTGGGGGTGCCTTGGGTGGCATGAGGAAACTAGTCGGTTGCCTTGGGTGGCAATAGAAAATACGATTAGAATACTTAACCAAAGTGGAACATGTAATTAAACATGGTTAAAGGGTTAAGTAAGTGCCTTGGGTGGCATGTGGGAATCAAGTAAGTGCCTTGGGTGGCATGTGGAAATCTAGTGGGTGCCTTGAGTGGCAATTAAAATATGATTAAAAGACTTAACCAAAATTTATAACATGTAAGTGGACATGGTTAAAGGGTTAAGTGGGATTCACTAGAAATGACAAGCTTAGGTGGGTAGCTTGTGGGGGCCCATTTCAACCAATATCCCAAACGTATCTTTGTGGGCTCGACCCAAGTCGAGGACGGGACACGCATATTGGGCTTGACTGTAAGAGGTCAAAACGGGTTAGCAGTGGCAACGCAAGTCCAACGGGTTTCATATGCGTGTGTGGACCCGGGCTGGTAAGTAAGACGTTGTTGCATCGTGTAGGTATAAGCCGTGCACCGTCGATATTATCAGGTTGCCACTTTGGGGAATAATACACCCCACTGTGGGGCCAGCACGGGTATCTATGTTAGGGAGCCGATCGCTGGGGGAGTAGTGGGTACACCTAGTGGAGATAGGGGCAGACAGCACCTATGTAGTCAGCTAGGGGTTCACGAAACTACTATTAAAATTTACTAAGTACACTTAGTGGGATCAACCTTAAGTAGGAATTACCCTTGGGTGGGTAGAACTGGTGTGGTGCAGTGTAGGAATTACCCTTGGGTGGGTAGATCTGGGTTGGTGCAGTGTAGGAATTACCCTTGGGTGGGTAGATCTGGGGTGGTGCAGTGTAGGAATTACCCTTGGGTGGGTAGATCTGGGGTGGTGCAGTGTAGTAATTATCCTTGGGTGGGTAAATGCGTCTTTTCGGTTATCTTAGTACATCCTGTGTTTAGTTGGCTACTTAGTGTAGTCATTATCCCTAGAGGTACCGTACCTTGTTTATATCATACCCTAATTACTTTAATGATTGTATTGTTAAGGTTATAGGACTCGCTCAGACTTATGTCTGACCCCGTTGTTTTTTTATCTTTTTCCCAACCCTCAGGTTTTCAGAGTGGGCCTAGCACTAGTGGGCTTTGATCAGACTGCTTTATCTATCTTTTGGAGCTTGGACCGTGGATGTAAAGCTCAGTTTATCTTTTCTATTATGGCTATTAAGTTATGTAGTGGGATTATGTACTTTTGTTTTATCAGGATGGATATTATGTACTTGACTCTTGTTTATGGTTTTGGTGTAACCAAACATGTTTTACTTTCCACTGCAATGAAATGATGTTTTAAATTCTCAAGTATTACTTATATCTGTCTTGTTGTAATTTTTCTGTTCTATATTCACTTAAAATACTCCACCGATGTTATGGCATTCCCTTAGTGAGTGACCGTAGCGGGTGTGGGGTGTTACATAATTAGTTTAGGGGTGATCAATATATCAAAACTTTCACATTTTGAATATTATTTGTTATATCATATAAAATTTTAATCACAAAATTCTTATATTTAAACTGATCTTTAATTTATTATCCATGTCATAATATATATATATATATATATATATATATATCTGTGTGTGTGTGTGTGTGTGTGATAGATGTTGAATATATGATACCGATAGATAATTAGCTATGGTCTAGGATTTTAGGCTAGAGAAGCTATAGATATCTATAAACCCGTTGGACATCTATTCGAACGATGAGTGATGGCCTTTCCAGATTTTCTATTGGTATCAAGTGTGCATATAGCTAATTATGTCTATAATTTCAAAACATATTTTCTTTTATATTTAAAATACAACTTTTCAAATCTATTTCATATCGCAATTACGCCCGCTTATATCATACTCACAGGCTCATTCTAGGGCATTACTAACCCTATATCTAATCAGTGACTCTTCTAGGGTATTACTAATCTATCTTTGATGAGTCCTTTCAATATGTTCAAATGATTCGTACCGCAAAGCTTTGTATAAACCAAAGCTCAGGTACCACTTTGTAATTACCCGTCTTTTGACCTATTCAAATCGACGACTAAACAAACTTAGACCATTCAACAAGACAGATTGGGAGGGGTACTTACACATTGGAGCATAAACAAACAACTTTTGTATTATCATAATAATAATTTTACATCAGAGTACATGAGATATTAGAGTATATTGAATATGCGAATGTGATTGTATTACTAGTATGGCGACATAGTAAATGGTAGCTATGCCGCCTAGGATTGATATTTATGATTGAATTTGCTTTCGAAAACATATATGCCCTAGTAATAATATCAAACACTTTTGTTTTATTCGTATGAAGCATTTTTCGCCATTATAAGGTAAAACTTTATCCTCCGGCTTGCGTTGCATTGTGTGATGGGACCTGAGTCTTATAATGGCTTCATTTTATAAAAAAGCATTGCGATGATTTAATCATTTACTTTATTTCATGTACTAACACTCATTGGAGTAAGCCCGTTCCGCGAAAGTGGCGTGGTCCTTTGATTTGCCTTATTATTGTTGTTAATAAGTTAAGTAGATTTCTCATACCAGTCCCATGACTGACTCGTAGTTTGTTTCACCTTGCAAACTCGGGTGCCCTCATTTTCACACGGGCAGCCTAGTTACAGGTATCTGGTGCATCTTTTGGCTTATGGCGAGGCTTGACTACACCGTGCTGACTTTGACTCTTTCCGCCATTCTAGTATATGTATTATGATTCCGCCTTTGGCGATGTAGACTGATATTTATTTTGTGTACTCTTTATGTATGATTCCGCCTCAGGCGATGATGACTGATTATGTATTATTATGCACTAAGTTGTATCTTGCACTGTGCTCTCTGATGTGGTGATATCTATATGATTCCGCTGTCATATGTGTGTAAATTATTCTATTTTATGTTTATGCTATTATCTGTGATATGCTAATGATGATTAATGTGTTATATTCCAATGATTATCCTTAACACCGTGTCACGGGGTTTTGGGATCGTCACACAATTCGTAAGTAAACATATCAATCCTAGCCAACATAATGCCCCATCCTATTATATTGATGTATTCCTACTGGTGACCAGTAGGCTATGCAAATGAAATCGTAATAGCCCGTAGTGGAGATTGTGTTTCCATCAAATGAACAAGCAAAGGAACTTCCTTATTCACAATTGATACGCCTCTAGAGGGATGTCTCGAGAACCAAACGGGTTTTCTACCAACACGAAGCCAATCTCTCCTTTATTGGATTGATTAATTTGCGCATAAGTATGTCATCTCTCGGTCCTTACTATAACACTACATAATTTAATGCACCATAATTATAAAATAAAGATAATAAAATGAATATTAATTAATTAAATATTCAGAATTGAGTAAAACCGACTTTATTGTTGCGTTCGTTATGAAATTGTGGTTCAGATAGTCTTTTGGTTTTCGTAAAATAGATAATGTATGAAGAAGTTATGAGCTAAAGAAGATTAAACTATATTTGAAATTCAGATATTAAATAAACCCAGAAAGCAACGGTAAGTGGACGACCCAGCGCCTAACTGGGATGACACATAGGTCTACCTAGGTCTAAGGCAGTTCGACCCTAGTGTCGATCCAGGGAGTAGGTGGGTCAACCCACCTTCGGGAATTTCCTGAACCGGGACTATATTGTAACGTGGACTGTTTTATACATTTTATTCATGCTGACAGTAAATATACTGGATCTGAAATAAGTTGTGTTTATAAGTCAATTCTTATATGTTGTTCTTTTGATTACTATTAATTATCTATTCAGTTTATAGTTATTATGTGTTCATATATACATCTTTCTTCCTTATCCCCTTTCTGTCTTTTATTTATTTACAGTCTTTTCTATGCCTATTTATTTAGCATTGTGTTTGAATCTTTTTTCTCCTTTTTCCTTTTTATTTACGCTGAGCCTAGACCATCGAGGGCATAGACCATTTCCGTTTGAATTGCATATAATTTGGGATAATTGGAATAACTTATAATGATAGTAAAAAGGAAAATTGGAAATATTATAACTTGAGAACATTTGACTGTAAATTTAAGGTAATTACAAAAGGGAAGAATATGCAAACAAGTTAATCTGAATAGGTTGGACTTAATTTAATATTAAGTAGAACATGTTATCGAAAATATGAGGATCAATGTAAATTAAGTAAAACTGGTTACTGTAATCTATATGCATCTGAACAGGTGCTTGTCTGTTTTGAGGGAAGGGTTGTACACTGAATAACATTTATAGGTAATGTAATTTACAACCATGCTTATTAATGAACTTAAATCTGTTAATTAATAAGCTAAGAGGTCACACATCTGCTATTTATATCCGGTTTTGGGACTCTTAAAGTCCTAGTTACTTAGGGGAATAAGCGTATGGGTGGCTTGTGTCAATCTTACTATGTGGAATTATTATCTATCAGTATCTCTATTGGTATCATAGAGCGGCCTCACACTAGGTAGGGGCCCGGGCATGCTTTACTGATCTGGAATGTAATAGGTTTAGAGAATAAAAGGTAGGTACAGGTGCGTTCTGGCGGGGTTATGATCGTAAGACGCTGTAACACCAACGAATAAGGCTGTGTCTTATAAGTTTTCGGGTTTGGTACAGATATCCCTTACTGCCGTGGCTGGCACAAGCTATTTGCGTAGTAGCTAGCCGATCGTATGGGTAGTAATTAGGGTAAAACCTAATCCTGATATTCAAGTAATTGGTGCAGAAACATGTTCTTGGATATGAATGGGAAGCTTGCTTAATCTTTACCTTGCCTAATTATCTTGTTTACTTCATAATTTTATATTTTACTATACTTTCTTATCCATTACCATTTACCTATCTTGGTACCTCTTATCTTATGCTTATGCTAAAATCACTGGAACTCGCTGGACTTTATGTTTGACCTATTTTATTTTCCTTCTCTCTCTTCCTTCCCCCCTCAAGTTCTCATGGTGATGGTGCACAACACGATCGTGATTTCTTTCAGCTTGGACTTAGATTTCTTCTTGCTCGATGTATTGTTTTGATTTATGCCCTGTCATTGTTATGGCTTATGAGGAGGGATATGATTTTACGGTATTGTACTCTGATGATTTGTGTTTTCATAGGACAGATGATTACAACTGTGGTTTTTGGTATTTGAAAATGTAATGATGTGATGTTGGTTTTTAAAATTAATAAAAGTTTTTCTGTTGCACTTTTATTATATCTTTGTGAATTTCAGTTACTGTATGCTTATTGCGCTTCACAGAACTTAATGCATCCTCATACGGGTTACAATAAGGGACGTGGGATGTCACACTTGGTATCAGAGCTAAATATTTCAAGATAAGAGAAAGATTTTTGAAAAAGTGTCTTCAAAGCAAAGTACTTCCATTTAAAACCTATTTTTGAAAAACATATCCCCTCAAGTCATTTACAATATTCCTTCGATCTCTTTTTGAATCCTTGTTTCTTATATTTCAGCATGTCCGGGGCTTCTAACTTCACCGAGGTCATCCCCATTCCGACATGGTTCAGTAGATATGTAGAGGCTACGAGATCTACCAAAGTGCAAGGAGATGCCCCACCCCTGCTGCAGCTGTAGGAACTCCACCTCCTCCTGTAGTCAAATTTTCTAAGCTTTGTGTAACGACCCGGTTTTTCAGGGACTTTGGTTATCGACATAAACTCAATGACGACTAACCAAACATCGAAAAATACAGGTAGTTAATGAAAGAAGTTAGAGGGTGAGAATAGATAAGATAGAAACTTAGAATAGAAGAAGAAGAACACAACATCAGAGTAACATGAACCTCACAGTGGAACGAATAACATATAATATATATCATAACTTTGAAATATAAATTTGTACTTGAATATACATATCATTTCCAAAGTACATCACTTACAACACAGCGGAAATAAACAATAGCTATATGATCCTGAAGTCTCCTGCTCCAGCTCTTCAAGTATCCGTAAATCCCGACTTCTTGACTGCCCGTACGAAATTGAGCTCCCAAGAGTTTAGAAAAACAAAACAAAATAAACTCCGGTTCAGTCATGGGACTGGTATGAGTAAAACAATTAAAAACAGTTTGAACAAGAAAACGATATCTCATAAGACCACGCTGTATAACGGAACGGGTTTTTACCTAATGAGAATCCAAAACGTTTTTATATCAAAAACCTTTTGATATTATAATAAAGTCTATCAACCACAATATAGTAATCATCTAGCAGAAACACTTGCATCTCATGTTCTACATGTATAGTATACAATCAAAACAACAAGCACGTATTGGGTAATGGATTTCCAACTATGACAAGGTATGGAACCACCTTTCGCTAGTGTACCTCTAGAGAGGAATACACTGGGTTCAATAAGAACATTTGCAACCTAGCCACACATGACCGACCACTCATTTCGCTTGAGTGTATCAAATGTATGTCACTAACGGTTGGGATCAGTAACCGTTTCCCGAATGGGACAGCATCGACAATAGATTTTTAGAAGTAAATGAAACTCTAGATCAGGTGATTATACACCCTAATAGGTGCGACCTTTATAGCCATGCTACCTGCCCGATTTCTGTCATTTCCCGGTTAAGAGGCTAGGGGCTACGCTTAATTTTGACAGATCACAAGTTTTTTCACTTTGAATGTCACATCGTCATACCCGCCAAATCACAAATTGATTTGCCCAAAAATACCACGGGTATACAGCTAAGAGAAACGAATTCCTCCGCTACCAAACGTAAAAACTTTTGAAGAGATCAACTTACGCGATCTATTAAATGTACTCTGTCAGACATTCTTCCGTACAGGTCGTCCTGGGACTGGACAAACCGAAGGCACTATTCAGCACATCCATCTTAGGCAATTGTTATCTAAGATTTATACAATAGCCCTTGCACTTTACTCCGTCTTCAATATATTCAGCATACTTGATTCGCAACCCTTATGCCAATACGGTGTGGTTCTTCGGATAATGATCCAACCGGTCTCTCCATATTAACAACATTAAAATGGTCAAAAACTTCGATAGTCGGTGAGTTAACTATCAAAGAAAACACGTGTGCAAACAACGATATTATTTCCAAATGGAAATTATATCGATCTATCATCATTGAAAATTTATCTCTTTAGTTCATTTATTTACTTATCTCTTGTTTCCATATATTCAACATTTCTTATTTTCTAATTTTAAAAAATATACGTTATTAACAATGGAAAACTTTCCCATTTCCTGTTTTCTATATTAGAAAGCGTTTCTGGTTTCTTATTTGGAAAAATTTCCAAACCTCCTTCACTGGATTTAAACTGATGTTTACATCAAACATCGCCATGCCATCTCAAACCATTTACTAAATTCACTTAACCATCATTCACTATCAAACCTTACCATTCCTTAGTTAAGAAGGAAGTCAATCAAGTTGGGGTATAATTACCTCTCAGACCTTAACTGAACAACGTTTTAACTTCGGAATAGACAAAGTTTATCTTTTCAACCTTTAACAAACTTTCTTACGTAACTCTCGGATTCTATTTATGAATCCACTTCATTATTAAAAACATTGATTATAACGCTAACGTTATAAACCCTACTTCTGAAATATCTAACTTAACTTCTAACTTTTTACTCTTTAATGTGAATAAATAAATAAACACCTGATTTATAAATAAATAAATCTTGATTTAAACACCAAAAAGTATAAGTACTTTCCCGAATTCGATATAATCGAATTCGCTGATTTACTCTCTTCGAGTAATCTCTATTTGATTAACTCTTCTTCGAAAAACCTATATTCGATTATCTCTCTTCGAATAACTTATATTCGATTAAATCACTCTTTTGAATAAACTATATTCGATCTCTTTTTTTCGAATACGCTATATTCGATTTAACTCCTTTCGAATAAGCTATATCCGATAATCTCACTTTCGAATAAATTAATTCGATTAACTCCTTTCGATTAACTAATAATAAATAATTCATTTCAATTAACTAGTAATCAATAACTCCTTTCGATTAACTAATAATCGATAACTACTTTCGATTAACTAATAATCGATAACTCCTTTCGATTAACTAATAATCGATAACTCCCTTCGATTAACTAATAATCGACTAACTCGACTCGACTAACCATATTCGACTAACTCGACTAACTTGGTTTGACTAACCATACTCGATTCACTCAACTTGACTAACTTAACTTATTTAACTCAACTTAATTAACTCGACTCATTTAACTCAAATTGATTAACTCGACTCATTTAACTCAACTTAATTAACTCAACTCATTTAACTCAACTTGATTAACTCGACTCATTTTACTCAACTAATTAACTCTAACTGGTTAACTCTAACTGGTTAACTCTAATTGATTAACTCTAACTGATTAACTCTAACTGGTTAACTATAACTGGTTAACTCTAACTCTAATCGATTAACTCTAATCGATTAACTCTAACTGCTTTACTATAACTGGTTAACTCTATCTCTAATCGATTAACTCTAATCGAATAACCAATATTCGATTAACTCTTTTCGATTAACTCATTTCGATTTACACTTTTGAATTAACTCCTTTGAATCATTTCCTTTTGAATTATCTCCTTTGAATTATCTCCTTTGGTTTATCTCTTTTTATATTTGTTTACTTAACAAATAACTATTCCCTTTTCAATTCTATTTATTTAACAAATAAATATTTCTTTTATCTTTTCTATTTATTTAACAAATAAATATTTCTTTTATCTTTCCTATTTATTTAACAAATAAATATTTCTTTTATCTTTTCAATCCTATTTGTAAATGTTTTACAAATATTCCCTTTCCAAATCTATTTGTAGATGGTTTACAAATATATCCTTTTCATTTCTATTTGTGAATGGTTTACAAATATACCCTTTTCATTTCTATTTGTTTTTGCAAATATCTTCCTTTGTATTTGTCTTACAAATATATTTCCTTTATATTTGTTTTTACAAATAATTTCCTTTTAAATTCTTTTGATTTTATAATTATTTCCTTATATAAAATCCTTTTTCCTTTAAATAAAAAATCCTTTGATTTTATATAAATAATTTATTTTCAAAATATACTTTGAAAATCCCCTTTTTACATCCCAGTATTTCTTATCGTATTTAAAATACCAAATAACCATGATCGATATCCTTCAAACACACATAATCAACAATAGATTATATATCACATCATATATTACAATATATGAAAAACAGTAAAATAAATGTTGAGGAATCCAGTTGGATTCCTCCAACCTATTTCCCTGCATCACAGATGTTAAACAACATAATTAACATCGATTTCATTTCAATATGAAATATTCTACTAAACAGAATCAATATTTGATTACGATTTATATATATATCGTTATCTATGATATCAACCAATACACAAGCAATTCAACCAAACAGTTAGCACACAGCAATCAACAGATAATTATCAGTTCTAAGAATATGTTATAAAAATATAACTATTCAGAGTTGGTGAGTTTTACGCACATTGGACGATCATCGTTAATAACGATAACCATCACTTGATTCAGACGGACAATTTATTTCACTATAAATTGTAACGAGCTTCGTTTCACTCCCAGTCAGCTCCATTGTGTAGACACCGTCCATACGATCCCAAAGTGACAAGAAGTTCGAAAACAGAATTTGTACGGTCGATATATGATGTTAACAAATTTTTATACCATTTTAAATTAAAAATTTAAACCAAAACTTAAATTAGTAAAATAAATTTGGGCCTCACCTATTTTCTCATTTCACCATCAGACAATTCCTTTTCCTTTTCTTTCCTATCCTTTTCTATTTTCTTTCTTTATTTAAACAATTAGCCTTGCTCAAATATTGACCCATCCATCCAAAAACTTCGATCCGTCTATACCATACTTCACCTTCTCCACATGACAGAGCACGCTCCAGTTAGAATACTGCTCTTCGTATGTCCATTCTTCACGTTACATATATCCCCTTCTCTTCATATTATAAGGCTTAAACCCCTTAACCCCGCTGTATCGAGAACAAAAGAACTCGTACTATACATATTTGCAGTATGTAGGACCACAAACAGTAAAAAGAAAACACTGTGCATCCTTAAGCCTTTCCTTTCTATTCGTAGCCATGTCATTTACACCATCTTCGTTCTCTTAAAGCTCCCTTCCCCTTAATGAAAACTTCAACCAAATATCACCAGATATCAGCTCCTCACACTCACGCTCCCCCTTCCACGTTATATTGTTTTGTTTCTTTTCTTTATTTTACCATACAGTGGCCTCAGGCCCAACTTCTCTTTCATTTTCTAATGTGAGCTCCTGCTTTACAAAGTTTCCATGGACAAATACCTTAACACCTGTACACGTCCTTGCTCCTATCTTCTCCAGTCCATTTGCTCCTCCTACAAATCACTGAATCCAACCCGAACCCCACCGTGATACTCCCCTCCATCTGTAACGCAGCCTCACAAACCCTTGCCTTCGAAGAAAAAACCAACTCAAGACTAACCCTTCCTCTCAATGTTTCCGTCCGCCACCTCCGGTCACATCGACCCCAATGTCAAACTCCAAATATCCCCCCATAGCTTCACCTACCCTATGTTCTTCAGAAATCGAACGCTGGAGAGGATACCGCACCCAACAAATTTTGAGCCCTAGGCTGCCTTGAAACTCGCGAGACTGAACACTTCGAACCCGAGCAGTTGTTCATCAAAAATCTAGAGAATAAGGATACAGATCCTTATATATTTATAAAACGATTTTTAGAAATTTGTTTGGATTTTATTTTGATTTTCTGTTCGAGGAACGAGATTTTAGAGGAGCACGATTTTCTTTTTGATAGAGATAGAGGAAGTTTTCAGCGGCTTGTTGAAACAAATCAAGAATTAGGTTTGAACGGTTTTATATCATTTTTTATTTATCTTCTTGTGGATTATTGAAGGCCACGTCTTTGTTTTTAGGCCATGAAGAACGGATGGCTGAGAAGAATGTAACGTGGCCTTGTTTTTGATCTTGTAAATAGTTTAGGATATTTTTAAGGGTATGATAATATCCTCTTTTACTAATTTATATAATTACCGTTACTTCATGGACTGCTGCCGACTGAAATAAATATACTGTTGTGACGAGCAAGGTGACACGGTTCCAAAAATATAAAAATATCGATAGGTTAACTCATATTGTGAAACCCAAAAACACTGATTAAGGGTGCAAAATACTCAAAATAAAAAGTTGCTTATTTAATTAATTAAAATTTTCAGTAAAATTCTAAAAATTAAATTATCACTACGTCTAAAAGGGCTAGTCTAAATTCGAGGCCAATATTTAATTATAATTAAATTTATCGTTATGGTTGATAAACGATACCATAGCGACTATTCGAAAATTTGATTTGGACATAAATCAAAATCAACCTGATGAAATCCTAACTTTTCTCTTCCACTAGAAAAATATACTTCACCAGCTCCTAACGTTTCTTGTTTCACAGAAATCCGATTTAAAACGGCTTCTGTATATTCGCTAAAGTTCAGATCACCAAATTAGGAACTACAGCGCCATTTCAAGCTCGATTTTAATTATAATATAATTATACGTTCAAACTTCGTTTATATAATATATTCGTGAATATAATTCAACTCTA
This sequence comes from Allium sativum, assembly GCA_030737875.1. Taxonomy (NCBI): domain Eukaryota; kingdom Viridiplantae; phylum Streptophyta; class Magnoliopsida; order Asparagales; family Amaryllidaceae; genus Allium; species Allium sativum. Next base: position 489,093 of record JASFAX010000064.1, read on the forward strand.
AACTGAATTATATATATTTGAAATAATCCAATTCACAAAATATTATGAATTCCATTATCTTTGATTATTTCTGAATTTAATATATTATTCTATTATTTTAATTTAATTAAATGTTCACTTTATTTAATTAAACAACGATTAAATTCCCTAAATCACTATATTAAATAATTAAATAAATTAATTATTACCCGTAAAAATACGGGTCGTTACATTCTTCCCCACTTAAAATAATTTCGTCCTCAAAATTGCTAAGTTAAAAAACAAATCCTATCGACTGGCTAGACTATATTGTTCACTTCTCAACTTCAGTTTTCAACTGAACCAATTTAAATTCAATTAAAATATTAATTAATTCTTATCAAGGAAAATTTTCAAAAATCCTGAAAATTTTCTAACGCCTTAACTTTTCGAAATTTTTTGCCAGCACCTCCTTTGTACTGGTGAATAGCTCAAACCCCAACTCGCCTCTCTAGGCCTTCTTCAACCCAAAAGAAAATCAAACAGCAAAGCGGCTTACCAAACAGGCTCATAAATCTCATGCTTATACAAAATATAAACTTGTACCTTTTTGTCGGCATACCATTATATCTTTTCCTTTCATTACCAACAATTCAGCATATACTTATGCACTCCAATAAATCTCTAATCGATTTAACCTCAAATCCAATCATTCGCTTATATCCAAGCCAAAATTCATTCAAACTCCAACATCTAATTTCAAATTCTTAACCCATCAACTCAATTTCATTGCAGACTATTCTATAATCAAATCCAATTTCATTTAACTTCGTTCAAGTTAAATTCGAATTTATTTATTCGCCTTTACCATTTTAATCTATTTAACTTCATAAGTTAAATTTAAATTGCAGAATTTAAATTCCCGGGTTTATTTCAAATCAGTTTGAAAATACCAATTCAAAAACCTTTGAATTTCTAAACAACTTGTTTCCTCAAAACAATTCGAAAACAGAATCTTTGGTAGTAATCCGTCACTTAGAAACTTGAAAATGAACAATGATGATGTGGCCACACTCATAAGAGTTATTTCCCTATGATTGAAGTGTGGTTAGTACTATAACACTTTCAAAACCATATCTAAACATTTCTATTTTTGAAATCCATTTTCAAAATACTATTCCCAATGTTTGTAAGCCCATTTAAATCTCCCAGGATATTAAAATTCTCATATATTCAATCCAAATACATTTACAAACACGTCTCCATCTTTTTAGGAATTTTAAATTCCAAATTCTGATATGAATTTCAAATTTAATTTATCTGCTTTCAGATATTTCACTTATATGAATTCTGATTGGTTATTTACTTAACCATTTAATTTATAATCTTACTTGATTATAATAACAACCAATATATCCAATATATTTTAAACATTCCAATATAAATCCTTTATATCAAAATATTATTTGGGTAAAATTATTTCATTTACCCCCTTTTCAAAACATACAGTGTCGATCCATCGTATTCAAGTGTTTTATAAATCCCTACCGATACAGTGGATCAAACTGATTGACCAGAATTCATAAATGACTCAATCAATAAATCTCCACAATATAAAACAATTTTTTTATATCAATAACAAATACGTTCACTCGTATATATACACTCAACTCAATCTAGGGTATTACTAACCCCATCTCTTCTGAGTCATGACACAGAGCCAAGATAATTCACTTAACCTTAAGCTCTGATACCAACTGTAACAACCCGGTTTTTCAGCGACTTTGGTTATCGACATAAACTCAATGACGACTAACCAAACATCAAAAAATACCGGTAGTTAATGAAAGAAGTTATAGGGTGAGAATAGATAAGATAGAAACTTAGAATAGAATAAGAAGAAGAACACAACATCAGAGCAACATGAACCTCACAGCGGAACGAATAACATTAATATATATCATAACTTTGAAATATAAATCTGTACTTGAATATACATATCATTTCCAAAGTACATCACTTAAAACACAGCAAAAGAAACAATAGCTATATGATCCTGAAGCCTCGTGCTCTAGCTCTTCAAGTATTCGTAAATCCCGAATACTTGACTGCCCGTACAAAATTGGACACCCAAGAGTTTAGGGAAAACAAAACAAAATAAATTCCGGGTCAATCATGGGACTGGTATGAGTAAAATAGTTAAAAACAGTTTGAGCAAGTAAACGATATTTCATAAGGCCACGCCGTATAACGGAACGGGTTTTTCCCTTATGAGAATCCAAAACATCTTTATATCAAAAACCTTTTGATATTATAATAATGTCTTTTAACCACAATATAATAATCATCTAGCAGAAACGCTTTCATCTCACGTTCTACATATATAGTATACAATCAGAACCGCAAGCACGTATTGGGTAATGGATTTCCAACTATGACAAGGTATCGAACCACTTTTCGCTAGTGCACCTCTAGAGAGGAATACATAGGGTTCAACAAGAACACCTTGCAACCCGGCCACACATAACCGACCACTCAGTTCGCTTGAGTGTATCGAATGTATATCACCAACGGTTGGGATCAGCAACCGTTTCTCGAATGGGACAGCATCGACAATAGATTTTTAGAAGTAAATGAAACTCTAGATCAGGTGATTATACACCCTAATAGGTGCGACCTACATAGCCATGCTACCTGCCCGATTTTTGTCATTTCCCGGTTGTGCGGCTAGAGGCCATGCTTATCTCTGATAAATCACACGTTTATTCACTTTGAATGTTACATCGTCAAATCTGCCAAATCACAAATTGATTTCCCCAAAAATACCATGGGTATACAGCTAAGAGAAATGAATTCCTCCTCCACCAAACGTAAATACGTTTAAAGAGATCAACTTACGCGGTCTATTAAATATACTCTGTCAGACATTCTTCCATACAGGTCGTCCTGGGACTGGACAAACCGAAGGCACTATTCAGTACATCCATCTTAGGCAATTTTTATCTAAGATTTATACAATAGCCCTTGCACTTTACTCCGTCTTCAATATATTCAGCATACTTGATTCGCAACGCTTATGCCAATACGGAGTGGTTCTTCGGATAATAATCCAACCAGTCTCTCCATATTAACAACGTTAAAATGATCAAAAACTTCGATAGTCGGTGAGTTAACTATCAAAGAAAACACGTGTGCAAACAACGATATTATTTCCAAATGGAAATTATATCAATCAATCATCAATGAAAATTTGTCTCTTTAGTTCATTTATTTACTTATCTCCTGTTTCCATATATTCAACATTCCTTATTTTCTAATTTTAGAAAATATACGTTATTAATAATGGAAAACATTCCCATTTCCTGTTTTCTATATTAGAAAACATTTCTGGTTTCTTATTTGGAAAACATTTCCAAAGCTCCTTCATTGGATTTAAACTGATGTTTACATCAAACATAGCCATTCCATCTCAAACCATTTACTAAATTCACTTAACCATCATTAACTATCAAACCTTACCATTCCTTGGTTAAGAAGTAAGTCAATCAAGTTGGGGTATAATTACCTCTCAGACCTTAACTTAACAACGTTTTAACTTCGGAATAGACAAAGTTTATCTTTTAAACCTTTAACAAGCTTCCTTACGTAACTCTCAGATTCTATTTATGAATCCACTTCATTATTGAGAACATTTACTATAACGCTAATGTTATAAACCCTGCTTCTGAAATATCTAACTTTTTACTCTTTAATGTGACTAAATAAATAAACACCTGATTTATAAATAAATAAATATTGATTTGAACACCGGAAAGTATAAGTACTTTCCCGAATTCGATATCATCGAATTCGCCGATTAACTCTCTTCTTCGAATAACCTATATTCAATTATCTCTCTTCAAATAACTTATATTCGATTAACTCACTCTTCCGAATAAACTATATTCGATCTCTTTCTTTCAAATATGCTATATTCGATTTAACTCCTTTCGAATAAACTATATTCGATAATCTCACTTTCGAATAATTAAATTCGATTAACTCCTTTCGATTAACTAATAATCAATAATTCCTTTCGATTAACTAATAATCGATAACTCCTTTCAATTAACTAATAATCGATAACTCCTTTAGATTAACTAATAATCGATAACTCCTTTCGATTAACTAATAATCGATAACTCCTTTCGATTAGCTAATAATCGATAACTCCCTTCGATTAACTAATAATCGATTAACTCGAATCGACTAACTTGACTCGACTAACCATATTCGACTAACTTGGTTCGACTAACTTGGTTTGACTAACCATACTCGATTAACTCAACTTGACTAAATTAACTTATTTAACTCAACTTGATTAACTCAACTCATTTAACTCAACTTGATTAAGTCAACTCATTTAACTCAACTTGATTAACTTGACTCATTTAACTCAACTTGATTAACTCAACTCATTTAACTCAACTGATTAACTCTAACTGGTTAACTCTAACTGGTTAACTCTAACTGATTAACTCTAGCTGGTTAACTCTAACTGGTTAACTCTAACTCTAATCGATTAACTCTAACAGATTAACTCTAACTGTTTAACACTAACTGGTTAACTCTAACTCTAATCGATTAACTCTAATGGAATAACTAATATTCGATTAACACTTTTCGATTAACTCATTTCGATTTACACTTTTGAATTAACTCCTTTGAATCATTTCCTTTTGAATTATCTCCTTTGAATTATCTCCTTTGGATTATCTCCTTTTCTATTTGTTTACTTAACAAATAACTATTCCCTTTTCAATTCTATTTATTTAACAAATGACTATTTCTTTTATCTTTTCTATTTATTTAACAAATAAATATTTCTTTTATCTTTCCTATTTATTTGACAAATAAATATTTCTTTTATCTTTTCAATTCTATTTGTAAATGTTTTACAAATATTCCCTTTCCAAATCTATTTGTTAATGGTTTACAAATATATCCTTTTCATTTCTATTTGTAAATGGTTTACAAATATACCCTTTTCATTTCTATTTATTTTTGCAAATATCTTCCTTTGAATTTGTCTTACAAATATATTTCCTTTATATTTGTTTTACAAATAATTTCCTTTTCAATTCTTTTGAAATTATAATTATTTCCTTATATAAAATCCTTTTTCCTTTTATATATAAAATCAATTGATTTTATATAAATAATTTATTTTCAAAATTTACTTCGAAAATCCCCATTTTACATCCCAGTATTTCTTACGGTATTTAAAATACTAAATAACCATGATCGATATCATTCAAACACACATAATCAACAATAGATTATATATCACATCATATATTACAATATATGAAAAACAGTAAAATAAATGTTGAGGAATCCAGTTGGATTCCTCCAACCTGTTTCCCTGCGTCACAGATGTTAAACAACATAATTAACATCGATTTCATTTCAATATGAAATATTCTGCTAAACAGAACCAATATTTGATTACGATTTATATATATATTGTTATCTATGATTTCAACCAATACACAAGCAATTCAACAAAACAGTTAGCACACAACAATCAACGGATAATTATCAGTTCTAAGAATACGTTATAAAAATATAACTGGTCAGAGTTTGTGAGTTTTACTCACATTGGATGATCATCGTTAATAACGATAACCATCGCTTGATTCAGACAGACAATTTATTTCGCTATAAATTGTAACGAGCTTCGTTTCACTCCCAGTCAGTTCCATTGTGTAGCCACCGTCCATACGTGTAACACCCCACATCTGTTAAAGTCACTCACAAAGGGAATGCCTTAACTTCAATGGAGTATTATGGGTACTGGAACAGAAATATTACAAGACAGACATATATAAAACAACGGAAAATAAAGTGGAAGTACTTCAAATCATTTATTAAATATAAATGTTTACAAGAAAAGCCTGTGTTTACAAGAAAAGCCCATCAACTTCCAATACCCAATTTCATAGTTTAAATATCTGCCTTGCTCAAAAACAAAGGACCATAAAAACAAACTGCAGTATTCCCCAATAGAGCAAAGCAAGCCATAGCCAAGAGAAATCCAAGCCATACATGAAAGAGCCTTAGAGCTTGGTAAGATCCGAACTAAGCTGTATTCCCACCCTGTGAACCTGGGGGGGGGGGAACGGAAGAAAAAGAGGCGAAACAAAACAGGTCAGTCATAAAGACTGAGTAAGTCCTAGTGACTTCCAGCATAAAAATGAGTAAAGATAACATGGCATGAATAAACTGAAAGTAAACATAAGCATGATGACAAGGTAGGCAAGATAAACTAAGATAACAAGATAAACTATGATAATAAGATACACTAAGGTAACAAGATAAACTTCGGGCACGATGAAACAAGTATAACATCCCATAATTCCTATTAAGTATCCCACCACATGGTTTCTATCAAGAGTAACATCGCAAGGTTTCTAAGCTTTACGATTAAAACGATATCTATTTGCTCTGCACCACCTAACTAGCATCCTTATAAGTGTCTTACATGGAATGATATGTACTCCTACTAGTATCCCAACTAGTGTCCTGTGTTATATAATAATTACAACGTGATCCCAATCCCCGCAATTATGGTAGCCTTCTGGTGTACATCGATTTTGAGTATTCCACCTCGATCACCCTAATGGCCATGTATATATTCGATGCACCCTTACTACCTTATCGATCGGCTCCCTACTTGACCTAGTTCACGTTTGTGTCACGCGCCCCCTACTTGTAGATACCTGTGCTGGTCCCACCATGGGGTGTATCAAGTCCCGTGATGGCAACCCTGACACAATCAAGATGCACAGCTTTGTACCTACTGATGCCCAGTGGCTAAATTTTCTGCGCCCAAGTGTGTGCACGCCCGCACACCGTTAGAACCTGCACTGCTGCACCAACCGCCGCTAATTTGACCTCTTATAATCAGCGCAGTAATCGTGCTCCACCCTGCCTAGCTCAGGGTTCCATTGATACCTAATGTGGGTTACTGCTGAAATAGGTCCCCGTTACTAGGTTTTTCTAATGGTTAAGTCTGTGGGCCTATACTCTCTGATATTACCCACCAACCCTGATGTGTACTTAACCCCGCTACTGATTCAAGCATGTGTAATTAATGGTTAAGTGTATGTGGGCCTATATTTACTAATATTACCCACCAACCCGATATGTACCCAACCCTTCTACTCGTTATGTTACCATGGTTAATAGTTTATCTTAGTTAACTTAACCTTTCTCGCTTATTATGATTGATTGGTTAAGTGTGGTTTATTAACTTAACCCAGTTCGTCCATCTGGTTACATTGGTTAAGAATTTTCTTGTTAACTTAACCCCATGTGTTACTTAACCCTACCACGCCTCACATCAGATTTGTTAAGTGCATGTTAACTTAACCCCATCCACTAGTCATATTATAATGGTTAAGTGTTATCAACTTATTCAAGTTAACTTAACCCACTCGCTTGTCCTGTTATGTTGGTTAAGTGTTACTACTTAACCGCAACCACTTGTCTAATTAACACATCGTATTAGTTAAGCGTTCTAATTTACTTAACCTCACTCTCTAGTCCAGTTTAATCATGTTATAATGGTTAAACATTTGCTTAATCTTACCCACTCCCATAGTCAACATATTAAATTGGTTAAGTGTCCAGATTAACCTAATCATATTACTTAACCCACCCATTTATATCATATTGGTTATGTGTTCTTATTTACTTAACCCTACCCACTGGTCTAGTTACCATGTTACGTTGGTTAAGTATTACTATTTGTATTTCCACATGTCACCCACTTAACCCCCCATGTCCCACCACATGTTTATCTGGTTAAATATTTCTTAATTCATTAAGGCCGTAACCTTATAAAGACCTCTCACATTAGACTGACATTTATGGCAGCTGGATTTGCCGGGCGGGTTCGGGCAGTCTTACACCATAAAAGAGTCTAACCTCGTGACTTTACAACTGTTACGCTTTTAATTTGGGCCTAGGACCTCTCACATTGGGCTGACATTTGTGACTACTGGATTCGCCGGGCGGTTCCGGGCAGGTTTACGTCACAAATGAGTCCAACCCCGTGTCCTAAGCATTGATTATTACTTATAATCTTTTACCCCAATTTGAATTTATTTCCCCTATTCAAATTATCAATTTATTCCTAATTTAACGATGTCCATAATTGACTCAATTATGTCCATCTATTAATGGTATGCAAAATCATACCAATTTTTACCACAATTTATCTTAGGCCATTAAAGGCAACTTATCTCAATTTATATTTATCCCTCCTTTAAGGCTATTACATGCCAACTACCCAAAACCTATTTAGGCGTGTTCATATTATCCCCTTTTCAAGACATAAATTATCATATGTGTTTCAACTACAAATTTCACCTATTTAACATATGCCCAAGTTCTAGATTACATGTCCGTTTTACATATGCCTAATTCATACCAAATTTACATATGTTCAATTCATGCCTGTTTACATGTATGCCAAATTTATATATGCCTAATCTTAGACAATTTACATATATACCAAGTATCATGCCTTTTTATACATATATCAAGATTCATAGTTTACATGTTTACAAAGCTATGCCCAATTCACATAGATCAATTTTTAGCCAAATATATGTATCGATATTCTTGCCATATTTTACATAGGTCAAGTTTCATACCAACTACATGTATTCCATGTTTACCCCAATTTACCCAAGCTAGCAAAACTTTAATTATAACGATAATACCCAAATTCAAATTTCGTGTTAATGGCAATAATAGTACCCAAGTATCCAGTTTTCATATTATGCCTTCGATTCTACCAAACACATATATCCAACAAGGCAATATCCCAATATTTCCCCCGTATTCAATCGCATGCAAATCGCAGTTCAGGCCTAGGTCCGAAATTGACCAAGGTTCATCAAAAGAAAAAAAATAGGGGAAAGGTAGAATTTTGCATCAAAATAAGATCGGAGAGAAAACATCATCACAGGCATATTAAGATTACAACAGGCTTAATAGATCATGAACTAGACATGAGAGTGAAAATAGAAAAGTTTCCAAGATCCAAGAAGAAGCAAGAATAGATCTGGATCGATAAACATACTTAATCCAATTCCACGTTAATTCATGGCCACATTATAATTAAATATTTAAATCAGAAAGCAACTAGAACTTACAGAGAACGACATATGAATTAGAGAGTGAATTTGTCGTAGAAAGTTGCAGTGTCATTGATCTATCCTCTTGAATTTGTTGTAGAAGCATTGACTTTTGATTTGATTTGGGTTTGAACGCTTAAGCTTTAATTTGGAGACGGCGGCCGTGGCTCAAGAGGAATTTTGGCAGCATTTTGGTGTCATATGAATTTGTGTGAGTTAGGCTAGGTCTAGGTGTTATTTTATAGCTGTAGCAATTCATTTCAGCCATCGGATTAACCCTAAAACCCATCCGGACCATCAAAACTCGTCCCGGCCTCAAAAATGGGTTCTGGACCACCCCAGGCCGACCAGGTCGACCTGTACAGAGGGGGGGGGTTGACACTATAGTCGACCTGGGGGGCAGGTCGACTATAGTGTCGACACTATGGTCGACCTGGGTCAGTCTGCCAGAAAGTCTGCTGAAATCTTGTTTTGGCCATATCTTGGTCATACGGACTCCGATTTTCGAAAACTCGGACTCTATTTCGCGTATTTTTCCTAGAGGAACGCAATGGTGATGTCCATTTTACCTAATTCCTGATTCAAAAATTAATTATCCTTATTTTACTATCTTTTCTGTTACATACATCGTTATCGAACTAATTTTTCTTCTCTTCCATGTATTTATTAATTCTTCTTATGCATCACCATTATTTACCCATCATAAGCATATATTTATATATTTTATTTTATTTTTAATTATATTAAAAATACGGGGTGTTACATTCTCCCCTCCTTAAAGGATTTTGTTCCCGAAATCTTCAAGTTAAGAAGAATGTGTTCTACCATCCATCATCCATCTACTCAATCATCAATCACAGGCATTCATTGTCCTTAAGAGATTTCTAATGTTGTATGAACATATGCAAGATGTGTGTGTATCTGTTCCTTGTGTAGTGCAAATGATCAGGTCTGATTGATCTTCTAAATGCAAAATATGTTTAGTGCCATGAGTCCAACATGTATGCAAATAGTCCTAGTCACATAAACACTATATGTGTGCACAAACTTCCATCCATATGCAACATTCACATGATAACACATTCAATTTCATCCACAAACAAGTGTAAACACTCATGTATATGTAATATGAAAGGTGATTGAGCCGATCTAGTGCCTAATGTGCGTAAATGCATCCACGAGCAACCACTAGCAACCACTTGCAGCCACTTGCAACCATCAATCATAACATGTCTCAAACACATGTTTACACCCAATTGTTGGTATAGTCGAATGATAGAAGCAAGTAAAAACTTTGTGCCCATTAGGCAATGTCAAAACTGGAAATCTATGCCACATATATATTGATTAGGAGAAGAACTCTCTAAGCATCAGCCCCGAAGACCGAAATCAACATCAGACTAAAGAATTACTCAACCCAACCACTATATATGATTCTAGGAAACTAGGCATGATGGACTCCTTTTAGGTCACAAGGGAATCCCTTCCTAAGACCAACCCGTATCCTATAAAACCCAAAAAAAAAGTTTAGTCAAACCATTAAACACCCTCAAGCCCCAACCTGTGTTACTAACAGATGAGTCATACTCCCTATGAGGTTAGCAATAGAAATAGGATTGAGAATAGGACCGAGAGGATATACACAAAAGATAGCATGTGAGTAAGCTCTACAGGAAAAGAGGAATCAAGGATATACTCTTAAAAAGAGATATGATGCGCGAATCTAGTCTTCAATCTTCTAAGTCGCATTTCCTTGAGCTTAACTCCATTGTGCTTTGACCGTCTTTAACTTCACAATTTCGTAGCATCTTAATTCTTGTTTCCAAAATATAAGTTGGAACCCATTTCACTGTTGCCTCTCATTCCACTTTCACTTATTCTCCTTCTAGTATACTCGGCTCAAACATATCTGTGTACTCATGGTTTCATGCAAGCTCTCCAAAATTCACTAGTGAATCTTGGATCTTGTCCACTTACTATCAGGTATTCCACGTAGAAGAACTGTCTCTTGAAAATAAATGCCAACCATGCTGCCAAATGTCCTTACTAAGGTGATTCTCTACAACTCATGCATAAGCGAAATGACCCATCCGCCTTAGTGGTGAACACTACTCGATCGGATTACAAATTACCAATAAATGTATCAAGAGATTCTAGGAAACAAATCATGATAGAACCCTAAAGGTTACCTGTGACTTCGAGGGTATTACCGAGGCAAGTCAAGAGTCTAACTACCCCATTTTCCAAAACCGAGAAGGTCACCCTTACTGGATAACCACTCCATCGCTAGAATCAACTCATAGCCCAAAACATAAACATTACTTCTAGACTCAACACTTAGCATAGACATTCTCAAATCTAAACAAGTCATGAATAAATGAGCCGATTTCCCCAACAAGACTTGAGACAAAAATGGTATCCTCTATTATGCTAGTACTAAGGTGCAGAGACTCAACTTTCGAAGCAGAATTAAAAGGATGCGATGTACAAAAACAAAGTTCTAGTGGGATGATAGAAAGGAAAAGCTAAACTTTTAACAGAAACATTACCACTCTCTTAGGTACACTAGTAGTGAGAGCATTCAATTGCCCTCTCGACGATCTTGTCCCTTTCCCTTGTCCTATAATACTTAACTGCATGTTGCTTCTCACTAAAGATACTCTCTCTTGTCATGGGTTTTTCTATTCTTTCACTTAGGCCTCTTTCCTTTCACCTTTTTCCTCCTTCGTGGATTAAGCTATAACAACTAGTCTCTTGTTCTTACTGTCCTTGTATAGTTTGTTGACAAGTCTCTCGAAGCTACCTCCAACGCACGACAACTCTACCCAACTTGAAATAAGATTAGACGTAGATGGAACTACTGCGGTTACAGATGGAGATTGGGCACTCCTTTGCCCTCCGACCTGTGTCGGATTCCTACGAAACTATGGTGAAAAGAGAGAGAGAAGAGATTTCAAGAGAGAATCAAAAGATAGTGCATATGGCTTTGGGGAATACGCCTTTTAATCAAAACAAAATTTTCTTGAAAATTTGCTTCTTTGTAAATGTTTTAAAGATAATTTTCAGAAGGTTTTTGAAAAATTTTGCCCAGTCTGGTAACCTTCTGCTCTGATACCAAATGTAAAACCCCACATCTGTTAAGGTCACTCACAAAGGGAATGCCTTAACTTCAATGGAGTATTATAGGTACTGGAACAGAATTATTACAAGACAGACATATATAAAACAGCGGAAAATAAAGTGGAAGTACTTCAAATCATTTATTAAATATAATTGTTTACAAGAAAAGCCTGTGTTTACAAGAAAAGCCCATCAACTTCCAATACCCAATTTCATAGTTAAAATATCTGTCTTGCTAAAAAACAAAGGAGCAAAAAACAAACTACAGTATTCCCCAATAAAGCAAAGCAAGCCATAGCCAAGAGAAATCCAAGCCATACATGAAAGAGCCTTGGAGCTTGGTAAGATCCGAACTAAGCTGTATTCCCACCCTGTGAACCTGGGGGGGGGGGGAACGGAAGAAAAAGAGGCGAAACAAAACAGGTCAGTCACAAAGACTGAGTAAGTCCTAGTGGCTTCCAGCATAAAAATGAGTAAAGATAACATGGCATGAATAAACTGAAAGTAAACAAAAGCATGATGACAAGGTAGGCAAGATAAACTAAGATAACAAGATAAACTATGATAACAAGATACACTAAGGTAACAAGATAAACTTCGGGCACGATGAAATAAGTATAACATCCCATAATTCCTATCAAGTATCCCACCGCATGGTTTCTATCAAGAGTAACATCGCAAGGTTTCTAAGCTTTACGATTAAAACGATATCTATTTGCTCTACACCACCTAACTAGCATCCTCATAAGTGTCTTACATGGAATGATCTGTACTCCTACTAGTATCCCAACTAGTGTCCTGTGTTATATTATAATTACAACGTGATCCCAATCCCCGCAATTATGGTAGCCTTCAGGTGTACATCGATTTTGAGGATTCCACCTCGATCACCCCAATGGCCATGTATATATTCGATGCACCCTTACTACCTTATCGATCGGCTTCCTACTTGACCTAGTTCTCATTTGTGTCACGCGCCCCCCTTCTTGTAGATACCTATGCTGGTCCCACCATAGGGTGTATCAAGTCCCGTGATGGAAACCCTGACACAATCAAGATGCACAGCTTTGTACCTACTGATGCCCAGTGGCTAAATTTTCTGCGCCGAAGTGTGTGCAAGCCCGCACTCCGTTAGAACCTGCATTGCTGCACCAACCGCCGCTAATTTGATCTCATATAATCAGCCCAGTAACCGTGCCCCACCCTGCCTAGCTCAGGGTTCCGTTGATACCTAATGTGGGTTATTGCTAAAATGGGTCCTCGTTACTAGGTTTTTCTAATGGTTAAGTCTGTGGGCCTATACTCTCTGATATTACCCACCAACCCTGATGTGTACTTAACCCCGTTACTGATTCAAGCATGTGTATTTAATGGTTAAGTGTATGTGGGCCTATATTTACTAATATTACCCACCAACCCGATATGTACCCAACCCTTCTACTCGTTATGTTACCATGGTTAATAATTTATCTTAGTTAACTTAACTTTTCTCGCTTATTATGTTTGATTGGTTAAGTGTGGTTTATTAAATTAACCCCGTTCGTCTATCTGGTTACATTGGTTAAGAATTTTCTTGTTAACTTAACCCCATGTGTTACTTAACCCTACCACGCCTCACATCAGATTGATTAAGTGCATGTTAACTTAACCCCATCCACTAGTCATATTATAATGGTTAATTGTTATCAACTTATTCAAGTTAACTTAACCCACCCGCTTGTCTTGTTATGGTGGTTAAGTGTTACTACTTAACCGCAACCACTTGTCTAATTAACCCATCGTATTAGTTAAGCGTTCTAATTTACTTAACCTCACTCTCTAGTCAAGTTTAATCATGTTATAATGGTTAAACATTTGCTTAATCTTACCCACTCCCGTAATCAACATATTAAATTGGTTAAGTGTCCAGATTAACCTAATCATATTACTTAACCCACCCATTTATATCATATTGGTTATGTGTTCTTATTTACTTAATCCTACCCACTGGTCTAATTACCATGTTACGTTGGTTAAGTATTACTATTCGTATTTCCACATGTCACCCACATGTCACCCACTTAACTCCCATGTCCCACCACATGTTTATCTGGTTAAGTATTTCTTAATTCATTAAGGCCGTAACCTTATAAAGACCTCTCACATTAGACTGACATTTATGGCAGCAAGATTTGCCGGGCGGGTCCGTGCAGTCTTACACCATAAAAGAGTCTAACCTCGTGTCTTTACAACTGTTATGCTTTTAATTTGGGCCTAGGACCTCTCACATTGGGCTGACATTTGTGACTACTGGATTCGCCGGGCAGTTCCGGGCAGGTTTACGTCACAAATGAGTCCAACCTCGTGTCCTAAGCATTGATTATTACTTATAATCTTTTACCCCAATTTGAATTTATTTCCCCTATTCAAATTATCAATTTATTCCTAATTTAACGATGTCCATAATTGACTCAATTATGTCCATCTATTAATGGTATGCAAAATCATACCAATTTTTACCACAATTTATCTTAGGCCATTAAAGGCAACTTATCTCAATTTATATTTATCCCTCCTTTAAGGCTATTACATGCCAACTACCCAAAACCTATTTAGGCGTGTTCATATTATCCCCTTTTCAAGACATAAATTATCATATGTGTTTCAACTACAAATTTCACCTTTTTAACATATGCCCAAGTTCTAGATTACATGTCCATTTTACATATGCCTAATTCATACCAAATTTACATATGTTCAATTCATGCCTGTTTACATGTATGCCAAATTTATATATGCCTAATCTTAGACAATTTACATATATACCAAGTATCATGCCTTTTTATACATATATCAAGATTCATAGTTTACATGTTTACAAAGCTATGCCCAATTCACATAGATCAATTTTTAGCCAAATATATGTATCAATATTCTTGCCATATTTTACATAGGTCAAGTCTCATACCAACTACATGTATTCCATGTTTACCCCAATTTACCCAAGCTAGCAAAACTTTAATTATAACGATAATACCCAAATTCAAATTTCGTGTTAATGGCAATAATAGTACCCAAGTATCCAGTTTTCATATTATGCCTTCGATTCTAAAACACATATATCCAACAAGGCAATATCCCAATATTTCCCCCGTATTCAATCGCACGCAAATCGCAGTTTAGGCCTAGGTCCGAAATTGACCAAGGTTCATCAAAAGAAAACAAATAGGGGAAAGGTAGAATTTTGCATCAAAATAAGATCGGAGAGAAAACATCATCACAGGCATATTAAGATTACAACAGGCTTAATAGATCATGAACTAGACATGAGAGTGAAAATAGAAAAGTTTCCAAGATCCAAGAAGAAACAAGAATAGATCTAGATCGATAAACATACTTAATCCAATTCCACTTTAATTCATGGCCACATTATAATTAAATATTTAAATGGGAAAGAAACTAGAACTTACAGAGAACGACATATGAATTAGAGAGTGAATTTGTCGTAGAAAGTTGCAGTGTCATTGACCTATCCTCTTGAATTTGTTGTAGAAGCATTGACTTTTGATTTGATTTGGGTTTGAACGCTTAAGCTTTAATTTGGAGACGGCGGCCATGGCTCAAGAGGGATTTTAGCAGCATTTTGGTGTCATATGAATTTGTGTGAGTTAGGCTAGGTCTAGGTGTTATTTTATAGGTGTAGCAATTCATTTCAGCCATCGGATTAACCCTAAAACCCATCCGGACCATCAAAACTCGTCCTGGGCCTCAAAAATGGGTTCTGGACCACCCCAGGCCGACCAGGTCAACCTGTACAGAGGGGGGGTCGACACTATAGTCGACCTGGGGGGGGGGGGGGGGGGGAGGTGACTATAGTGTTGACACTATGGTCGACCTGGGTCAGTCTTCCAGAAAGTCTGCTGAAATCTTGTTTTGGCCGTATCTTGGTCATACGGACTCCGATTTTCGAAAACACAGACTCAATTTCGCGTATTTTTCCGAGAGGAACGCAAAGGTGATGTCCATTTTACCTAATTCCTGATTCTTAAATTAATTATCCTTATTTTACTATCTTTTCCGTTACATACATCGTTATCGAACTAATTTTTCTTCTCTTCCATGTATTAATTAATTCTTCTTATGCATCACCATTATTTACCCATCATAAGCATATTTTTAAATATTTTATTTTATTCTTAATTATATTAAAAATACGGGGTGTTACAATACGATCCTAAAGTGACAAGCAATTCGAAAACTGAATTCGTACGGTCGATATATGATGTTAACAAATTTGTATACCATTTTAAATTAAATTTTTAAACTAAAACTTAAATTAGTAAAATAAATTTGGGCCTCACCTATTTTCTCATTTCACCATCAGACAATTCCTTTTCCTTTTTCTTTTTCTTTTCTATCCTTTTCTATTTTCTTTATTTATTTAAATAACTGTCCTTGCTCAAATATCGGCCCATCCATCCAAAAACTTTGATCCGTATTTGCCATACTTCACCTTCTCCATATGACAGAGCACGCTCCAGTTAGAATACTGCTCTTCGTATGTCCATTCTTCATGTTAATTATATCCCCTTCTCTTCATATTATAAAACTTAAATCCCTTAACCCCGCAGTATCCAGAATAAAAGAACTCCTACTATACATATTTGTAGTATGTAGGACCACAAACAGTAAAAAGAAAACACTGCGCATCCTTAAGCTTTTCCTTTCTGTTCGTAGCCTTGTCATTTACGCCATCTTCGTTCTCTTAAACCTCCCTTCCCCTTAATGAAAACTTCAACCAAAGATCACCAGACATCTGCTCCTCACACTCACGCTCCCCTTGCCACATTATATTGTTTTGTTTCTTTTCTTTATTTTACCATACGGTGGCCCCAGGCCCAACTTCTCTTTCATTTTCTAACGTGAGCTCCTGCTTTACAAAGTTTATATGCACAAATACCTTGCCACCTGTACACGTCCTTGCTTCCATCTTCTCCAGTCGATTTGCTCCTCCAATAAATCACTGAATCCTACCCGAACCCCACCGTGATACTCCCCTCCATCTGTAACGCAGCCTTACAAACCCTTGCCTTCATAGAAAAACAACTCAAGACTAACCCTTCCTCTCAATGTTTCCATCCGCCACCTCCGGTCACATCGACCCCAACGTCGAACTCAAAATATCCCCCCACAGCTTCGCCTACCCTGCGGTCTTCAGAAATCGAACGCTGGAGAGGATACCGCACCCAACAAATTTCAAGCCCTAGGATTCCTTGAAACTCGCGAGACTGAACACTTCGAACCCGAGCAGATGTTCATCAAAAATCCAGAGAATAAGAATACGGATCCTTATGTATTTGTAAAACGATTTTTAGAAATTTGCTTGGATTTTTTTTTATTTTCGGTTTGAGGAACGAGATTTTAGAGGAGCACGATTTTCTTTTTGCTGGAGATAGAGGAAGTTTAAGGCGGCTTGTTGAAACAAATCAAGAACTAGTTTTGAACGAATTTAAGGGTTTTATATCATTTTTTTATTTATCTTCTTGTGGATTATTGAAGGCCGCGTCTTTGTTTTTAGGCCATGAAGAACGGATGGTTGAGAAGAATGTAATGTGGCCTTGTTTTTGGTCTTGTAAATAGGTTAGGATATTTTTATGGGTATGGTAATATCCTCTTTTACTAATTTATATAATTACCGTTACTTCATGGACTGCTGCCGACTGATATAAATATACCGTTGTGACAAGCAAGGTGGCATGGTTCCAAAAATATAAAAATATTGGTAGGTTAACTCATATTGTGAAACCCCAAAACACTAATTAAGGGTGCAAAGTACTCAAAATAAAAGGTTGCTTATTTAATTAATTAAAAATTTCAGTAAAATTCTATAAATTAAATTATCACTACGTCTAAAAGGGCTAATCTAAACTCGAGGCCAATATTTAATTATAATTAAATATGTCATTATGATTGATAAACGATTCCATAACAACTATTCGGAAATTTGACTTGGACATAAATCAAAATCAAACCGATGAAATCCTGATTTTTCTCTTCCACTAGAAAAATATACTTCACCGGCTCCTAACGTTTCTTGTTTCACAGAAATCCGATTTAAAACGGCTTCTGTATATTCGTTTAAAGTTCGGATCGCCAAATTACGAACCACAGCGCCATTTCAAGCACGATTTTAATTATAATTTAATTATACGTTCAAACTTCGTGTATATAATATATTCGTGAATATAATTCAACTCTAAACTGAATTATATATATTTTAAATAATCCAATTCACACAATATTGTGAATTCCGCTATCTTTGATTATTTCTGAATTTACTATATTATTCTATTATTTTAATTTAATTAAATATTCACTGTATTTAATTAAACAACGATTAAATTCCCTAAATCACTATTTTATATAAATAAATAAATAAATTATTACCCGTAAAAATACAGGTCGTTACACTTTGTAAGGATTTCTACACGATGAGAGCCAAGTCGTTTCGTGGTACTGAGATATTCGTGGAGGCGACCAATTGGTTTAGAAAGACTGAGAGTGTGTTCGATCTTCGAGAGCCCGATGATAGAAGAAAGATGCAATTGTTCATATGGCAACTGAAGGAAATAGCTTCATACTGGAGGGGTGTTAATCAGGCGGGGCATCTTTTAGCTACTTGGGATGCAGATGAAATTCTTGTCGCAGGCAAAGGAAGGAATGCAGATGGATAAGTTTTTGAGTTTAAAACATGGAAGTATGTTAGTAAAGGGATACGTTAATAGTTTCAATCAGCTAGCAAGATTTGGTTTGGGCTTAGTGAACACTCCCCATCAGAAGGCTCTTAGATTCGCGAGAGGGTTGAATCTACCTTTCCAAGGACTAGCGATGATACAGATCCCGATTGGAGCAACTTTCAAAGGCTAGTTGACATGGCTTTGATGCACTAGTATGGTAAAGAGGAGAAGAAGGAATTCAAGACCGAGGAGGCGTAACCCAATGCGGAGAAAAATAAGTGCTGGCCCAAGAAATGGGCAAAGAAAGGAGAAAAGCCTAATAAGGCTTAGATCAAGACAAAGATTAAATGCCATGGTTGTGGGAATTTGGATCACTTTGTGAGAGATTGTAAAAAAAAATGAAGAATGCTTGTTTCAGTTGTGGTCAAGTTGGACATTTCACTAGGAAATGCCCTAAAAAGCAAAGTTCGAAGGCATGATCGTCTGGAGGACAAGTACAGGCTCTAAAGGCAACTCAGGCTGGTGGACCAGATAGATGTAGGAAAGTCACAGTCGAAGGTTTGATTTATCTTTTTGACTATCTTATTAGACTCTCTTTGATCATGGCATTTCTTTTTCATTTATATCCAATTCTATTGTAGATAATCTGCACCTATAAAATGGTATTGTTTCTGATCCCATTATAGTCTCAAACCCCATAGGATGTACGGCTCATTTATCTATGATATGTCGGGGTTTGAGAATCTTTATTATGGGCGTTAAGTTTGAATGCGACGCATATGTTCTTAGCTTTATGGAGTATGGACTGATTCTAGGATTGGATTGGCTAGCCATTTAGGGTGCCATTCTAGATTGTGAGAGGAGAGTCATTAGGTTTCTAACGTGCCAAGGGGTAACATTTGACATTTCATGTAAACCACGGGGGTCAGTTATGTTTAGTTTCCTAGATTCACTTGATGCTTCTATAGACGATCTTCGATCAGTACTCGTAGTCAGAGACTATCGGACGTGTTTGATGAGGTTAGGGGATTACCTTTAAGGCGACAGATAGACTTCTGGATTTACTTGGTGGAGAATGCGAAGCCAGTCACTTTAGTAGTGCGCCACATGGCTCCAAGGGAAAGGAGGGATATCAACAAGCAAGTAGGTGAGTTATTCGAGAAGGGATTCATTAGACGAAGCATATCTGAGTGGGGAGCTCCAGTTGTCTTTGCGACCAAGGCAGATGACTCTCTCCGTCTATGCATGGACTATAGGGAGTTGAGTAAGCTCACCAAGAAGAATAGGCACCTCAATCAACAAATTATAATTTTTTCATAGTGTTAAGTTGCATCAGTGATAATGATACAATAACAAATGCATACATTTTGAATAATTATCTTATAACTTATTTTACTATATTCTCTTAATAGTGTTAACATATTATAATATGTATATAATTTATCATTTAGTGATACAAAAATATAAGTATATAAATTTGTATACATTAGAATACAATATCATCGGGTCGTGGGGCGGGTCGGGTTTACCTTGACCCGCACGGGTTTCGGGTATGGTGCGAAATTCCAAACCCCCATCGGGTCTACAGGGCAGGTCCGGGTCAAGGTTTTAAAAGTCCGGGTCGGATTTGGGGCATGAGAAACCCACCCTAACTTGCTCCATTGCCATTCCTAGTCTGGGTAATCAATTAAGGATAATAGAAACATGTATGAGATAGGTTGATTTGATTACTATTAAATATCACTTGACCCTAAAAGATATTATCGTTCATCGTATCAAAGAGACTGGGATTGGTTTTCTAAATGAAACCAAAATACCACTTTGTTTTGACCTAGGTGTTGAATAATTTGATGTCAAGTTGAATACCTTTGAAGATGAAGTTATCCAAGGGTTGTTCTATCGATCCTAGGTAGAAATTGCCTAAGATGGATTTATAGGTTAGTGCCTTCGGTTTGTCCAGACCCATGACAACTTGTATGGGTGAATGTTTAACAGAGTATACCTAACAGATCACGTGAGTTGATCTCTTCAAAACTATGTCTGGTAGCGGAGAAATTCGTTTCTCTTAGCTTTTTACCCATGGTTTTAGGGAAGTCGGTTTGTGATTTGATGGGTTTGACGACGTGGCATTTAAAGTGAATGAAGATGTGATGTTCTAAACGATAAGTCATGACCTCAAGCCTCACAACCGGGAAATGAAAAAATCGGTCAGGAAGCATGGCTAACTGGTTCGCTCCCAATTAGGCTATATTATGACTATCTAGAGAATATTCATATTTTTAATTCTTTTGCTTCTGTATCTCCGGAGAACGGTTATGTTGGCGCCAACGGTGGGTGATAATATATTCGGTACACTCAGAGCAAATGAGTGACAGGCCATGTATGGCCAGGTTGCAAGGTGTTCTTGTTGAGCCCAGTCTATTCCTCTCTAGAGATACACCATCGGAAGATGGTTCCACACCTTGTCATAGTTGGAAATCCATTATCCCTAAGCGGCAAGCGATTTTTTTATCTATGTATGTGAAGAGTAAGATGCAAGCATTTCGCTAGATTCTAATTTATTTGTGGAAACCCTAGACATTATTATAACATTATAATAGTTATGATTTCAAACATTTTGGGTTACCGTAAGGTAAAAACCATCCATGTTTATGTGTGGATCAGTCTTACGATTATCTTTTCTTTTAAAGGAATTTTTCCAAATTAAGCAAGCTATTTAAAATCGTTTACTCACAGCAGTCCCATGACCGACCCAAAGTTTATTTTTCTGTGTTTTCCCTAAACTCATGTGTGCCCCAATTTGTACGGGCAGTCAAGTAGTTTAGGGTTTTACAGATAATCTGGAAGGAGTTGGAGCAGGAGTCTTCAACATTAGATATGTTGAGTTTATTTTCATTGCGACATATATATGTTATACTCTGATGATGTATGTAAGTATAGATAGAGTTTTGCATTTCCAAAAGTTTATATATATATATATATTATTATTTATTCTACAACAATTGTGAAATTCTATGTTGTTCAATTCTTTCTTCTATCTTATTTCTTCTATTCTAATTTTCTATCTTTTCTATTTGTCACCCTCCAACTTTTTTCTATTAATTGTTCGTATTTTTGTGCAATTTGAGTTGGACTTATATTGTATTTGGTCCACTCAAAGGGAATGAATTTGCGGGTCATTACAAATAAGTACACAGCGGACATAGTAACATGATAGAGTCTTCATAGAGAATCGAAAAAGAACATCCAACTTCTAATCTTGCGCCAAATCCAAAAATAACTTCCATAGATAGCTTCCAAACACAGCTTCAAAAATGAACTTAACTACTAATTTGCATAGTAGGCTGCCCATGTGGAAATAAGGGCACCCAAGTTTGTAAGGAAAAAAAACTAAGGGTCAGTCAAAGGACTGGTGTAAGAAACCAAAAACAGTTGTTTACCAGGGTAGTAAAGCAATTCATGGGACCACACAGTATAACATGGAATGGGTTTTCTCCTCAAGAATACCAGTGCATAAAAACTCGCAATGCTTTTTGAAAATGAAGATACCATAAGACTCGCAACCCATCACACAATGCGAACACACACCATTAGGAGCAAGTTTTGTCTTATGATCACCAAATATGCTTCATACGCGAAAATCGTTTGATATTATCATTAATATATATCTTTGGAAAACTATTCAAAATAATTGTATAGATCTTAGCAGACATAGGTACTATATACGTCTACATACATAGGTTACAACTAAAACTGTAAGGATTCGTATTGGAAGTTGGGTTCCGTTAATAAACAAGGCAAAGGATCTTCCTTCCCACGATTTGGAACACCTCTAGAGGGATGTACTAGGATAGATAAATGCTCCTTCCGTATCGGCAAAGCCGACCCACCCATACCAGGTGTAGTTCGGGTTTCACCTGAACATAATGTCTCCTGGTCGTTGTCGACCATTATCCAAAGTGCCTCATTCCATCATCCAGATAAGTAAATTGCATGGCCTCCATACTATGGCATCTCTTCTTATCTATGAGGAAACGTTAGTCCTTAACTCTGCGGTACTTCATCCTGTTTCGGCTCATTACCGACTGGTTGTGAGGTCATGAAGTTACATTCCACAAAGCTCTATTTTGCAACAAACAGTTTTAACCTATATATCTACCATCAGCACTGAGCATGCAACATTGTCAGCTCATAACATATAATGATAATCACTAACAATATAACCTTTGAGTTCGTATGTCTCAAAGAGGGTGTTAAGTTGAGATAACCTCTCAACCACCAACTGAAATATGTTTAAACAAAACCAATCAGTATGTTATAAAATACAATGTCAGACACACATCCAACATAAATTCATTATGGGTTGTGAACAAAACCGAAGGTACCTTATTCCTCGTACATTAAAGAAGAGAGGCTCTTGCTTATCCGGACAATCAATAAGTACATCCAGACCACTGCCGCTTATAACCTTATAATGGAACCTACCCTAGGAATCATCAAGAAGTCCATTTGATGTAAAAATTCCTGGCCTTCCACCATCCTCAATATCTTCAACTTCCAACTCATCGTAAAAATTTTCAAAATGGATTGAACCCGTTCTTTTTGAAAAAATTAGCATAAAAACAAAATCCTTTTGGATTATCAGATCCCCAATTAAGTCTCTTTTAATTGGAAAATATTTCATAAGATTTAATCTTATTATTAAACTTGATTAAGCTGTTGAGCTTCAAAAATCATCTTCAAATTTCTTTATTAACCTTATAGACATGTTGACTAAGTTTTAGACTCAATTTGGGAATTAAAACCATTAACTGAAAACATTTCTAAAAAACCGTTATAAAAGGCATTGCAAAATAGCCTATTTCTAATCAACATTTTTTTATCATTCAAAACCTCATATATCTGGAAAAATAATTTATTATGCTTTATCATAATTTATCTCTATTTTTAATTATTTAAAAATAGTCCATTTCAACAAAATCCCATTTCGGGTTCTATATTACAATGGCGTTGTTTTTATTCAAATTTGATTCGAACTTATTTCAAAATCTAACAGTTGGATCTTAAAAAAATTCATTACATTGGAAAATTCTTTTCATTTCGAACATTTTGTTTTTCATTTCAGGAAAATCAGACAGTCGGATCTTCAAGTACGTCAGTCTGAAGTTAATGGTCGAAATTCGCGAACTACCGCTGCGCCACTAGTTCTATTCAAGCCAAACTTCAACTCATATTTAAAACCAAGTTGAACTGTCTCTGAAATAATTTATTAATTATAAAAACATATATAATAATTTTCTAAACTATATTTCCAATATTTAACTTCATTCAATCATTTAAACATTATATAATTATTTAAATCATTAAAATATTATTATTTTTCAAACTTCAACTTTTGAAATCCAAACTTTTATGAGGTCCATTATAAAAATAAATAAGATAGTTTGGAAAAGAAAATCCTGTTAAAACATTTCTTAAATACACAAACCAAACTTCACTTATCAAAGTTACTATTCACTTTCAATTAAAAACTTGAACATGCCTTAATTACTTGAAAACTATTTCAAAAAAAATTCTTTCCTTTACGAATGTTTATCGTAAAAACTTTAACTTCGTTTCTATCAAAAGTCAGATATCAAATTCAAACTTTTATTTTTTCGCTTATTATTTAATTAAAAATATCCAATTAAAAAACTTTGTTAAATAGAGACTTAACCATTAACCCAATATCCAACCCTTTGGGTATAATTAATTACGGTGTCATGTATCATGTCATAAACAATCATTATAGCATTCGACATCAACCAAACAATGTGCTATTTACTAGCAAGGTTATAGACATTAACCCATTACTATTTAAATTAGCATTCAATCAACTCAATAAGGTTATATCCACAATCAACATCCAATTTCCACACAATCATCATCATATGGTGTCATTATCTTAAGTGTCATATGTTTATCACTTAAAAAGTAGATCTTTACTTCACTAATCATTATTAAACCCAAATATGATTTAATATCTTAACCCTATACTACTTAACATTTTAAGTATGTAGGTTTTTTACCGAATCATCCACTCCTTCATAATTTCGAGAGTAGGGCTCCTTTGATATTCCGATTAAATCTGGTAGCCTTTCGGCTTCACTGTGCAATATCAATTTTTTCGTGGACAGAGCTTCGACGCATACGGGTTTTATGGGATATACTTGAATATAAGTGTTTTTTTTGTTTTAGGGACAAAAGATCGGATCTTTGGTCAAGGGGGTGCAACCTACGGGTGTGGGGTCCACGTGTGGCGCTGTTGGGTCCGTAGGTGAGGTAGTTTTAGGGTGAAGGGGAGTACATATATGGCCTTTAAGTGTTTAAGGGGGTTTAGAGGTGGTTTAGGGGTGTTAAGAGGTGGTTGGATCCACAGCAAGGAGGAGAGAGGTGTTTTGGATGATGTGGCAGCAGAGAGGAGGGCATAGGTTGGCTATTAGGCACGGTTAGGCCCCACGGGTGGAGGGGGAGAGACAATAGGGAAAGAAGGAAGAAATAAAGAGAAGAGAAGGAAGAGAGAATCGCAAGGAGGAAAAAGTGAGGGAGAAGGCTCTATCTATAGATATAGGCTTGGGTCTTGAGTGAAATTATGCCATCCTAGGTGTCGCCATGAGAGGAGGTTGGTTAGAAGTGAATTAAGGACCTTATAAGAATTTTTCATCCATGGTTTATTAAATTATACTTTTCTTATTCTTTGTGCCATTTCCTTATTTTTTTGTTTTAAAACAGAATCATTACGTCTTATGACACATGGTTGAGCGGACTGTAGGCAACCTTCAGCAAGGTATCAAGAAGAGAGTAAATTATGGAATCATGTTTTTGATTAATTTAAGCTTACGTTTAATTAAATGACCTTTTACGTTTTCAACTCATACGACCAAACTATATGTCTGATTGATACGAAATTTGATATCCTACTATATTTCAATGATACAGATCCAATGAAACTGGTCTCGTCTAATTCGAAGACCGTTTGAAAAATGGTCTTTTTCTAAGCTTTTATTAAATTTCAATAGATTTTTCGACATGCGTTTATATTGTGCACGCTCACATACTAGCTTCGATTAATATGAAATTTGGAATCTTACAATAATTTAATGTTCCGGATCCGATGGAACTGGTTTCATTGAAATCGGAGATCATTTGCAAAATATCCATTTTTCAGGTTATTGAAATACGGTTGAATTATCGAATTTCAATATATTTATTCAAATTCTTATTTTTAAATTGGCTGAAATTTCAAGTCGTTGCATTCTCCCCCACTTAAAAATTTCTCCCTTGAAATTGAAATGAAAATAATACTGAATAGAAATAACATTCATGAAATGAGTTAACCTCGCAAATGAGCTATCCCGAGATATCCACTCTAAAATGTGGATAATACTACTGAATACTATTTTCAATTTCCCAAGTGCAATCCTTCGGATCACTACCCCATTGCACTTTAATTAACCTCACCGTCTTGTTTCTCAGTTTCTTCACATCCTTGCCAATAATCTTTAAAGGCTCTTTTGGAACTATCAACTTCGGTGTGATCTCTAAATATTGTTGTGCAGCTTCTTCAATGATCACATCAGGATAATAAACAAACCTTCGAAGATGGGAAATATGAAAAACATCATGTACACCCGACAACCACACAGGCAACTGAATTATGTAAGCCAAAGTTCCAATCCTTTTAATACTGGGAAAGGTCCAATATATCTGGACGATAACTTCCCAGTCTTTCAAAATCTGATGACTCCTCTCAATGGAGAAATTTTTAGAAATATCTGGTCACCCATAGGGAATTCCAAGTCTCTTCTCCGTTAATCAGCGTAACTCTTTTTCCTGCTTTGAACTACTTTCAATTTCTTTCTAATGAAGTCCACTTTGTCTGTTGCTTCACGGATCATGTCTCGACCTAATACAAGCCTATCTCCCTACTCAATCCAACATGATGGTGATTTATAAGGTCGACCATACAATGCCTCGATGGGTGACATAGATATACTCTCTTGATAACTGTTGCCATAAAAGAACTCTACCAGATGCAAATGATCTTCCTAAGATCCTACAAAATCAAGAATGCAAATTCTCAACAAATCCTCCAAATTTTGATTTATCATTTCCATTTTCCCATCTGTTTGGGGATGGTAAGAAGTACTTAGATTCAACTTAGTTCCCAACACTGACTGAAGTGCTCCCCGGAAATGACGGGTAAAGATCGAATCTCGATCACTTTTTATACTACTGGGTATCCCGTGGAATCGAACAGTTTCTTTTATATATAGCTGAGAAAGACTATCAGTTGTTCTTGTTGGCTTTACTAGAAGAAAATGGTAACTCTTTGTCAGACGATCTACAATAACCCAGATCATTTCATTTTTTTTCTTATTTAGGGCAACCCATTGATAATGTCCATCGATAATTGGTCTCACTTCCACTCAGTAATCACCAATGGCTAAACTAATCCAGGAACCTTCTATTGATCACTTTTAACTTGTTGATAAGTTGGGCAACTGCTAACACAGATTGAGAGATCTGTCTTCATTGACTTCCACCAAAACCTATACTTTAAATCTTGATACATACTGTAGATTCCTTGATGAATACTTAGCTTGGATTTATGTCACTCAACTAATGCATCTCTTTTGAGATCTAGGATATTTGGAACATAAATATGCCCATTCAATCTTAAAACTCCACGATCATAGTCTTAAAAGTTGACCTATTACCCTTTTCAATATCTTCACAAGTTCTCGAGATGAATTCGCCTTCCTTTTGATGGATAATATCCTTCTCAATTAAGGTGGGCATAACAATCAGATGAGCAATAGAGCCATGCCTTCTACTGAGCGCATCTGCTACAACATTAGTTTTACCTGGAGTATAAATAATATCCAGATCATATGCCGCCAGAAACTGTAACCAGCACTGCTGGCTCATATTCAAATCCTTTTGAGTAAAAAGGTACTTCAATAACTTATGATCAGTAAACAGCTCGAACTTCTCACCCTATAAATAATGTCTTCGGATCTTCAAAGCAAAGACAATGATAAGAAATTCCAAATCATGTGTTGCATACTTCCTCTCATGCAGTTTCAATTGCCTAGTAGCATAAGAAACTACCTTAACATCTTGCATTAGTATTACACCAACTCCTTCTTCATAGACATCTATATAAACAGTCAATCCTTTATTGCCATTAATTACTGTTAGGACCAAAGCAATAATCAGCCTCTTTTCCAATTCTTGAAAGGCTTCTTTTCATCTTGCAGTCCAAGCAAACTTGGCGTTCTTCTTGGTTAACTTCGTTAAGGGGCTAGATAACTTCAATAAATCCTTCACGAACCTTCGATAATAACATGCCAGACCAAGGAAACTTCTAACCTCTGTGAGGATTAAAGGTTGCTTCCAACTCTGGACGGAAGAAATTTTATTCGAATCCACCGAAATTCCTTCCTTAGATACTACATGCCCGAGAAACTTATCTTCTTGTTCCAAAAATGTCATTTGGATAACTTGGCCTTCAACACATTTCTTCTTAGAATTTCCAAGACAAATTCTAAATATCTAGTATGCTCCTCTTCCGTCTTAAAGAAAATGAAAATATCGTCAATAAAAACCAGTACAAACTTATTTAATACTTCCCGAAATACACAGTTCATTAAATACAAAAAATAAGAAAGAGGTTACATAATCCAAAAGGCATTCTAACCATTCATAGAACAAACCACGTCCCATAAAAGCAGTTAGATGAATACAATCTTCCGCAAACATTAGCTTGTGAAATCCTATAGTTAGTGCCATCTTTGAAAATACTTGAGCTCCACTTAAGCTATCTAACAAATCATCAATGCGAGGGAGGGGATATTTATTCTTAAGAGTTTTCTTATTTAAATCTCTATAGTCAAGGTGCAGTCTAAGAGAACCGCCGGACTTTTGAACAAATACTACTACCACACCCCAACTTGAATAACTAGGCCTGATCAGACCTTTTTTCAAAAGCTCTTGAGTTTGGTAACTCAACTTCTCTTTCTCCTTCATACTCTTCTACGAATCACATGCACAATGGTTCTTGCATTCGTAACCAAATCAATTCTAAAGTCAATATCCCTACGTGGAGGAAGACTCTTACCTTCATCAAAAACATTTACAAATCTTTTAACTACTGGAATTATTTCTATAGTGGTGAAGGAAGCATTTATATCCCCTACTCAAACTTGGTCCTTCACATGGTATCATTATAAAATTTCCCAACTTTGTTTTTACCCTAACAATCCTTTCCAAAAATTCTACATTACCTTCATATAGGGTCAGCCAATCCATCCCAAGTATAATGTAGTGAAATCTAAAATAATCAAGTTGAAGGGAAATTGATAACGAGAATAAGAAATGGGCACTTTACAGTGCAAACATAAGTAGGTGAAACCTCCTATCGGATTTCTAATGCTAATGGTCTTCTCAATATATGTGGGTTTTAGATTTAATTCCTTAACCTTTCTCTTTAATATAAAACTATGCAAGGCACTGGTATCAAATATTGCTTTAACTAGAATATTATTAATAGAAAGTTTACCTTCAAGAAACTTCCTTTCCCTTCCCGCTCGATGAGGTTGACGGTATATCCTATATGGATAGTACTTCGCAATATGGCTTGTCTTGTGATAGTGTAACATTCCCTAGTACCTTGAACTTTCTTCCTGGGTTCTTGACAATTCCTTTTGGCTTCTTTCGCATTTTGCAGTCAATCGACAAATGCCCCTATTCGTCACAATTATAACATGAGGCATTCTTCACCAAATACTCCTTGGGTTTCTTTTTATCTGATTTCGACTTCTTTCCTCCAGATCTCCTCTTCTTCCATGAATTTTCCTTTTTGTTACTTTTATCTTCCACAACATTCTGTTTGTCTAGGGATTCAAAGAGATACGCCGAATCTACCATATCCACAAATGATGATTTCACATGCGTTATAATTTTATTCTGGTTATTCCTTTGGAACCCTTTAATAAACCTTTCATTCTTCTTAATCGGATTAAGGATAAGTTCCGGCCCAAAATTAGAGAGTTCATTAAACTTATTCAGATATTGCTGAATAGTCATATCTCCTAGCTTCAATTTGGAAAACTCATAGTATAAGCGAGATATTCCTTCAGATGGTAAAAACATGTTTTCGAAAACTTTCTTAAAGGATTCCCAAGAGAAGTCTTCTTCGGGTTCTTCCAATGTGATCGTTTTCCACCAGATTAAGGCATCATCCTTTAGTAACCAAGTTGCCAAATACCTCTTTTACATATCATTGAGCTTTAAGCCCTTGAAAATTCTTTCACATGCACGCAACCATGCTTGTGCCTCAGCAAATGATTTTTTTCCAGTGAATTGTTGCCCTTTAAGATTCTTGTACTTCTTCGATAAAACTTCTAGATATGGCTCAGGTTGTTCTTGCATAACTGCTTCAGCTTCAACTTCTGTTACTATTGGGGCTTAAACATTAGTCATAGTGTTACCCCTTCCCCTACCTAGTCTTCTTCTTCCACCCATTTTCCACTATCTACATAGTAAGAAAAGAGTTAGGCAAGCACACAAGATATCTTAAGAAATACAGTAAAGCATACGAATAGATACGAATGGAGATTAACCTATCAAATATATGTTTCCTCAAGCTGTACTCATTCTAGTGTGTTACTAACCTTATCACTAACGAGTCGCTCATCCTAGAATACTACTGATTCTATCTCTAATGAGTCTTTCAATGGGTTATAATCCATAACTAAGTTTAATCCTTAGCTATGTACCACATGTGATAGAATTAGGCTTTTCAACCATCATCCAATGGCTATGCTCCGTCGCGGCATCACTATGGTATCCCAGTCTGCCTTGTTTTATGGCCGCCCTTTTGGGCTTTGAACCAAATCAAAGGGATATGTAGGAGTAAGGGCCCACTGCTCACCATCAAACCACATATGGAGAGAACCCCTATCATGTTGTTTCCTCTCACCGGGCATGCCAAATAAGGACTAGTGTGAGAAACCAAAAACAGTTGTTTACTAGGGTAATAAGGTAATTCATGGGACAACGACATATAATATGGAACAGATTTTCTCCTCATGAATACAATTCACAAAAAATCACAATGCTTTTTGGAAATGAAGTTACCATAAGAATCACAATCCATCACACAGTGCAAACACACACCATTATGAGCAATTTTTTCCTTATGATAACCAAATATGCTTGATACGCGAAAATCGATTGATATTATCATTAATATCTATCTTTGAAAAACTTTTCAAAATAAATATGTAGATCATAGCAGAGGTAGGTACCATATATTACATATACGTATATATGTTACAACTAAAACTGTAAGGATTCATGTTGAAAGTTGGGTTACATCAATGATCAAGGCAAAAGATCTTCCTTTCCGTGATTCGGAATACCTCTAGCGGGATGTCTCAAGACCAACAAATGATCCTTTTTTAGCGGCAAGTACGACCCACCGATACCAAGTGTAGTTCGGGTTTCGCCTAAACATAACATCTCCCGGCCATTGTCGACCTTATCCGAGGCGCTTTATCCAGCATCCACGTAAGTAAATTTTCTTGGCGCCATACCATGGAATCACTTATTAGCTAGAATTAAATGTTAGTCCTTAACTCTAAGGTACTTCATCCTATTTCGGCTCATTACGGGTTGTGAGGTCATGAAGTTATGTTCCATAAATCTCTTCTTTACAACAAAAGTTTTGTTCTATCTACCATTAGCACATAACCTGCCTTACTGTCAATTCACAACATATAATCGATAATCACTAACCATATAACCTTTGAGCTCATACGTCTCAAAAGGGTGTTATGTTAAGATAACCACTCAACCACCAACTAAAATATGAGTAATGAAAACTAATCAATACACTATAAAATACAATGTCAGACACACATCCAATACAAGTTTGTTTTGAATTGTAAACGAAACCAAAGGCACATTATTCCTCGTCCAATAAAGGAGAGAGGCCCTTGCATATCCGGACAATCAACAAGTAAATCCGGACTACTACCGCTTATAACCTTATAATAGAAGTTCCCCAAGACATTAGCAAGTAGTCCATTCAATATGGAGATTCCAGTTCTTCCACCGTCTTCAATATCTTCGACTTCCAACTCATCATATAATTATTCAAATGGGTTGAAACCGGTCTTTTCGAAATAATTAGCATTAAAATAAAATCCTTTTGAATTATCAGATCCCCAATTAAGTCTCTTTTAATTCGAAAACGTTTCATAAGATTTGATCTTATTCTTAAACCAGATTAATCTTTTGAGCTTCAAAAATTATCTTCAAAATTCTTACTTAACGTTATAAAAAGTTTTAATAAGGTTTAGATTCAATTTAGGAATTGAAACCTTTAACTCAAAACGTTTCTCAAAAACTTTTATAAAAGGCGTTGCAAAATAGCCTATTTCTAGTCAATAGGTTTTTATCGTCCAAAAGCCCATATGTTTGGTCCAAAACTCTTTCAAATCATTTATTATGATTTATCATAACTTATCTCTATTTTTAATAATTTAAAAATAGTCCATTTCAATAAAATCCCATTTCAGGTACTAAACTACACTAGCACTGTTTTTATTCAAATTTGATTTGAACTTATTTCAAAATCTAACCGTTGGGAAACTCTTTTCATTTCGAACCAATTGTTTTTCACTTTTGGAAAATCCGATGGTCGAATATCTCGGTACACCAAACTGAAGTTAACGGTCGAAATTCGCGAACTACCGCTGCATGAATAGTTCTATTCAAGCCAAACTTCGACTTATATTTAAAATCAACTCGAATTGCCTCTAACATAATTTATTAATTATATAAAACATATCTATTAATTTTTGAAAACAATATTTCCAATATTTAACTTCAAAATCCAATATTCAATTATTTAATTATAAAATTATTTAAATCATTAAAATATTATTATTTTTCAAACTTTAACTTTTGAAATCCAAACTTTTCTGGGGTCCATTATAAAATTAAATAAGAGAGTTTGGAAAGGAAAATCCAGTTAAAACATTTCTTATATACTCAAACCAAACTTCACTTTTCAAAGTTACTATTCATTTTCAATTAAAAACCTGAGCATGCCTTAATTACTAGAATACAATTTCAATTAAATTTCTTTCCTTTACAAATGTTAATCGTAATAGCACTAACTTCATTTCTATCAAATGTCAGATATCAAATTCAAGCTTTTATTTTTCACTTATTATTTAATTAACAAAATATTCAAGTAAATAACTTTATTAAATAGAGAATTGACCAATAACCTAATAATCCGACTCTTTGGGTATAATTTATTACGGTGTCATATACCATGTCATAAACAATCATTATAACATTCAACATAAACCAAACAATGTGCTATTTACTAGCAAGGTAATATACATTAACCCATTACTATTTAAAATAGCATTCAATCGACCCAATAAGGTTTATATCCACAATAAACATCCAATATCCACACAATCATCATCATAGATTGTCATTATCTTAAGTGTCATATGTTTATCACTTAAAAATCAGTTCTTTACTTCACTAATCATTATTAAACCCAAATGTGATTTAATATCTTAACCCTATACTACTTAACATTTTAAGTACATATTTTCTCCACTCCTTCGTAACTTCGAGTATAGGACTCCTCTGCTATTCCGGCTAAATTCGGCAGCCTTCCAGTGTCATCGTAAAACATCAGTTTTCCAGCGAACAAGGCATCAATGCGTATGGATTTTATGGGATAAACTTGAATATAAGTGGGTATGTATTCGCTTCGGGGACAAGTTCAGATCTTTGGTTAAGGGGGTGCGGCCAAAGGGTGTGAGGTCCATGTATGGGGATGTTTGTACTGTGAGGTCCATGGATGGGGTAGTTTTTAGGCAAAGGGTTGTAAAGATGTTTCATTTAAGTGTTTAAGGGGGTTTAGATGTGGTTTAATGGTGTCAGGAGGTGGTGGGGTCCACGACAAGGAGAAGCAAGGTGTTTAGGCAGAAGTGATAGCAAGGGGAGGGTGCGGGTGGTACCACAGTTGGAAGTGAGTAGATAGAATGGGGGAGAAGGTGGAAGAAAAGATAAGAGAAGGAAGAGAGAATGGAAAGGAGGAAAAAGTGAGACAGAGCTGTATTAATGGTCATGGGCTAGGGTCTTGAGTGCAATTATGCCTGCTTAGGTGTCGCCATGAGAGGAGGTAGCACTACACCATAACAGCCATTTCACAACACTTTTTCTGGTTACCAACGCTTATTCGAGTTGCATGCTAACAATACTATAATGTGTTGCTGAGCAAAAAATGTGTTACCAAATATGCAAATATGTAACAAAAAAAAATATTGTTCTACTTGTATATGAGTTGGGAACATGGGTGACACAAATATTCTTGGGAAAAATAGTAAAACAAAATCATTTCAACCTTATCCCTAATCTCCAAACTTCTCAATGCTTTGGACGGCCGCAAAGAAAGAAAATTGGCTCCAGGCGATTTGATTTTAGCCTCCGTTTCACGTGAATCGGCGTCGAATTTGACTCCCTACCGCTGATTCCGACCATTCTTCTTCTCCTCTCTAACCCCGACTCTACAACTGATTTGCCACTTTCTTTTGTCGCTCTTGTAGACTATGCTGAATGCCACACTTCCCTAAACATTGGTAGATACATCTTATCTGATATTGATTCCTTTACAAGAAAGCTTATTTATGTTTCTTGGCTTTCATCTGAAGTTATGTTTTAGTTTTCCAGATTTTCGTCTTTCATGTGGATCGGAAATCTTTATTATTGGATGTATGAGAATTATTTACATAGTTTCTTTTGGTATACTGTAGAGGTATTGAATTTTTCAATTGATTAGGTTTATTGCATGCTTCAGTTTTACACGGAAGCAAGAAATTACTTTGTTTAAGTATAGTTTGCATTTTTTGATAGATTATCGATATTGGATAAGAGATAGATGTTAATTATTTGAATATGATTGGAGAATATGGAGTTTTGCTTTCTGACAAAGAAATAAGTCGTGATCGAAACAAAGAAGATATTTATTGGTTTGAAGAGGTACAAAGAGATACATATGGTATACTAGATTAGAGGTTGATTATTTGGTGTTTTTAGTGTTGTTTATGTTAAAATCTATCCTCAAATAATCTCACATCTCAAAATTATAGATATATATACGAATATATATATATGTGTGTGTGTACACAGTGATTGTGCAACCTAGGTAAAACCGGTCGACCTTTACTACCCAGAATGCACAATGAACGTGCACACATGAATATAACGTATATATATATATATATATATATATATATATTCAAATTCCTGTCTACAAGTTCTTTTTGATCTATCGACTGTTTTCTTTCAGCAAACAACCTTTCGAAAAGATACCTCCTTTCAATCAAGGGTTGCATCTCCTTCTCTTCACCAATAATCATGGCTATTTTTCGTTACTCTTCACAAGGGGTTACAACTATTTATTCTCTATATAAACACCATGAGATCATCATTTCATTTAACTAATCTTCATGAATTTTGACTTGATTACTATCTCTAATTTCTTTATCTCATTTCTATATTCTCAAGCGCTCAGTTGCTCATATTCAATAATTTATCATTTGAGTCCTAGAATCTATTAATATATTTTTGATTCAATACGATTCACTTCCAACTCTTTATATACACAACTATTCTATTTGAGGATAAGATTATAGGAAGGTTGTACTATAAGTGAAAAATTCTTGTTATCAAGAACACATACTGTTAACAACAGTTGTATCCGTCTTAGTTGAAATCCTCGGTGTTGTAAGAGGCATGTGTTGAAGTCCTCGTTGTTATTAAAGGCGTAAGTCCTCGTTGTTATTAAAGGCGTGAAATCCCGTTCGTCTGCTCGGGTGTTGTAAACCTGTTCCTCCGGTGAAGCGAGGTGATTGTTAGTGAAAATCCAGATAGAAGTCTGGGACTGGACGTAGGATAGTTCTCCGAACCAGTATAAAAATCCCTGGTGTGATTTTTCTATTTTACTGCATATATTGTTGCATATCTGTGATTAGCTGATAATTATATCATTTTGTATTCGCCTTCATAGCTATTGTATATTTGTGAGTTATACACCATATTACACGATCCGTGTGTACTATATTAGTTCGTATGCAATCATCATTTGGTATTAGAGCACGGTCATCATATAACCATAACACAGTTATTTGATATATTCTAGCAATATGGCAAATAACACAAGTACCAGCACTATCTCTCAGAACGCCACTTACACGGAAGGTCAGTCAACAAAAAGACCTCCATTCTTTATTGGTCTCAACTATAGCTATTAGGCAATACATATGTCATTCCTTATGCAGTTAAACAACTATGATGCCTAGAATGCTACCAAAAAAGAAACAGTGAATCCAACAACTGATTATTCAGAATGGACATAGATTGAGAAAACTGCAGCAGCTATAAATGAAAAAGCAATAAACATGTGTTTTGTGCATTAGACCAAAACGAATGTAACCGTATTAGTATCTATACCACCGCATATCAAATGTGGCAAACACTGAAAACCACTCATGAAGGTACTAACAAGGCAAAACAAGCCAAAATAACCATGCTAAAAAGTAAGTTTCAAAATTTCAAGATGAAGCCAAATGAGACAATAAATGATATGTATTCACGGTTTCAAACTATTTACCATGCTCTTATCGGATTAGGACAAAAATATTCTGATTTTGATGTTGTTTCAACTATCCTACATTCTCTGACTAGTGAATAGGAAGGAAAAGTATTAGCAATTGAAGAAGCTAATGACCAGATGAATTGATAGGGAATCTAATGTCCTATGAAGCCAATTTTCAAGCTAGCAAGGAGCAAAAAGAAGAAAAGAAAATTGTGGCATTCCATGCTGAAAAAGATGAAGATGAATCAGATTCAGAAGATGAAGATCTGGCGCTATAGAATGTTTCAACTGCCAAAAAAAGGGGCACATGCACAAGCATTGTTCGGAGCAAAAGAAGAAGTCAGAAAATGACAAATTCAAATACAAAACGGACAAATCTAAGAAACAAGCATTCTCAGTGACATGGGATGATTCAGACTCGTCTTCATCGGAAAGTGAAAGTGATACAGAAAATGAACAAGCAAATATTTGTTTCATGGCAGCAGAAGTTGAGGTACAAATTCCAACATTTGATGAAGTACTTGATATTAATGCTGAATTGA
Source organism: Allium sativum (assembly GCA_030737875.1). Taxonomy (NCBI): domain Eukaryota; kingdom Viridiplantae; phylum Streptophyta; class Magnoliopsida; order Asparagales; family Amaryllidaceae; genus Allium; species Allium sativum. The sequence continues at coordinate 526,354 of JASFAX010000064.1, forward strand.
TAGTTAAATATAAAGACAAGAAACGACAATTTAAAGAAGCCAAAGTTGATTTGAGTAGAGCAGAGTTTGAACGAGATATGTTAAAAGACAAGAAGAAAATATTAGAAGAAGAACTTGAAAAACTTCAAGAATCATCATCTCATATTGACTCTCAATTATCTCTTTGAGTCAAGAAATTAAAACTCAAAAAGAGAAAAAACGATGCTCTTACTGCTAAAAATCATGAGCTTAAGGCAAAGGTCAAAATTCTAGACCTAGAAAAAGCTAGTTTACAAAATAAGTTAGACAATATTACTCAAAAAATTTCTAGCTTCAACAAAGTTCTAGAAAATTTGATAAAAATCATTGAGAGTTAACAATCTGTTTCAAATAAACAAGGTTTGGGATATAAGAAACAAGAAACCAAGAAACATCTCGGTTATAAAAGGAAGAAAAAAGATGTAGTAGTACAAAAAAATGAAGCTAAGAAAAATCTTAGTTTATTATATTCCAAGCCAAAACCATTTGTGAAATTTCAAAAGGAAAATGTCAAGACTATCAAGATATGGGTTCCTAAAACAAATAACAAATTGATTAGGAGCAAATATATTCGGCATTTCATGAATAATGTGCATCTTAATTCTATTTATTTATATAAAGGGGATACCGGACCAGTATGGGTTTGGAATCCTCAGATCTAACTCTTAGGACCCTGTGAAAAAGTGGGTACCATGGACTTAATCTTATTCTTTGCAGGTCCCACTAAATAAAAGAAGAAAGTGGATATTGGTTAGTGGTTGCTCGAAGCGCATCACTGAGACAAGAGCTTACTGAAAAATATTACATACTCAGATGGTGGCTCCGTCACTTTTGGAGATAATTTAAAAGGCTATATCATCGGCAAAGGTGATTTGAGAAATTGCAGTACATCTAACTTACCTCTTATTACCAATGTCAAGTTAGTTAGGAATCTAAAACAAAATTTACTTAGCATTAGTCAGTTATGCGATAAGGGATTTACAATTTCCTTTTCAAATAATAAGTGTAGTATTTTAGATAGAGAACATAATTTAGTTTTCTGAGGTTATAGAGACAGAAACATATATATTCTGAATATGAATATGAATATTAATCATAATTCAGATATGTGTCTTACGGTTCATGATAATGATCCATGGCTATGGCACAAACACTTCTATCAAATAAACTTCAGAACTATAGACAAGCTGGCCAAAAACGATCTAGTTAGAGGTTTAGCCAAACTAATTTTTAAGGTTGACAACATTTGTGATGCCTGTCAATTAGGAAAATTGACTTAATCATCTTTTAAATTCAAGAATGTCATATCAACATTCCATCCACTTGAGTTACTACATATGGATTTATTCAGACCAACTCAGATACAGTCAATAAACCATAGTCGATATGTGTTTGTAATTGTTGATGATTACTCTCGTTACACCTGGACTATTTTCCTAAAAAACAAAAGTGACACTTTCGAACAATTCAAATCTTTCGTCAAAAGAATTCAGAAATCGTAAGGGCTTAAGGTAAATATAAGAAGTGATCATAGCGGAGAGTTCGAAAATAATGAGTTTGAACAATTTTGTACAAAGAAAGGTATATATATCATAATTTTTCATTTCCCAGAACTACACAACAAAATGGAGTTGTAGAACGGAAAATTCGGACCTTACAAGAATGTGCAAGAACGTTATTAAATGGAACCACTTTAAACATTTCTGGCAGAAGTTGTCGCAACTGCATGTTATGTTTTGAATCGTGTATCCATTCGACCTCTCACCAAGAATACGTCTTATGAATTATTTAACAAAAGAAAGCCTAATATCTCATACTTTAAAGTTTTTGGTTCTAAGTGCTTTATCTTAAATACGAAAGACCAGCTCGGCAAATTCGATCCAAAGGCCGATGATGGTATATTTGTCAGTTATTTGGAACGGAGCAAGGTCTATCATGTATTTGATAAACAGACCAAAACTATTGAATAATCGCTTCATATCTCATTCAATGAATTCTATCAGCACCCTCATAATACATCAGATGATGACGAAACTATAGTCACTGATTATCCAAGCATCTCAAATATTGATTCTGGCTCTGAAATATTTGTTGAAAATATTCCTCAAATATGTGAGTTATGATCTCCACCAAGAAAATTAAGAGATCATTTGGCTCAAAATATAATCAAGGAAGTAACTTCGCAAGTCAGAACAAGGAGTCAACTCCATCAAATGGGTCATGTCGTGTTTCATTCAAATATTAAAAGAGGCTGCTACCGAAGATTACTGGATCATTGCCATGCAGGAAGAACTAAATCAGTTCGAGCGCAATGACGTCTGGGAACTTGTTCCAAGACCAACTAATCAATCAGTTATTGGTACTAAATGGGTTTATAAAAATAAGGTTGACGAACATGGTAATATCACCAGAAATTAAGCCAAGTTAGTAGCACAAGGATATAATCAAGAAGAAGGTATCGATTATGAAGAAAAATTTGCGCCAGTTACTCGACTAGAAGCTATTAGAATCTTATTATCTTTTGCTTGTCACCACAATTTCAGACTATATCAGATGGATGTCAAGAGTGCATTCCCCAATAGATTTATCAAAGAGAATGTATATGTCGAACAACCCCCTTTATTCGTACATGAAAAATATCCTGACTTATATAAACTAAAAAAGGCTCTGTTGGTCTAGTCACCCCGTGCTTGCTATGAATGAATACATAGCTATCTTATTAATTCAGGATTTCAAATAGGCAAAGTTGATCAAACTTTGTTTATCAAACATTCTCGAAATGATATTCTAGTTATCCAAATATATGTAGACGACATCATCTTTGGATCAACAAACGAAAAACTCTGTAAAGAGTTTGCAAATATTATGACCAAAGAATTTGAAATGTCTCATATAAGAGAACTATCATATTTTCTCGGACTTCAAATCAAACAACTTCCAAACGGTATTTTTATCAATCAAGACAAATACTGCGGAAATCTTATCAAATGCTTCGGATTAAAAAATACGTCTGGTAAACCCACTCCCATGAGCACAACCACACATCTTGAAAAAGATCAAAATGGTAAGAGTGTTGACCAGAAACTATATCGAAGCATGATTGGTTCTCTTCTTTATCTCATTGCTAGTCATCCAGATATAATGATGAGTGTTTGTCTATGTGTATGATTTCAAGCAGATCCAAAGGAATCACACCTACGAGCAGTGAAACGTATAATTCGTTATCTTAATAATACCAAAGATTTCGGCCTTTTCTACCGAAAAGAATGTCCATTCGAATTAGTATCATATAACGATGCTGATTTCGGAAGCTCTTGAACGGATAGAAAGAGTTCAAGTGGTACATGCCATTTTATTGGAAAATCACTTATTTCTTGGTTTAGTAAGAAACAGATATGTGTTTCACTATCAACGCGTGAAGCTGAATATATATCAGCAACTTTTGCTTGTACTCAAGTAACATATATGCAACAAACACTTCAAGATTTTGATATTCATTTATCAAATTCTATTATATACTGTGATAACACCAGTGCTATAAATTTATCTAAAAATCCTGTGAACCACTCTCGAACAAAACACACTGATATCTGTCATTATCTTCTAAGAGACAATATTGAAAAGGGAAATATATGTCTCCAGTATGTCTGAACCGATAATCAACTAGCGGACATTTTCACTAAGCCTCTACTTGAATCTAATTTCATAAAGTTATGAAGAGAGCTTGATCTTATCTCCAGAAAAGAACTCGACAATCATTTTTTTTATCTGAATTATATTTACTCAAAACATATATTCGCTGTTATTAGCTACTGTTAATTAGAGTAAATTGATTACGAACCTTTGATAATTCCTATGGTCAAGTAATTCTGGAAATTCTTGGCCCCAACTATATATATATATATATATCTTAGGCTATATATATATATATATATATATATAGAAAATCCTATATAAACTTGGCATAAATTCCCAATTTTTATCTCTTCCAAGCTGATCTTAAATCCTTCATAGTTCATATATTCAGTTTTCTGCTATAGTCATAGCACACATATGCGACAAATGTGCTCAATATTCCCATATCTCCATCACTAGTTCTGAGACAGGAGATCATTACTCTCCGAAAACTCCCGAACACAAATAAAGATATCACCAAAGAAATCGTACCCCCAGCACTACACCAAATCCAAAACGATCAAAGAAAGTATTGTTTTTCTCGCCTCATACCAAAGAAAAGATCGATGAAATCCACCATTACCAGAAACATCAGCTTGATCTTCAAAGGTAGATATATTATGAGCAAAAGCTGACCTCATATTGACTATCTCTTCTAGAAAGAATGGGAATGTTCTTTTATGGCTCAAATAAACACGACGTACACGACCCTATGGGAAACATGCCTTCCTCTTCTAGGAGCCGGAATTCATGGGAAAGAAACTATAATAGGAAAGAAGGAGCGTAAGAGAATTGGTCACCATGGAAATCACGTATTAACGACATCAAAGAAGATTCTACCGATCACAATTCATCAACTTCACATCAGATTTATGTCATATCACTCTTGTACTAATATATATTGAGTAATTTCTATGTAATATTGACAGTTAAATATTAGAAATGGAGCAAAAAACCAGGAAAAATAGTCCAGAAAACAACCAGTCGACATGCCAATTTCAACCGGTCGACTGTTTTAACTTCAGATTAAAAACAGTCGATCGGTGAAAAACTAGCGGTCGACCGGTATCGGGTTTTACAGTTTTTTCTTCTGTTTTCCTATTTTACTCCAATCATTCCTTATTCCAAAAAACTCCAAAAACCTAGAATTCAATTAAACCCTGCAATTTCATCAATATCAATCAAATGGCTCCACCTCAGAAGAAATCAAAGAAATCTTCAACTTCTGAACTGCAACCAATTGATCTCTCAATCAAAAAATGGTTAGTCGATCCAACTGCTGTAAAAAGATGGAATGATATGAAAGACTTCACGATTCATCCAGGTTCATTCATTAAGTTCTCAGATTTCTCTAAATATCGTGTTCCTAACTTAGCAAGCGATTCAAATATTGAATCCCTAATTGATTTTGATCAAAATAATGCAGAAATAAACCATATTATGATCAAATTATTCTATGCTAACTTGAATTTGGAGAAGTACAAGCCCGATAATTCTGCACAATGTCTTTGGTCTGTAGTCTGTGGCGAGGAAGTGTTTATCTCGTGTTCTAGAATGGCAAGTATTCTTGGAGTTCCTTTTAGTGGTCAAAAGTTCTCAAACAACTTTTGCAATATCCATATCCATGATCGTATTAGCCATGAATTCATTGAAGATGATATGGATAGCACAAAATCCAAAGGTTTACGACCCACTGCAAGGATTATTCATCACACACTCATGCACTCTCTACAACCAAGATTAGGTAATTCTGATGTCGTTTATAAAGAGAACTTATTTATAAACGATCATCCCGACCACAACCTGAGGAAGTCAAACTTCTAGGATCGTCTTCCTCGACAAAGGAATCGTTAGACGCTATTGCTCGCAACGAATTTCTACTCGAAGCAAGAATTAAGCGTATGGATACAAAGATCGACAAACGATTCAAGAAGATTAAGTCTTTCTTCGGAACATTATGGCAAGCAATGTTGTGTGGTGCATCATCATCCATGCAAGCTCAAGACCCCGGCAAATGTCCAGCTCCTCCTACTTTTTCTTGGACTTCATTGGAGGAGGCTACAAGCTCGGGAACTAATCATGGACATGATCGCGGAAAAACATAAGTTGTTGAAGAGGAAGAGGAGGAAGATGAGACAAAGTCGCAATCCTAGTCTTCTTAGTTCACTTCCTAGTTTTCTCTTGTTACGTACCTATGTCTATCTTTTGCTTTAAAACTTGATTTGACACTTGTATCTATAAGGTGCCATGTATAACGTTATTTTGACACTCTTAGCATGATCTATGTTACTCGTTTGTGTTGCTTAAATATTCTGATAGTATCATTTATATCTTCACTTATTTACTCTTTTTGTCGATGACAAAGGGGAAGAGAGTGGTACTAACAGTGTTATGTAGGGATATATAGTTCGTGTTCATATATAGGCACAATCTCAGGGGGAGACCATATATAGAGGGGGATTCAGAACTATGTTGTCATCAATAAAAAAGGGGGAGAATGTTAAGTCAAGAGATTATGGAGTTTTGCTTTCTGACAAAGAAATAAGCCATGATCGACAAAAAGAACATATTTATTGGTTTGAAGAGGTAAAAAGAGCTACATATGGTATTCTGGATTAGAGATTGATTATTTAGTGTTTTTAGTGTTGTTTATGTTAAAATCTATCCTCAAATAATCTCACATCTTGAAATTATCGATATATATACGAATATATATATATATATATATGTATACATACATATATATATATATATGTACACAGTGATTGTGCAACCTGAGTAAAACCGGTTGTAACAACCCGGAAAATCTGGGCCAGTTTGAAAATTTTATTTTGGCAATTTTAGCGAATTTTGATTATTTAAAATGAATTATTTTAAATAATATCGACAATAAATTTATTTTGAATATAATTCGAACGTATATATTATACGCGTCGTCGTTAGAATATAAATAATTATATATAATTATAAATAGAATTGAAAATGGCGCGGTAGTTCGATAATTCGATTTCAAACTTCAATTGAATGTACCGGGTGCAAAACAATCCGGATTTTAGTGAAACCAAAAATAATGGAATCTAATAGTGAATATCTTTCCAGCGAATCCGAAAAATCAAGATTTCATATCGGGAATCAAAAGATATGTCCAGTTGAAAATTCTGAATAGTCGCTATGGAATTCAGGCCCTTAAAAATGGACATTTTGCAAACGACCTCGGATTTCGACGAAACCAGTTTTGTTGGATCCGCAGTGCCAAGTTATTGCTAAATTCCAAATTTCATAATTTTTCGAATCAATATGTGAGCGTGGCAAAGGAAAACGCGTTTGACCTGTTTCAGTTGATTTTAATCGACTGGAAATTGGCCATTTTTCTAACGGTCTCAGAATTCGACGAAACTAGTTTTGTTAGGACCGTATCGTCAATACGAAGCTAGAAAATATTTTTCTGCAATTTTTCTAGTTAGTATGTGACCCCGGTAATTTGAAATGTACGTTTAAAATTCAATATAGTGATTTAAATGTAAATTCAAAGGAAACTGATCGAAACGGTCAAATCAGCTTGCGGTACATGTCCCATTGTGTTCGGAATGGGGGTAATACGCTATGGACGGCAGGCGGTGGGCCTCGTTTCGAGGTCATATGTAAAAGTCAACTTTTTAATAATTAAATAATAAAAAAAAAAAAATATTATTATCTTCTCCCCTTTATACTCCAGGCCCCCCCCCCGTTAGAAATCCGTTCAGATCTAAAACAAAAAAAAAAAAAAAAAAAAAGATGAAGAAAATCGCGCTCCTCCTCCAGCCTTCCACCACCACCGCTGCTCGCCGCAACTCCCTCCTCAGCTTCCTCTTCCACCGCCGCTTCTCTCCTCCTCTCTCCGCCTTCTCCCTCCAGTCCCGAAACCCCCCATCTCCAATCGCGAGACCCCAGTCGCGAATCCAAGCCCCCCCCTCGACGAAGCCGATGGCCCCCCCCTCGACGAAGCCGATGCCCCCCCCCCTCGACGAAGCCGATGGCCTCCCCCTCTTCGCATACGGTAAGCATTCCTATTTTTACTTTTATTTTATTTTTATTTTAGAGTTTAAAATTAAATAGGATTTTTTTAAAAAACAAAAAAAAACTGAAAACTGATTTTAGATAAAAACTGAAAATTGGTTTTAGGTTAAAACTGAAAATTGATTTTAGTTTAAAACTGTAAATTTTAAAAAGTTTAAAACTGTAAATTTTAAAGAGTATTAAAAACTGATTTTTAACATAATTTAAAAACTGATTTTTAAAAGATTAAAACTGAATTGATTAAAAAAAAAAAAAAAAAAAAAAAAAAAAAAAGCTTTGATTTTTATAAACGAGATGATAGGATTTTTCAAGGAAGAAAAATAGAATTTTCATATGTCGAACTTCGATAGAAAAATAGAATTCTTATATGTTGAACATCGATAGAAAAATAGAATTCTTATATGTTGAACATCGATAGAAAAATAGAATTTTTATCTATTGAACTTCGAAATAAGAATATGATTTTTATATACTGAACTTTGAAGTAAAAATTCGATTTTTATATATAGAACTTCGAACTAAAAATTCGATTTTTATATATTGAACTTCGAACTAAAAATTCGATTTTTATATATTGAACTTTGAAATAAAAATTCGATTTTTATATATTGAACTTTGAAATAAAAATTCGATTTTTATATATTGAACTTTGAAATAAAAATTCGATTTTTATATATTGAACTTTGAAATAAAAATTCGATTTTTATATATTGAACTTTGAAATAAAAATTCGATTTTTATATATTGAACTTTGAAATAAAAATTCGATTTTTATATATTGAACTTTGAAATAAAAATTCGATTTTTATATATTGAACTTTGAAATAAAAATTCGATTTTTATATATTGAACTTTGAAATAAAAATTCGATTTTTATATATTGAACATCGAAATAAAAATTCGATTTTTATATATTGAATAGCGAAGTAAAAATGTGATTTTTACGTATGTAGTGAAAGCAGCAACGAAGGTGACAAAAAGGCGAAACGACGAAGACTTCTGCAAAAGAAGAGTCGAGATGGTTGGATTGCTAAAAGTGAGAATTTCTCACCTTTCAATTTATTTTTCTAGTTATATATATACTAGGATGCAGACGGTGCTTAGTAGCACCCGACACCCGTCCACAGACCATGGACTTGTTTGTTTGACTGTTTGGTGATTGATTGTGATATTGGTTTGAATGTGGTTTGTGGTGTGAAAAATCGAATCGATAAATTGGTTAGGATTAGACGTGCGCCGTTATAAGGCGAAGGAGTAAGGCTAGGTTAGACCCTTACTCCAAAGTTTGTGGTTTGCATAACGAATTGATTTGATTGATGTGTGAATGGCGTGGGCCTTCACTAGACCGGGGATAAGGCTAGGCCTTGTCCCGTTTCTAGTATCGTGCCGTTATGCCGCCGAAATTTTCTAAAATAAGTTAGAAAAATAAAATTAGCATTTTATTTAACGAATGAACTGAATATAAATTCATATGTTAAAATAAAATGTGTTATCGTTAAAAATATAATTTTTAACGTGAATGTGAATAAATAAATATTCATTTACAAACCAGACGGTTTGTTTATGTACACCTATTTGAATGACGTTGATTGGGTCGATAAATTTTACACATCGCCTAACTGCACAAATAAAATATGTGTTTGATTGTTTGAAACCCCACACGGGTGTTAGGATGAAATTTGAAGTTCACTCATCCTGATTTATTAAATATGTCGATCGATTGATTGACAAGCTGCTATAAGCGTTAAATGTCTATATTTGATGCTTATACAGTGTAGTGCACTTTGGTTGATGGTTGATTATTCATCGTTGTTGATATATACATGTGTTGTAGAAAATCCATATAATTAACATTATATGGTAATTGATTGGGCCTCATTCCAGTTTCGAGAAAAATAGAAATATTTGAAATAGAAATATTTGAAATAGAAATATTTGAAATAGAAATATTTGAAATAGAAATATTTGAAATAGAAATATTTGAAATAGAAATATTTGAAATAGAATATTTGAAAATAGAAATATGTGAAGCCGTGAGGATTAGATTGACGCCATTTTGACGTGAACGATATTTATATCGATTTTATTCATTTTAAAATGAATATTGAAACGTGATTTCGAAATCGAATATTTTGAAATGAATTGAATTGAAAACGATTTCGAAATGAATTGAATTGAAAACGATTTCGAAATGAATTGAATTGAAAACGATTTCGAAATAAATTGAATTGAAAACGATTTCGAAATGAATTGAATTGAAAACGATTTCGAAATAAATTGAATTGAAAACGATTTCGAAATGAATTGAATTGAAAACGATTTCGAAATAAATTGAATTGAAAACGATTTCGAAATGAATTGAAAACGAATTCAAATTGAATTGAAAGCGATTTCGAAATAAATTGAATTGAAAACGATTTCGAAATGAATTGAATTGAAAACGATTTCGAAATGAATTGAATTGAAAACGATTTCGAAATGAATTGAATTGAAAACGATTTCGAAATGAATTGAATTTTAAAACGATTTCGAAATGAATTGAATTGAAAACGAATTCAAATGGAATTGAAAGCGAATTGAAATGAATTCAAATTGAATTGAAATTTGAATTGAATAGAAATGAATTTTGAAACGAATTTATAAAGAAGAATTCAATTTTGATTTGAATTGAAAAGGAAGTTGAAATTGCTTTTGAAACGAATTTAAAACCATTTATATAATTCGTTTTAAATAGTAATCGACGAAATATATATTATATATATTATATATATAATATAATGGCCTGAATAGAACGCGCCGCGCTGCGGCAGTTCGCGAATTTCGATCATTTGTTTCAAACGGACATTACGGGAGATCCGACCGTCGGATTCTCCTAAAACCGGAACCGTTGGGTTCGTATCGAAAAGAGCTTTCTAATGAATGTTAGAAATTTGAAATCTAACGGTTGGATTTGGAGATACGTCCAAATCAAATTCGAAAAAGGTCGCTGTAAGTGCAGTTCGATGGCCGTTAATGGAAATCGACCGTACGGGCCTTGATAAAATTATTAAAAATAGTAATAATTTGTGTAAAATCATAAGAAATGATTTGTGAAAGTTTGGGATGAAAAACTCCATATTTGAAAAGATAAAAATAGATTTTTATCGAAATGAACTAGTTTTGAACTAGAATTATAATTCTATTTATTTTTAAATAAATAAATTGAATTTGAAATGGTTTTGAAAATAACCAAAATTTCCAATGATTGCATTGGAGTGGATTTGAATCGAAATTGTCTTCGGAATATTTCGATGTTGGAATTCGTGATATTACAGGTGTTGTTATGGAAATTTGAAAGATATATATGTATATCGTTATTTCCAATACGACATTTGTTAATCGTAGAATTTGATATTGAATATAGGCCGATATAGTTTCTATTCAGAGCCTTGTATTGAATATCGAATGTGATTTGGGTTTGTCGTGAATGGTGTCTTCACTAACACTGTTCTTGAACCCAGTTGAGAAAAGATTAAATCTTTTTATTTAGATTTAATGAAGTGTACCAATTAAATGATATTTAATTGGAATTGAATTGATATTGATTTTTGGGTTTATCGTGAACAGTGTTTTAAATAACACTTGTTCTTTAACCCGATAATTAATGGGATGTGACTTTGGGTTTATCGTGAACCGTGTTTTAAATGACACTGATTCTTTAACCCAGTCACAGATTAAAACTAAGTGGAGTTTTAATGAATCTTTAATTAGATTGAAAAGATCGAGAATGGAGTATCACCAGTTTTGCTCCAGGCGATAGTTAAATCTTTAATTAGATTTGAATGTGAAATTTAGAAACTAACTGGCGGTTAGCCAAGCAGAATGGTTTTCTGGATATTGATCTGATGTTGGTTTCGGCCTTCGGGGTTAATATTTGGGGAATTATTCTCTTGATTAATTTACGGTTAGTGACTAATGAATTGGAATGAGGCGTATGTTGTGTTTGTGTAACACTTTTATAATATATACGCGAGTTATTCGGAAAGACCGGGTTTATCCCATTCTGAATAACTGATACGACGATAAGTCGAAGATGAAGACGATGGTCGAAGACCGGAAGTCTTCACGTCGTTTGGGTGATAACTGATGATCTTGATTGGGCTGTACACCCAAGAAGATGGAAACAGTTAGTGATCGTCCAGACGTACTTGGAGATCGATGGATATGCGGGGTACTAGGTGCCTCCGGTTTCGTTCAGACCCAGAACGGACTTGTAAATGGACTGTGTGTCTGACATCGGATTTCATTCTGTGTGACTGATATCGGTTGCATAGGATGGCTTGCCTGTGTGGCATGCTAAGATGCAAATGATCGAGGCTTCTGTTGAAAAGCAAAGTCTTGTGGTGATGATCAAAGCACGGCCTTTGTGGCGTAGCTTTGTGTAACGTTTACCTCGCGTGTTTCACACCCGGTATGAACCAAAAACGGGAGACGGACCTCAGGGAGGGCATGCGTTTCTTTCTAGCTAGAAGTGGCGTCAGTGGTTTTACACGCCCTGACGAGTTTGACTTATGTGGTTGTTGCTGTTGCGAGGCGCCTCGGTTATATCGGTTTCGGCCGAATGCATTCTGGTCGGCTGACGGACCAGACTTACACCCCATAGGGTGGGGAGACGTATTGTTCAGGCATAATAATCCACTCCGTGTGGACCGGCCCTGACGATCCAAGGCTTGCCTGCGCGCTTGCCTGAGACATGGGCTAGATTGTCTCGAATCGGTTGAGGACTATCTTTTGCCTCGGTTCATAGATGGAAACCCAATTTCCAAATACGAGACTTTGCGGTTTTGATTGTATATCCTATATATGGCGACATAGTGGGATGGGGCGCTCATGCCGCCTATGATTGATACTTATGATTTGAAGTGTTTTATATACTATGCACTTATAATAGTATCAAATGATTTGTTTTAAACGTATCAAGCATTCTTTGGCTGTTATAAGGGAAAACCCTATCCTCGACTGCGTTGCATTGTGTGATGGGACCTGGGTCTTATAACAGCTTCATTTTTCTTTATTTAGCATTGCGCTGTTGGTTTTATGCACTGGTATTCTTGGGAGGAAACCCGTTCCGTGTTATACGGCGTGGTCCCTTGATTTACCTAATGATTTGAAATAAAGATTAATAACTGTTTTAGTTCTCACACCAGTCACATGACTGACCTGGAGTTTATTGTTTTAACCTAAACTCTGGGTGCCCCTATTTTCGACACGGGCAGCTAGTAGTTTTGGTTTTGCAGATTTATATTCACAGGATCCTGGTTTACAGCTGGAACGATATCCGGAAAGCTTTGTATCCGTATATCTCATTCTAGTTGTGTATTGTATTATTTTCCGCTGCTATGTATTTAAATGTAATTTAAATCTCTGATATTTCTGTGTAATATTCATTTATACTCTGTATATCCTTGTAATCTGATGCACTGTTGTAATATTCAATGAAATGTTCTTCTGTATGCGTTCTGCTGTGGCTTGTTCTCGAACTATCCGACGCTTTCCTTTACGGGGAGGTTGCGGGTCTTTAAAGTTGGTATCAGAGCTTTGGTTTACAAAGCTCAGAGAACAAGGCACATTAGAACCATACGAAAGAATTCATCAGATATTGGATTAGTAATATCCAATTAGAATGACTCGTTAGAGATGGGATCAGTAGTATCCTAGAACGAGTGTGAAGAGTATATTTTTTTCAAGTGAAAACAAATTTTGTTTTGAAAATTTAAATCAATCATTCGTATTTGATTTTCTATTTATATTGAGTTGGACAATCCAGTATATATAGATTTTGCGTATACGTCTGATCCGCGTGTATTCGAAGTTTTAATATATTGGATAGATATAGAATCACACTCTAGTCGCCCGGAGAAGGTACTGATGATAGCACGTGCATCATCGGTATTTATGTTCGTGTCTCGAAGGTGTGATTTTCTATATATTTCCATTAGGCTGGTGTGAGAACCCAAAACTTATATATAGCTAGAATACATTGTTGTGAATTGGCATCAAAAACATGATTTTTGTATATGTATCAAAATTATGAATTTGAAACTCTAATTCACTAATTGATTGATGTTTGTGTTGTTTGTTGAATTGTTTGATAATTTTTAACCAATTAGCCTGATTGAATCATATATTGACTTATATTGAAAATTGGTCGCATTTGCTTGCATACATGTATATCTTTTGGAACAGGTCATAGCAAGGAGGCTAGAGCCAGAGAATAAAATTTGTTTGCCCGACAAATAGGTACATGTTTACTACATAATTTCCTGTTTTGTTTGGGTGATGATGATTTTGTGAGCCTATTGGCTAGCCGCTTGGCTTTTTCTTTTTCTTTTTGAGATCTGAAGGACCGGGGAAGCTATTTGAAATTCCCCGATGCTCCCATTGCAGGGGAGGTTATGGCGAAATTTTTCGAAAATTTAGGGTGTTAGCCAAATTTTTGAAATTTTAGAAGTTCTCAGAAACTGAAAAGTTGGAGAATGGAAGCCAAATCGAACGTAGAGCTGAATAATCAAACCACTTTCGACTTTGTTCCTTTTCGAGGACGAAAAGTTTTAAGTGGGGGAGATTGTAACAACCCGGAAAATCTGGGCCAGTTTGAAAATTTTATTTTGGCAATTTTAGCGAATTTTGATTATTTAAAATGAATTATTTTAAATAATATCGACAATAAATTTATTTTGAATATAATTCGAACGTATATATTATACGCGTCGTCGTTAGAATATAAATAATTATATATAATTATAAATAGAATTGAAAATGGCGCGGTAGTTCGATAATTCGATTTCAAACTTCAATTGAATGTACCGGGTGCAAAACAATCCGGATTTTAGTGAAACCAAAAATAATGGAATCTAATAGTGAATATCTTTCCAGCGAATCCGAAAAATCAAGATTTCATATCGGGAATCAAAAGATATGTCCAGTTGAAAATTCTGAATAGTCGCTATGGAATTCAGGCCCTTAAAAATGGACATTTTGCAAACGACCTCGGATTTCGACGAAACCAGTTTTGTTGGATCCGCAGTGCCAAGTTATTGCTAAATTCCAAATTTCATAATTTTTCGAATCAATATGTGAGCGTGGCAAAGGAAAACGCGTTTGACCTGTTTCAGTTGATTTTAATCGACTGGAAATTGGCCATTTTTCTAACGGTCTCAGAATTCGACGAAACTAGTTTTGTTAGGACCGTATCGTCAATACGAAGCTAGAAAATATTTTTCTGCAATTTTTCTAGTTAGTATGTGACCCCGGTAATTTGAAATGTACGTTTAAAATTCAATATAGTGATTTAAATGTAAATTCAAAGGAAACTGATCGAAACGGTCAAATCAGCTTGCGATACATGTCCCATTGTGTTCGGAATGGGGGTAATACGCTATGGACGGCAGGCGGTGGGCCTCGTTTCGAGGTCATATGTAAAAGTCAACTTTTTAATAATTAAATAATAAAAAAAAAAAAATATTATTATCTTCTCCCCTTTATACTCCAGGCCCCCCCCCCGTTAGAAATCCGTTCAGATCTAAAACAAAAAAAAAAAAAAAAAAAAAGATGAAGAAAATCGCGCTCCTCCTCCAGCCTTCCACCACCACCGCTGCTCGCCGCAACTCCCTCCTCAGCTTCCTCTTCCACCGCCGCTTCTCTCCTCCTCTCTCCGCCTTCTCCCTCCAGTCCCGAAACCCCCCATCTCCAATCGCGAGACCCCAGTCGCGAATCCAAGCCCCCCCCTCGACGAAGCCGATGGCCCCCCCCTCGACGAAGCCGATGCCCCCCCCCCTCGACGAAGCCGATGGCCTCCCCCTCTTCGCATACGGTAAGCATTCCTATTTTTACTTTTATTTTATTTTTATTTTAGAGTTTAAAATTAAATAGGATTTTTTTAAAAAACAAAAAAAAACTGAAAACTGATTTTAGATAAAAACTGAAAATTGGTTTTAGGTTAAAACTGAAAATTGATTTTAGTTTAAAACTGTAAATTTTAAAAAGTTTAAAACTGTAAATTTTAAAGAGTATTAAAAACTGATTTTTAACATAATTTAAAAACTGATTTTTAAAAGATTAAAACTGAATTGATTAAAAAAAAAAAAAAAAAAAAAAAAAAAAAAAGCTTTGATTTTTATAAACGAGATGATAGGATTTTTCAAGGAAGAAAAATAGAATTTTCATATGTCGAACTTCGATAGAAAAATAGAATTCTTATATGTTGAACATCGATAGAAAAATAGAATTCTTATATGTTGAACATCGATAGAAAAATAGAATTTTTATCTATTGAACTTCGAAATAAGAATATGATTTTTATATACTGAACTTTGAAGTAAAAATTCGATTTTTATATATAGAACTTCGAACTAAAAATTCGATTTTTATATATTGAACTTCGAACTAAAAATTCGATTTTTATATATTGAACTTTGAAATAAAAATTCGATTTTTATATATTGAACTTTGAAATAAAAATTCGATTTTTATATATTGAACTTTGAAATAAAAATTCGATTTTTATATATTGAACTTTGAAATAAAAATTCGATTTTTATATATTGAACTTTGAAATAAAAATTCGATTTTTATATATTGAACTTTGAAATAAAAATTCGATTTTTATATATTGAACTTTGAAATAAAAATTCGATTTTTATATATTGAACTTTGAAATAAAAATTCGATTTTTATATATTGAACTTTGAAATAAAAATTCGATTTTTATATATTGAACATCGAAATAAAAATTCGATTTTTATATATTGAATAGCGAAGTAAAAATGTGATTTTTACGTATGTAGTGAAAGCAGCAACGAAGGTGACAAAAAGGCGAAACGACGAAGACTTCTGCAAAAGAAGAGTCGAGATGGTTGGATTGCTAAAAGTGAGAATTTCTCACCTTTCAATTTATTTTTCTAGTTATATATATACTAGGATGCAGACGGTGCTTAGTAGCACCCGACACCCGTCCACAGACCATGGACTTGTTTGTTTGACTGTTTGGTGATTGATTGTGATATTGGTTTGAATGTGGTTTGTGGTGTGAAAAATCGAATCGATAAATTGGTTAGGATTAGACGTGCGCCGTTATAAGGCGAAGGAGTAAGGCTAGGTTAGACCCTTACTCCAAAGTTTGTGGTTTGCATAACGAATTGATTTGATTGATGTGTGAATGGCGTGGGCCTTCACTAGACCGGGGATAAGGCTAGGCCTTGTCCCGTTTCTAGTATCGTGCCGTTATGCCGCCGAAATTTTCTAAAATAAGTTAGAAAAATAAAATTAGCATTTTATTTAACGAATGAACTGAATATAAATTCATATGTTAAAATAAAATGTGTTATCGTTAAAAATATAATTTTTAACGTGAATGTGAATAAATAAATATTCATTTACAAACCAGACGGTTTGTTTATGTACACCTATTTGAATGACGTTGATTGGGTCGATAAATTTTACACATCGCCTAACTGCACAAATAAAATATGTGTTTGATTGTTTGAAACCCCACACGGGTGTTAGGATGAAATTTGAAGTTCACTCATCCTGATTTATTAAATATGTCGATCGATTGATTGACAAGCTGCTATAAGCGTTAAATGTCTATATTTGATGCTTATACAGTGTAGTGCACTTTGGTTGATGGTTGATTATTCATCGTTGTTGATATATACATGTGTTGTAGAAAATCCATATAATTAACATTATATGGTAATTGATTGGGCCTCATTCCAGTTTCGAGAAAAATAGAAATATTTGAAATAGAAATATTTGAAATAGAAATATTTGAAATAGAAATATTTGAAATAGAAATATTTGAAATAGAAATATTTGAAATAGAAATATTTGAAATAGAATATTTGAAAATAGAAATATGTGAAGCCGTGAGGATTAGATTGACGCCATTTTGACGTGAACGATATTTATATCGATTTTATTCATTTTAAAATGAATATTGAAACGTGATTTCGAAATCGAATATTTTGAAATGAATTGAATTGAAAACGATTTCGAAATGAATTGAATTGAAAACGATTTCGAAATGAATTGAATTGAAAACGATTTCGAAATAAATTGAATTGAAAACGATTTCGAAATGAATTGAATTGAAAACGATTTCGAAATAAATTGAATTGAAAACGATTTCGAAATGAATTGAATTGAAAACGATTTCGAAATAAATTGAATTGAAAACGATTTCGAAATGAATTGAAAACGAATTCAAATTGAATTGAAAGCGATTTCGAAATAAATTGAATTGAAAACGATTTCGAAATGAATTGAATTGAAAACGATTTCGAAATGAATTGAATTGAAAACGATTTCGAAATGAATTGAATTGAAAACGATTTCGAAATGAATTGAATTTTAAAACGATTTCGAAATGAATTGAATTGAAAACGAATTCAAATGGAATTGAAAGCGAATTGAAATGAATTCAAATTGAATTGAAATTTGAATTGAATAGAAATGAATTTTGAAACGAATTTATAAAGAAGAATTCAATTTTGATTTGAATTGAAAAGGAAGTTGAAATTGCTTTTGAAACGAATTTAAAACCATTTATATAATTCGTTTTAAATAGTAATCGACGAAATATATATTATATATATTATATATATAATATAATGGCCTGAATAGAACGCGCCGCGCTGCGGCAGTTCGCGAATTTCGATCATTTGTTTCAAACGGACATTACGGGAGATCCGACCGTCGGATTCTCCTAAAACCGGAACCGTTGGGTTCGTATCGAAAAGAGCTTTCTAATGAATGTTAGAAATTTGAAATCTAACGGTTGGATTTGGAGATACGTCCAAATCAAATTCGAAAAAGGTCGCTGTAAGTGCAGTTCGATGGCCGTTAATGGAAATCGACCGTACGGGCCTTGATAAAATTATTAAAAATAGTAATAATTTGTGTAAAATCATAAGAAATGATTTGTGAAAGTTTGGGATGAAAAACTCCATATTTGAAAAGATAAAAATAGATTTTTATCGAAATGAACTAGTTTTGAACTAGAATTATAATTCTATTTATTTTTAAATAAATAAATTGAATTTGAAATGGTTTTGAAAATAACCAAAATTTCCAATGATTGCATTGGAGTGGATTTGAATCGAAATTGTCTTCGGAATATTTCGATGTTGGAATTCGTGATATTACAGGTGTTGTTATGGAAATTTGAAAGATATATATGTATATCGTTATTTCCAATACGACATTTGTTAATCGTAGAATTT
This sequence comes from Allium sativum, assembly GCA_030737875.1. Lineage (NCBI taxonomy): Eukaryota > Viridiplantae > Streptophyta > Magnoliopsida > Asparagales > Amaryllidaceae > Allium > Allium sativum. The sequence continues at coordinate 545,364 of JASFAX010000064.1, forward strand.
GATATTGAATATAGGCCGATATAGTTTCTATTCAGAGCCTTGTATTGAATATCGAATGTGATTTGGGTTTGTCGTGAATGGTGTCTTCACTAACACTGTTCTTGAACCCAGTTGAGAAAAGATTAAATCTTTTTATTTAGATTTAATGAAGTGTACCAATTAAATGATATTTAATTGGAATTGAATTGATATTGATTTTTGGGTTTATCGTGAACAGTGTTTTAAATAACACTTGTTCTTTAACCCGATAATTAATGGGATGTGACTTTGGGTTTATCGTGAACCGTGTTTTAAATGACACTGATTCTTTAACCCAGTCACAGATTAAAACTAAGTGGAGTTTTAATGAATCTTTAATTAGATTGAAAAGATCGAGAATGGAGTATCACCAGTTTTGCTCCAGGCGATAGTTAAATCTTTAATTAGATTTGAATGTGAAATTTAGAAACTAACTGGCGGTTAGCCAAGCAGAATGGTTTTCTGGATATTGATCTGATGTTGGTTTCGGCCTTCGGGGTTAATATTTGGGGAATTATTCTCTTGATTAATTTACGGTTAGTGACTAATGAATTGGAATGAGGCGTATGTTGTGTTTGTGTAACACTTTTATAATATATACGCGAGTTATTCGGAAAGACCGGGTTTATCCCATTCTGAATAACTGATACGACGATAAGTCGAAGATGAAGACGATGGTCGAAGACCGGAAGTCTTCACGTCGTTTGGGTGATAACTGATGATCTTGATTGGGCTGTACACCCAAGAAGATGGAAACAGTTAGTGATCGTCCAGACGTACTTGGAGATCGATGGATATGCGGGGTACTAGGTGCCTCCGGTTTCGTTCAGACCCAGAACGGACTTGTAAATGGACTGTGTGTCTGACATCGGATTTCATTCTGTGTGACTGATATCGGTTGCATAGGATGGCTTGCCTGTGTGGCATGCTAAGATGCAAATGATCGAGGCTTCTGTTGAAAAGCAAAGTCTTGTGGTGATGATCAAAGCACGGCCTTTGTGGCGTAGCTTTGTGTAACGTTTACCTCGCGTGTTTCACACCCGGTATGAACCAAAAACGGGAGACGGACCTCAGGGAGGGCATGCGTTTCTTTCTAGCTAGAAGTGGCGTCAGTGGTTTTACACGCCCTGACGAGTTTGACTTATGTGGTTGTTGCTGTTGCGAGGCGCCTCGGTTATATCGGTTTCGGCCGAATGCATTCTGGTCGGCTGACGGACCAGACTTACACCCCATAGGGTGGGGAGACGTATTGTTCAGGCATAATAATCCACTCCGTGTGGACCGGCCCTGACGATCCAAGGCTTGCCTGCGCGCTTGCCTGAGACATGGGCTAGATTGTCTCGAATCGGTTGAGGACTATCTTTTGCCTCGGTTCATAGATGGAAACCCAATTTCCAAATACGAGACTTTGCGGTTTTGATTGTATATCCTATATATGGCGACATAGTGGGATGGGGCGCTCATGCCGCCTATGATTGATACTTATGATTTGAAGTGTTTTATATACTATGCACTTATAATAGTATCAAATGATTTGTTTTAAACGTATCAAGCATTCTTTGGCTGTTATAAGGGAAAACCCTATCCTCGACTGCGTTGCATTGTGTGATGGGACCTGGGTCTTATAACAGCTTCATTTTTCTTTATTTAGCATTGCGCTGTTGGTTTTATGCACTGGTATTCTTGGGAGGAAACCCGTTCCGTGTTATACGGCGTGGTCCCTTGATTTACCTAATGATTTGAAATAAAGATTAATAACTGTTTTAGTTCTCACACCAGTCACATGACTGACCTGGAGTTTATTGTTTTAACCTAAACTCTGGGTGCCCCTATTTTCGACACGGGCAGCTAGTAGTTTTGGTTTTGCAGATTTATATTCACAGGATCCTGGTTTACAGCTGGAACGATATCCGGAAAGCTTTGTATCCGTATATCTCATTCTAGTTGTGTATTGTATTATTTTCCGCTGCTATGTATTTAAATGTAATTTAAATCTCTGATATTTCTGTGTAATATTCATTTATACTCTGTATATCCTTGTAATCTGATGCACTGTTGTAATATTCAATGAAATGTTCTTCTGTATGCGTTCTGCTGTGGCTTGTTCTCGAACTATCCGACGCTTTCCTTTACGGGGAGGTTGCGGGTCTTTAAACCGGTCGACCGCCCCTATTTTGACTTGTCGACCGTTTCTACCTAGAATGCAAAATATACGTGTACATATTAATATAACGTGTATATATATTCAAATTCCTGTCTACCAGTTCTTTTTGACCTGTCGACTGTATTCATTTAGCAAACAACCTTTCGAAAAGATACCTCCTTTCAATCAAGGGTTTCATCTCCTTCTCTTCATCAATAATCATGGCTATTGTTCGTTACTCTTCACAAAGGGTTACAACTATTTATTCTCTATATAAACACCGTGAGATCATCATTTCATTTAACTAATCTTCACGAACTTTGACTTTATTACTATCTCTAATTTCTTGATCTCATTTCTATATTCTAAAGCACTCAGTTGCTCACATTCAATAATCTATCATTTGAATCCTAGAATCTATTTAATATTATTTTGATTCAATACGATATTCACTTCTGAATCTTCATATACACAAATATTCTATTTGAGGACAAGATTATAGGAAGGTTGTACTAAAAGTGACAAATTCGTGTTATCAAGAACACATACTATCAACAACAATTGTATTCATCCTAGTAGAAATCCTCGGTGTTGTAAGATGTAATAACCCGGAAAAAGTGAACCAATTTAAAATTTTTAAAATTGGTTATTACCAAAGAATTTGAATAATTGAAATAACAGATTTCAATAAAATAAAGAATTGGGAATAGTGAGGCAGATTGAAAATTGAATACAAACTTTGTCTGACTGTACCGGGTGGAAAATATAACGGATTTTAGCGAAACTGAAAACCTTTAAATCTATTTATGAATACCTTTCTAACGAATCTAAAAAATCGAAGTTTCATAACGGGAATCAAAAGCTATGGCCAAATGAATTTTAAGAATGGTCGCCTTATAGCATATATAGCCCTTGAAAATAGATATTTTGCATACGACCTCGGAATTCGACGAAACCACTTTTGTTGGATCCGGGATGTCAAATTATTGCTACGTTTCAAATTTCATAATTTTTGAAGCTAGTATGTGAACGGGGCAAAAGAAAATGTGATTAGTCAATTTCTGTTAAAATGGATCGACCTGAAAATGGACATTTTGCATATGAGCTCAGAATTCGTCGAAACTGGTTTTGTTGGGACCGTATCGTCAAAACGAAGCAAGATTTATTTTTCTGGATTTTTTCGATTCAGTTTGTGGCCCTGGCAAATTGAAATGTACGTTCAAATTGAATATAAAATGTTTTATACTTTAATTTGAAAAATAACTGACTGTAATAGTCGAATTGGCCAACGAAACATATCCCATTGTGTCCGGAATGGGGGTATTTGGCTAGGGGCGACAGACGTTGGGTTGAAATTGGTGTACGTTGGCTAGAAGGGGTATTATAGGAATTTAAAAATATAATAAATTAGAGAATATCTTCTATTTTCTCTCACATCTCAAAAACCCGATCGACCCAGAACGAACGACGTAAATCGTTCAGACCTTCCCACCCCGATCGCCGCCGCCACGGTCAATATCGTCGCCGCCTCCAGTTGACAATTCTGATCGCCTTCCTCCCCTATTCAAATCAAAACAACCCTCGATAGGAATTGTGCAGTATTCGCGTCGTTCTACCTCGAGTAAGTTCGCCCCTTTCTGCCGCCGCCGATCGCCAGAGAAGCCTCCGAGTTCGCCGCCACCACCGTCGATAGGGAGCCAGTTCGTAGCACTTCGACGCCGTATAGTCTGATCGGGACAACGAGGTACGGTTTTGATTTAAATTCAAAACCTAGTTTTGAAGGTTTGCAAACCCTTCTGCTTTGAATTTCTGAATTGAAAATAACACTTTTAAGTGTTGTTAAACATTGAAATATCATATCTTTTTAGTGTGTTAACGAAATTCGATGAAACAGAAAACATCAGGACTGCAGGGAGGCTCTTTACCATCTAGCCGAAGCCGCGGATTTTTCTGATCTTCCTACGATTTTTAGCACTACTAAAACCAAGGTGAGGAATCTAAACTAAATTGTGTGAATGAAATCGTGTTGTATAAATTATATAAGCGAAGTGTAAATTATATACGCATTGTATACCTCATGTACATGTGTTGTATAAGTTATATTAGCGATGTATAAATTATAAAAGCGTTGTATAAAACATATATGCTTTGAATTGTGATGAAATGCAAGTGAAGTATAGAAATAATATATATATATATATATACTCCCCTCGTCCATAGACCATGGATGATATTTATTACTTGTGATTGGCGTGATATTATATGGTATGACGAATGGTTGGAAATAATTGTTTGTGGTTGATATTGTGGTTGAAAAATACCTTTGTGGTTGAAAAATACCCTCTTGTGGTTGAAACAAATTAGAATAGGATTGTGGAAATGAAAATAAAACATGCCGCCTGCGTGCGAACTAGATGCATGATCCCCATTGTCAAAAGCCGCGAGGTTTTAAGGTAGAGCAAGGAGCCGTACTAGGGCCGGTCCCGGTTTTAACTACCCTGCCGTTATGCTACCGAAATTTTCTGAAATATTCATGTGTTAGAATAAATTTTCATTTGTTGAAATTAATTACATATGTTGAAACCAATATTCATGTGTTGAATTGAAATTCATTCGTTGAGTTGAAATTCATGTGTTGAATATTATTCGAATTTAAACAAATAGATTCAATGATAAAAATCACATTTTTATATATATACAAACTATAGAGAATATTCATGTGTTGAATTGAAATTCATTCGTTGAGTTGAAATTCATGTGTTGAATATTATTCGAATTTAAACAAATAGATTCAACGATAAAAATCACATTTTTATATATATACAAACTATAGAGAATATTCATGTGTTGAATTGAAATTCATTCGTTGAGTTGAAATTCATGTGTTGAATATTATTCGAATTTAAACAAATAGATTCAACGATAAAAATCACATTTTTATATATATACAAACTATAGAGAATATTCATGTGTTAAATTGAAATTCATTCGTTGAGTTGAAATTAAGGTGTTGAATATTATTCGAATTTAAATAAATAGATTCAATGAAAAAATCACATTTTTATATATATACAAACTATAGAGAATATTCATGTGTTGAATTGAAATTCATTCGTTGAATTGAAATTCATGTGTTGAATGTTATCGTATTTTAAAATAAAATGAATAAACAATAAAAACTACATTTCTATTGTGAATATGAAGTGTTAAAAACATTCACGTGTTGAATAAATATTTCTGATGATAAAAATATTTCTTTTATCATGTATACGCTTTGATAAAAATACACACGTGTCGAAATAAATAGTAGTTTGCTAGAAATATTATTATTAGCTTTTTTCTGCATATATATACATGTGTTGAAAAGGGAAATGGATTAGCTGTAGAGTAAAGAAATTATTTGTGTGCCCGACAAATAGGTAAGCCTTGATGAGTTGGCTGTGCAATTTTATTTTTATATCAACTCCTGTGAATGCCATTGGATGCGGAGTGCTGGTTATTCTGTGTGAAATAATAAACATCGCCATAGGATAGTAACAATTAATTTTGAACTACACTACATGGCATACTCCTTGACGATAGGCACACTTCATCATATTCCACATAAGCATTTGGAGCTTGTGTGACAAGGTGGAAGATTTACCATACGAGTGAGAGGCTTGTATGGCGATGATTTTATACTACAGGTTGAACTGATGACTGATATGGACTATATAAGATATAACGATAAATTGCCAGATTAATAAAAAACCCACACGGGTCTAGAGTTGACAATAATCACGTCTCTCTAGTCATTAGATACGGCGAATGGACTATTTATTTCCACACGGAACGGGGTGACGAGAATTTATTCTCTGGAATTATTATCTATACACGCTCCCCCGTAAACACCAGAGTATATCACTATAAATATGTGGATGCTTTATAGGATTTATTGGGTACCTAACACGGCCCAATAAATTTCCAAACACCTTCCCGTACAAAGAGGTTATGGCGAAATTTTTCGAAATATTAAGGCGTTAGTGAAATATTTGAAGTGAAAACGATGTTGAAATAAATGAATGAATGATGTCGATATAAGTGAATGAACTATATTTATATATATAAATATAAATAGAATTGAAAGGAATCGAAGCCGTGTAGTTCGTGTTTGGCAATCGCAATTTGAAACGATGGGTACGAGAAATCCGACCTTTGGATTTTCCCGAAACCGCAACCGCTGGGTTCGCCTTGGAAATATCTTTCCAACAGCACCAACCTTGTAAAAATCCAACGGTTGGATTGTCTGGAATGTTTAATTCAAATCAGAAGAAAAACAGTGCCAGAATCGTTTATATTTATATATAAATATAAATATATTAAATTAAATCGAATAACGACGCTGCAGTTCGAATTTTGAAACCGTAACTTCAAACGACTAGTGTGGAAGACCCAACCGTCGGATTTTCACGAAACTGGAACCGTTGCGTTCGCTTCGGGAATATCTTCCCGCTGATATAGAATTTGTGGAAATCCAACGGTTAGATTTTCCGATATGTGTAAAACAAATTAGGGGAAAAACAGCGCCAGTGCCACGGCACGACCTGAAACTTCGTTTAATTGAATATGGCCTTTTTTAAATAAATAAAAATGGAGAATAATTGTTATAAAATATTATAAGCAACATAGATTGGAAATAAACCAATTTGGCTTGATCTGTTTGATATTTGATGGTTGTATGTGTTTGACACGAAAATAATACTAAAGAACTGAAATATGGATGTCGAATAACATAACCATAGAAAGAATTGATTTGAATTCTAATTACGTGAATTATTTGAAAGGGCCGAGCTAACCCTCATTTCAAATAATTGATCGAGCGATTCGAATTGGAAAATACAAAGACGATTCAAGACCGACGATCTTCGTATCGGTTGGATGGGTGCTGCTGAGGTTCTTGACTGGAGTAGCTACCGTGAAGGAACGGAAGTAGTAGCCGTCTGAACGTATGTGTTGATTGGACGGATATACGAGGAATTTGACGCCTTCGGTTTCGTTCAGACCCAGAACGGACTTGTAAATGGACTGTGTATCTGACATTGGATTTTGTTCTATACTGATTGATCTCTGTTAAATATATATCTGTTTGGCGGCGGAGAATTTATTCTTTTGCTTAACGCCCTTCTCTGCAGCGTACGAGCTAAGAGGTTATATATCGATAGAAATCAGTCGTATGGAGTGGATTGCCCATGTGGCATGCCAAGATGCTGTGATCAAGGCTTCTGTTGCAAAGCAAAGTCTTGTGTTTGATGATCAAAGCACGACCTACGTATCCTGGCTTTGTGTATAGCGTGGATTCGCGAGCCTCACACCTCGGTATGAGTTAAAAACGGGATAACGACTGAAGCGAGGGCACGACGTTTCTTTCTAGCTATGATGGTGTCAGTAACTTACCAGCCTTGACATTTATATCTATTTTTCACCTATGTGGTTGTTGGAATGCGAGGCGCCTCGATTATAGGTCTGTAAGGACCGGGAAACGTGTGTTCAGGAATAATTAATCTTCGAACGTAAGAGAGGACCGGCCTTGAAGCATCCAGGGGTTACCCAGAGTGTGTAGTCCTGAGGCATTTGCTAGAATGTCTCAAAGCAGAGAGGAGCTTTCCCCTTGCCTCGACTCATGACGAAAATCCAATTTCCAATACGAAATAACGGATTCGATTGTAGAACTAGTATGGCGACATAGTGGTATGGGGCACTTATGCCGTCTATGATTGATATTTATGATGCTATTCGTTTTTGAAACATATATGCACTAGTAATAATATCAAATGATTTTGCTTTACACGTATTAAGCATATTTGTCCATTATAAGGTAAAACTCTATCCTCCGGCTTGTGTTGCATTGTATGATGGGACTTGAGTCTTATAATGGCTTCATTCTTTTTAAAAAGCATTGCGTTGTTTTAAAGAATTTACTTTGTTTTAAATGCACTAGCAATCACTAGAGTAAACCCGTTCCGCGAAAGTGGCGTGGTCCTATGATTTGCTTATTAATATTGTTTAATCTGTTAAATAGATTTCTCATACCAGTCCCCATGACTGACTCGTTGTTTGTTTCACTTTGCAAACGCGGGTGCCCTTATTTTCACACGGGCAGCCTAGTTCACAGGTGACAGGTTGTTTTTGGCTCTGCAATGTTGCATAGTGTGCATTTTGGCTCATGGCGAGGCTGACTTCACCGAGATGACTTTGACATTTTCCGCCATTATTGTATCTATATTATGATTCCGCCACAGGCGATGCAGACTGCTTTACTTTCAATACTTATTATCGTATGTATATGTACCGCCTTCGGCGATGTAGACTAATACCCTTATTATGTCTCACTGCATGTATATATTCCGCCTCCGGCGATGGTGACTGATCATTTCCCTTTTTATTTACTAAGTTATATCCTACGTTGTGCTATTCTGATGTTGTTACATGTGTGATTCCGCTGTCATATCCATGTAAAATTATTCTATTTATTGTTTTTGCTATTATTTGTTCTCTGCTATGATGATTGATGTGTTATATTCCAATGATTATCCTTAATACCGTCACCCGGATTTTGGGATTGTCACAGTTGGTATCAGAGCTTTGGTTAACCTTAGTTCCGGAGTCTAACACATTAAACACCTCGTCAGAATAGAATCAGTAGTGTTCTAAGGCGAGTTGCTCATTAGAGATAGGATTAGCAATGTCCTAGAATGAGCTAAGCAGATTAGCAAAACAATTTGATCAGTACATCATTACCTTTCCTTATGTTCCCCTGCTTTATCATATATGAAAGTTATCAAATCTGTGAGCTTGTCTCTTTCCTTGCTTATACAGTACACTCTCCGATGGCTACACAAGCAGAAGCAGCCAAAGGTGGCCGTGGAGGCCGAGCAGGCATAGCAGGAGGACGGGGGAATATCCCCGTAGTTGAGGATGGCCCTATTATTCAGCCACCAGCACCCCAGGACTTTGAGCTAGTCAGAGTAGCAAAGAGGTATAGGAACCTAGGAGGAAAACCCTTTTCTGGCCTTCGTACAGTGACTGAGGCTATTGCTTGGTTGAAGACCTGTGAAAAGATCTTTGAAGGCATGGGATTGGGGACCAACAACAAAGCACGACTAGGTATCTGGCTCTTACAGGAAGAAGCAAAGTTGTGGTGGGATGCCATCACCTCAGAAGATGCAGCAGGTACTGTTAGGACCTGGGAGCAATTCAAGACCATGTTCAACGAGAAGTTTGTACCTGAGCAGGCCTTAGAGCGGATGCGAGAGCATTTTGCTAATCTCCAGCAGGGAGATCTCTCTATCCAAGATTACCTCAATAAATTCACTCAGTTGTCGCGCTATGCTCCAGAGCTTATTATGAGCAACAAAGCTAAGAATAAGAGGTTTATATTTGGGCTAAGGCGCAAGTACCATGACAGAGCCATGAGCAACATCAAACTCTCATTCTCAGAATTAGTAGAAATGGCTTGCAATTATGAAGATATGGATGAAAGACACTCCAACCAAGACCTCGCCAAAAGCCAAGCTGGAAATAAGCGCAAAGCTTCAGTAGATCAGCCAGAGTCCAACATTTCAGCGGCCGCTACTCAGAAACCTGGAAGGATACTGAAAGGGAGTTGCTACAACTGCGGGAAGACAGGACATTTTTCTAATGTGTGCAAAGCCCCAAGGAAACCAAAGGCAAATCCAGACCACAGCTCAGCCGAATGCTACAACTGCCATAAGAAAGGGCACTATAGCAGGAATTGTCCTCTGAAGCAGAATGCACAAGTGGCTCATGTGTATGACGGGGAGACCCCGCCAGCTATCACCGATGGATCAGGTAAACCCGACGTCTTGGGAGGTACCCTTACCATTAAAAATATTCCTGTTTCTGTACTTTTTGATACCGGTGCATCACATAGCTTCATTTCTAGTGACACTGTTAGTAAGTTAAAGTTAAAAGTAAGAAAGCTTAAAGAACCAATTAAAGTTCACAACCCGATAGGAGGTTCTGTTAGTCTCAGTTCATACTGCAGAGTGCCTATCTCTTATTCATGTTATAAGTTTCCTATCCACTTAATCGTCATGGATTTATCTGAATTCGATGTTATTCTCGATTTGGAATGGTTAAAAAAATATAAGGCCGAAGTTAGATGTGCCGAGAGAATTGTTAAAGTCGAAACGAAGCTTGGACCTATATATATATACCATGCCATGGCTCAGAAATTAATAGAACAGAATTTGGGTCTTCTTTAGAAGTTACTCCCCCTTCATTAGAAAAGATACTGGGCATTAAAAACTATGCGGATGTGTTTGAAGAAGTAGAAAACTTACCGCCGCAAAGAGAAATTGAATTTAGAATAGATCTAATTCCTAACGCCTGACCAGTAGTACATCCAATTAGAAGAATGGCCCCGAAAGAAAAAGATGAGTTAGGTAGTCAAACTCGAGAATTGCTTTGGAAAGGTCTGATCAGACCGAGCTTTTCAGCTTGGGGAGCAGCAGTAGTATTTGTCCCGAAATCAGACGGTACTCTAAGACTTTGTGTTGATTACCGAGATCTCAATAAGCAGACACTGAAGAACAAATATCCCTTGCCTCGGATAGACGATCTGTTAGATCAATTAAATGGAGCAACTGTATTCTCCAGAATGGACCTAGCTACAGGTTTCCACCAATTACGTATAGCCGAAGACTGTGTTCCTTTGACAGCCTTCAGGGGTCCCGATTTATTCTACGAATGTTTAGTAATGTCGTTCGGCTTGTGTAACGCTCCGGCATACTTCGTCGATCTTATGAATAGAGTGTTCCGTGGTGTATTGAATAAATTTGTGCTAGTCTTCATCGATGACATTTTAATATACTCCAAGTCAGAAGGCGAACATGCAAAACATTTAGAACAAGTGTTGAAAATTCTGAGGAGAAATGTCTTGAAAGCTAAATTTTCTAAGTGTGTCTTCTGGCAGGATGAAGTTAAGTTCCTAGGCCATGTCGTATCAAAAGAAGGGATTGCTGTAGATCCAAGCAAAATTACAGCGATTCAGAACTGGAAACAACCTACTACCCCCACAGAAGTTCGAAGTTTCCTTGGATTGGCTAGTTACTATCGGAAATTCGTTTAGGATTTTTCAAAGATATCAGGTGTATTGACAAAGCTTACAAAGAAGCATGAGAAATTCAAATGGACTCCCGAATGTGAAGAAGCTTTCCAGGAGCTGAAACTGAAATTGACAACTGCTCCAGTATTGACAATTATAGAAGGCAACCAAGACTTGACTGTATGGACAGATGCTTCTATTAGAGGGCTTGGCGCAGTATTAATGCAAAAAGGCCAAGTGGTCGCTTATGCCAGCCGTCAGCTGAAGCCGCATGAAAGAAACTATGCGACTCATGATCTTGAGTTGTTAGCTATCGTGTTTGCTTTGAGAATCTGGAGGCATTATTTATTGGGTGAGAAGTTCGAACTATTTACCGATCATCAATCATTGAAATATCTATTCACTCAAAAAGATCTAAACTTGAGACAACAGCGTTGGTTAGAATTCCTTGCAGCATACGATTTTGAGATTCTATACATTCCAGGGAAAGCCAATGTTGTAGCAGATGCGCTGAGCAGAAAGAATGAAATCATTGCCAGTTTTATCATTACGTCTTCTTTAATTGACAGGATCTCGACCCTTCAAAAAGAAGATAATTTTGCAAAGGAGATGGTCAAAAGAATCAAGGAAGGCATGGACTCCAGCTTCCAAGTGGATGGTGATGGAGTTCTGAGGTTAAAAGGAAGAATTTGTGTTCCTAACATCTCCGAGCTAAAGAGGGAAGTGCTTGATGAATGTCACAGGTCCAAACTCAGTATCCATCCCGGTGTGAGCAAAATGTATAACGACCTCAAACGCACCTTTTGGTGGAAGGCGATGAAAAGAGATATTTCATTATATGTTAGCAGATGCTCCACTTGTCAGCTAGTTAAGAGCGATCAACAGAAATTAGCTGGACTATTACAACCTTTAGAAATTCCAGGATGGAAGTGGGAGCAAATTTCGATGGACTTCATTGATGGCTTTCCTAGAACTAAGAAAGGAAACGACAGTATATGGGTAATCGTAGATCGCTTCACGAAGACTGCCCATTTCATACATGTCCGATCCAACAGAACGGCTCAAAGTTTAGCACAGATTGACTTCAAAGAAATAGTTAAACTACATGGAGTGCCGCTCAATATAGTCAGTGATAGAGATCCCCTATTTACTAGCAAATTCTGGGAAGCATTCCAGACAGAAATGGGAACCAAATTGGATCTAAGCACCGCTTATCACCCTCAGACAGATGGCCAAACTGAGCGGATGAATAGAATTCTAGAAGATTTACTGCGGGCTTGCGTTATTGATTTTGGAGGCTCATGGGAAGATCACTTACATTTAGCCAAATTCTCTTATAACAATAGCCATCAAGCAAGTTTGGGAATGTCTCCATTTCAAGCATTATACAGTAGACCGTGCAGATCTCCCGCATGTTGGGTAGAACCTGGCAACAGACTTGTGTTAGGGCCCGATATGATTCGAGAAGCATCAGATAAAGTCGATTTCATTAAGAAGCGATTGAAAACCGCACAAAACCGACAGAAAAGTTATGCTGATGCGAGAAGAAGAGACTTATCATTTGTCGTTGGCGATTATGTTTATTTAAGAGTTTCTCCGATGCGGGGAGTAATCAGATTTGGCAAAACTGGGAAGTTGGCACCGAGATTTATTGGTCCCTTTCCTATACTCGAACGGATTGGAACTCTGGCATATAGGGTTTCATTACCTGATTGGTTGCCTGGTGTACATGACGTGTTCCACGTGTCTCAACTCAGAAAACATGTTCATGATGCGGATCTTGTTGTAGAAGAAGCAGCGCAACAGGATATAGACATAACTCCAGAATTAGCACTCAGAAGAGAGCCATTAAAGATCGTTGGCAAAAAAAACTATAGAGCTAAAGAGCAAAAAGATTCATTTAGTCAAAGTGCAGTGGAGTAGTGATCCTAGAGATTGTACTTGGGAGACTGAGGAAAGCATTAAACAAGCCTATCCCAAATGCAGAGTGGACATCTCTGACTAACTCCGGTGCAAGGTACCTTTACAATACTTTGCATTTACATTTTGTTTCATGCTTTGCTGTTATTTCCTTTTCGAGGACGAAAAGTTTTAAGTGGGGGAGATTGTAATAACCCGGAAAATGTGAACCAATTTAAAATTTTTAAAATTGGTTATTACCAAAGAATTTGAATAATTGAAATAGCATATTTCAATAAAATAAAGAATTGGGAATAGTGAGGCAGTTTGAAAATTGAATACAAACTTTGTCCGACTGTACCGGGTGGAAAATATAACGGATTTTAGCGAAACTGAAAATATTTAAATCTGTTTATGAATACCTTTCTAACGAATCTGAAAAATCGAAGTTTCATAACGGGAATCAAAAGCTATGGCCAAATGAATTTTCAAAAAGGTCGCTATATAACATATATAGCCCTTGAAAATAGATATTTTGCATACGACATCGGAATTCGACGAAACCACTTTTATTGGATCCGGGATGTCAAATTATTGCTAGGTTTCAAATTTCATAATTTTTGAAGCTAGTATGTGAGCGGGGCAAAAGAAAATGTGATTGGTCAATTTCTGTTAAAATGGATTGACCTGAAAATGGACATTTTGCATATGAGCTCAGAATTCGTCGATACTGGTTTTGTTGGGACCGTATCATCAAAACAAAGCTAGATTTATTTTTCTGGAATTTTTCGATTCAGTTTGTGGCCCTGGCAAATTGAAATGTACGTTCAAATTGAATATAGAATGTTTTATACTTTAATTTGAAAAATAACTGACTGTAACAGTCGAATTGGCCAACGAAACATATCCCATTGTGTCCGGAATGGGGGTATTTGGCTAGGGGCGACAGTCGTTGGGTTGAAATTGGTGTACGTTGGCTAGAAGGGGTATTATAGGAATTTAAAAATATAATAAATTAGAAAATATCTTCTATTTTCTCTCACATCTCAAAAACCCGATCGACCCAGAACGAACGACGTAAATCGTTCAGACCTTCCCACCCCGATCGCCGCCGCCACGGTCAATATCGCCGCCGCCTCCAGTTGACAATTCTGATCGCCTTCCTCCCCTCTTCAAATCAAAACAACCCTCGACAGGAATCATGCAGTATTCGCGTCGTTCTACCTCGAGGAAGTTCGCCCCTTTCTGCTGCCGTCGATCGCCAGAGAAGCCGCCGAGTTCGCCGCCACCACCGTCGATAGGGAGCCAGTTCGTAGCCCTTCGACGCTGTATAGTCTGATCGGGACAACGAGGTACGGTTTTGATTTAAATTCAAAACCTAGTTTTGAAGGTTTGCAAACCCTTCTGCTTTGAATTTCTGAATTGAAAATAACACTTTTAAGTGTTGCAAAACTTTGAAAAATCATATCTTTTTAGTGTGTTAACGAAATTCGATGAAACAGGAAACATTGGGACTGCAGGGACAGCAGAAGCCGCGGATTTTTCTGATCTTCCTACGATTTTTAGCACTACTAAAACCAAGGTGAGGAATCTAAACTAAATTGTGTGAATGGAATCGTGTTGTATAAATTATATAAGCGAAGTGTAAATTATATACGCATTGTATACCTCATGTACATGTGTTGTATAAGTTATATTAGCGATGTATAAATTATACAAGCGTTGTATGAAACATATATGCTTTGAATTGTGATGATATGCAAGTGAAGTATAGAAATAATATATATATATATATATATATATATATATATACTACCCTCATCCACAGACAATGGACGATATTTATTACTTGTGATTGGCGTGATATTATATGGTATGATGAATGGTTGGAAATAATTGTTTGTGGTTGATATTATGGTTGAAAAATACCTTTGTGGTTGAAAAATACCCTCTTGTGGTTGAAACAAATTAGAATAGGATTGTGGAAATGAAAATAAAACATGCCGCCTGCGTGCGAACTAGATGCATGATCCCCATTGTCAAAAACCGCGAGGTTTTAAGATAGAGCGAGGACCAGTACTAGGGACAGTCCCGGTTTTAACTACCCTGCCGTTATGCTGCCGAAATTTTCTGAAATATTCATGTGTTAGAATAAATTTTCATTTGTTGAAATTAATTACATATGTTGAAACCAATATTCATGTGTTGAATTGAAATTCATTCGTTGAGTTGAAATTCATGTGTTGAATATTATTGGAATTTAAACAAATAGATTCAACGATAAAAATCACATTTTTATATATATACAAACTATAGAGAATATTCATGTGTTGAATTGAAATTCATTCGTTGAATTGAAATTAAGGTGTTGAATGTTATCGTATTTTAAAATAAAATGAATAGACAATAAAAACTACATTTCTATTGTGAATATGAAGTGTTAAAAACATTCACGTGTTGAATAAATATTTCTGATGATAAAAATATTTCTTTTATCATGTATACGCTTTGATAAAAATACACACGTGTCGAAATAAATAATAGTTTGCTAGAAATATTATTATTTGATTTGTTCTGCATATATATACATGTGTTGAACAGGGAAATGGATTAGCTGTAGAGTAAAGAAATTATTTGTGTGCCCAACAAATAGATAAGCCTTGATGAGTTGGCCGTGCAATTTTATTTTTATATCAACTCCTGTGTATGCCATTGGATGCGGAGTGCTGGTTATTCTGTGTGAAATAATAAACATCGCCATAGGATAGTAACAATTAATTTTGAACTACACTACATGGCATACTCCTTGACGATAGGCATACTTCATCATATTCCACATAAGCATTTGGAGCTTGTGTGACGAGGTGGAAGGCTTACCATACGAGTGAGAGGCTTGTATGGCGATGATTTTATACTACAGGTTGAGCTGATGACTGATATGGACTATATAAGATATAACGATAAATTGCCAGATTAATAAAAAACCCACACGGGTCTAGAGTTGACAATAATCATGTCTCTCTAGTCATTAGATACGGCACATGGACTATTTATTTCCACGCGGAACGGGGTGACGACAATTTATTCTCTGGAGTTATTATCTATACACGCTCCCCCGTAAACACTAGAATATATCACTATAAATATGTGGAAGCTTTATAGGATTTATTGGGTACCTAACATGGCCCAATAAATTTCCAAACCCCTTCCCGTACAAAGGAGGTTATGGCGAAATTTTTTGAAATATTAAGGCGTTAGTGAAATATTTGAAGTGAAAACGATGTTGAAATAAATGAATGAACGATGTCGAGATAAGTGAATGAACTATATTTATATATATAAATATAAATAGAATTGAAAGGAATCGAAGCCGTACAGTTCGTGTTTGGCAATCGCAATTTGAAACGATTGGTACGAGAAATCCGACCATCGGATTTTCCCGAAACCGCAACCGCTGGGTTCGCCTTGGAAATATCTTTCCAACGGCACCAACCTTGTAAAAATCCAACGGTTGGATTGTCTGGAATGTTTAATTCAAATTTGAAGAAAAACAGCGCCAGAATCGTTTATATTTATATATAAATATAAATATAATTAAATTAAATCGAATAACGACGCTGCAGTTCGAATTTTGAAACCGTAACTTCAAACGACTAGTGTGGAAGATCCAACCGTCGGATTTTCACGAAACTGGAACCGTTGGGTTTGCTTCGGGAATATCTTCCCACTGATATAGACTTTGTGGAAATCCAACGGTTAGATTTTCCGATATGTGTAAAACAAATTAGGGGGAAAACAGCGCCAGTGCCACAGCACGACCTGAAACGTCATTTAATTGAATATGGCCTTTTTTAAATAAATAAAAATGGCGAATAATCGTTATAAAATATTATAAGCAACATAGATTGGAAATAAACCAATTTGGCTTGATCTATTTGATATTTGATGGTTGTATGTGTTTGACACGAA
Source organism: Allium sativum (assembly GCA_030737875.1). Taxonomy (NCBI): domain Eukaryota; kingdom Viridiplantae; phylum Streptophyta; class Magnoliopsida; order Asparagales; family Amaryllidaceae; genus Allium; species Allium sativum. Next base: position 562,499 of record JASFAX010000064.1, read on the forward strand.
AATAATACTAAAGAACTGAAATATGGATGTCGAATAATATAACCATAGAAAGAATTGATTTGAATTCTAATTACGTGAATTATTTGAAAGGGCTGAGCTAACCCTCATTTCAAATAATTGATCGAGCGATTCGAATTGGAAAATACAAAGACGATTCAAGACCGACGATCTTTGTATCTGTTGGATGGGCGTTGCTGAGGTTCCTGACTGGAGTAGCTACCGTGAAGGAACGGAAGTAGTAGCCGTCTGAACGTATGTGTTGATTGAACGGAAATACGAGGAATTTGACGCCTCTGGTTTCATTCAAACCCAGAACGGACTTGTAAATGGACTGTGTGTCTGACATTGGATTTTGTTCTATACTGATTGATCTCTGTTAAATATATATCTGTTTGGCAGCGGAGAATTTATTCTTTTGCTTAACGCCCTTCTCTGAGACGTACGAGCTCAGAGGTTATATATCAATAGAAATCAGTCGTATGGAGTGGATTGCCCATGTGGCATGCCAAAATGTTGTGATCAAGGCTTCTATTGCAAAGCAAAGTCTTGTGTTTGATGATCAAAGCACGACCTACGAAGCTTGGCTTTGTGTATAGCGTGGATTCGCGAGCCTCACACCTCGGTATGAGTTAAAAACGGGACAAGGACTGCAGGGAGGGCACGACGTTTCTTTCTAGCTATGGTGGTGTCAGTGACTTACTATCCCTGACATTTATATCTATTTTTCACCTATGTGGTTGTTGGAATGCGAGGCGCCTCGATTATAGGTCTGTAAGGACCGGGAAACGTGTGTTCAGGAACAATTAATCCTCAAACGTAAGAGAGGACCGGCCCTGAAGCATCCAGGGGTTACCCAGAGTGTGTAGTCCTGAGGCATTTGCTAGAATGTCTCGAAGCAGAGAGGAGCTTGCCCCTTGCCTCGACTCATGACGGAAATACAATTTCCAATATGAAATAACGAAATCGATTGTAGAACTAGTATGGCGACATAGTGGTATGGGGCACTTATGCCGTCTATGATTGATATTTATGATGTTATTCGTTTTTGAAACATATATGCACTAGTAATAATATCAAATGATTTTGCTTTACACGTATTAAGCATATTTGGCCGTTATAAGGTAAAACACTATCCTCTGGCTTGCGTTGCATTGTATGATGGGACTTGAGTCTTATAATGGCTTCATTCTTTTTAAAAAGCATTGCGTTGTTTTAAAGAATTTACTTTGTTTTAAATGCACTAGCAATCACTGGAGTAAACCCGTTCCGCGAAAGTGGCGTGGTCCTATGATTTGCTTATTACTGTTGTTTAAACTGTTAAATAGATTTCTCATACCAGTCCCCATGACTGACTTGTTGTTTGTTTCACTTTGCAAACGCGGGTGCCCTTATTTTCACACGGGCAGCCTAGTTCACAGGTGACAGGTTGTTTTTGGCTCTGCATTGTTGCATAGTGTGCATTTTGGCTCATGGCGAGGCTGACTTCACCGAGATGACTTTGACATTTTCCACCATTATTGTATCTATATTATGATTCCGCCACAGGCGATGCAGACTGCTTTACTTTCAGTACTTATTATCATATGTATATGTACCGCCTTCGGCGATGTAGACTGATACCCTTATTATGTCTCACTGCATGTATATATTCCGCCTCCGGCGATGGTGACTGATCATTTCCCTTTTTATTTACTAAGTTATATCCTACGTTGTGCTATTTTGATGTTGTTACATGTGTGATTCCGTTGTCATATCCATGTAAAATTATTCTATTTATTGTTTTTGCTATTATCTGTTCTCTGCTATGATGATTGATGTGTTATATTCCAATGATTATCCTTAATATCGTCACCTGGATTTTGGGATTGTCACATAAGAGGCACATGTTGAATTCCTCGTTGTTGTTAGAGGCGTGAAATCCCGTTCATCTGCTTGGGTGTAGTAAACATGTTCCTCTGGGTGAAGTGAGGTGATTGTTAGTTAAAATCCAGATAGAAGTCTGGGAGTGGACGTAGGACGGTGCTCCGAACTAGCATAAAAATCCCTGTGATTTTTCTATTTTACTGCATTTACTGTTGCATATCTGTGATTAGCTAATATTTATATCATTTTATATTTACCTTCATAGCTATTGTATATTTGTGAGTTATACACCATATTACACGATCCGTGTGTACTATATTAGTTTGTACGCAATCTTCAATGAGTATTTGATATTTTATTTCACTATTAATCTTTGTTCCTCTCCGGATTTGGATGTTAACAAAATTATCCAATGTTTAACTTAAATTAAGTGATAAAATTAACTTCACTAAAGTAAAGAACCTTTGTTCGTCTTCCTGATATAGATTCTTTTTCACTATTTAGTTTCTTAGTTAAACCCATCATCATCACATGAGATTTTAAAGTAATAATGTTATTTTGAAATTAAACATGAGTCAAAATTTTACTTTTTGTTTTATTGTTCATTATGTAAACCTTACATATTTGAACCCACTATTACTGGTCACCACATAATATATTGGCAAAGAAATTTGCTCATTTTATTTTAGGATACCTCTCCTATTTATATAGTCAGTGAGAAAAGGAAATAGATTCAAAATTAGTAAAATAAGGTGCAAAAGCCAAAAACAAATAATATTCAAAACAAAATGTGTAATAATATTAATAAAAGAAAGCACAAGAGAGCTATGAAATAGAAGAGAGATAACATAGTTGTTATTTTCCCATTTCTTTTTTATGCAATGAAGGTTGGAATGGCATACCCAATAGTAAACAATCTTCACTATTTCATAATGAAATAGACAGAATATTTTTGCTGATACATGGGATTTATTTTGTTTATTTTCTACTTTTTGCATGGTGGAAGCGAACATGAAAAGGGGATAGAAAAATGGAAGTGGGAATGGAATAAGATTAGGTAAGTGTATGTATTGGATTTTTTTCATTTGTTCTTTATGTCTGATAAGTTAAGTTTGTGTACACTTACAACTAGTTGTTGAGTGTAGTGTGAATTACATGTAGCAGTGCTTAATATAAATTCATGGTCAATTGTATTTTGTAGTGATTGCTCAACTAGTACTCCATCACCTGTTATATCCGTAACGTTTTAGGTTGATCCCCATTTAAACTCATACACATACATGATTCTTATTCTAAAAAAAGGATGCACATTCTATCATTAATTTATTGATTGCATATCTAGTAGGCTTGTCAGCTTACATCAAATGAACACCAAAAAGCAGCCTACTGCAGTTTCCATGTATGTTATAGGCAAGTGGCTCCTTTATGTAAATTTGCTGATATCTGAATAAATTTATGTCAATGATATTCTTCACTTATTAATTTATGTTGTAGGCAGTGATAATCATGTTGCGGGATTTGCTTGTGAGAAGCCATCTAAAGACTCTTCAAAAGAAAAATCATTTCAAATGTACACTCAATCAAATGAATGTTCTAGAGCCACCCTAAAGTCAGATGATCCATTATTGGATTCATTTCTCTTTCTCTGTCATGATGATTTACTATTGTTTGGCCCATTAAAGTCTGTAGCTCAGGTATTTTACCTCATTACTCTGTAAACTTTCTTGATATGTCTTTCTTGTAAAGTTGTTTCTATTATTTGGTTTAAGGATTTTATTGTTTGATACTTTGATTACTTTTTTTTGGATAGTCAACGTTGTGTTGATTGAATTGTATAAGGATTTCACTTTGCAGTTCAGATCTGTATCTAAATGATATAATGTTAAGTTATATCGCAAGTTTTAAAGTCATCGATGTTTTGTAGTTTTATTTAATAAAAAACATGGGTTTATGCTCTCAACCATGGTACTGAAACCAGAATTTTGTTTGAATTCCATTTTTTCATGGGGAAAGTGAGATGGAATCTCTGGTGTTCCAGTGTGCTGGATGAGATTTTGATCTAGGGATTGAATGTACTGTTGGATGCATTACTTAATACCAGGTGGCAGTTGTAGATTGATTTGTGAAGCGATTATAAATGTTGTGTTCGATAAAAATCATAAATAATTACAACACACTATATGATTGGGTTTAAGGTGGAACCTAAGCCGAAACTGAACCGAAAGACTTGGTTCAGAAACTAACCCAGGCTCAATTTCTATACTAAGCTTGTCAGCTCAGTTTCAAACCAGTTTAGAAACTGAGTCTGGCTCAATTTTGATTCAAAGGTTTTTAGCGTAGTTCTTAGCTCTACCCTTTATATAAGAATTTAACATTATCATGAGAAGTAATTAACACAGTTCTCAGCTCTGCTTTCTTACTTCAAACTTTACTTCATTTTGAAATGTACATATGTTTTTATGTTCTTAAGGTATCAATGAGGAAATTGACTTCTTTTTTTATTTTTAAAGTTATGGAGTTGTAGCAATTCAATTCACAGTATGACCATGTTCCGAGTCAAGATGCAAACTGTAGCAAATTCAATTCACTATATGACCCTATTCTGAGTCAAGGTGCAAAGTGTAGTGATATGCAATTATGTTGTGTGAATTTCACCCTTTATAATTCTATTTCACCAGTTTCCGAGTGCAACCTTCAGCTTTCAGTTCAACTATAAGGTACCCAGGTTTCATTAAGTTGGAATTTTCACTACTGCAAAATATGTCTATTGTGTCGCCTTATTTGCGACTGTTGGTTGAATAATAGATGCAAATAACCTTCTTTGTGGTTGTTTTATTTCCATAACAGTAGCAAGTATGACATTGTTAGAGTTCGGGGTAATTAAAAAATAATATGCGACTGTTTTTACTTACAGCACTAACAAAAATAATAATATGTTTTTGCATCTATTTTGCTTTAAATCGGTAGCAAATGCTTTTGCAATTTGCGCCCCCTTTGGCTTGCTTAACCCTTCGTTAACTTCTCTTCATTTCCAAAAACAATACTCAAAAGAAAACATCCATGATCATTTTAATAAAACTTAGTTCATTCCCTCCGATCGTTCGATCCCTTCTTCATCTCCTGCGATATATCCTTATTCATCGATCGACCCTCCTCGATTGATCCCTCTTTAGTTTCCAAGAATCGGTCCTTCTTGCTCGTTTTTAGAAAAAGATAGCCTTGTCACAAGTCATTTTCTGGTTGTCTTCTGCTGTAGACCAAGGTGAGATTTATATCGTAATTGATTATTTTTTATAGTTCTATTATTTATATTGTCATCTGTTTTTTTTTTTTGGCTGACTTTGGATGTGATTCTGTCACCCTTCTAACCTCTAGTAGTTAAGCTGTTAAAATAATTTTTATGTCGTACGCTTAATTTAATTTTAAACCTAAAACGAAAAAAGATGTTTTTTCTTGAAAATGTTTTATTGCAATTTCACGCGTTCATTTCATATACTGAAAATGTTTTTGTTTTTTGGGAAATGTTTCCAATCAACATGTACATTATCAGCTGAATTCCTCAATTCATATGTTCACTATTCCATTGTAACCCGTCCAATCTCAACATTGCATGTGATTACTTGGGGGTACATATAGTACAAGTTAGGAAATATACATAATGAAACATGAAAGTGATTTTGGGTAATATATTCCCAAGTTTGAATCTTCACACTAGAACAAGTTTCCAAGTACCCTTTTTCTGGTTCAAGAAATGCCTTAGTAGAAGATGGTCCACTCCATTGGAAACATTTTATAGTAATTCGTTTGAGGAAGTATGATTAGAGTGTATGATTTTAGTGAGCAGGCCTACCAATTCTATAACGAATGGCCTATTGAGTACGATAAGTATTAAGTATCGGTTGATAGATCTCTCGATTATAGTAGCCTAGTATCGATTAATAGAACTCTCGATCATAGTAGCCTAATTACAACCTTGCAGGACGACACTATTTGATAGGCTTTGCCGTCCTAACGGTCTCCTTTCATAAACTAAATGCTAAATTATGAAATGCTAAATTAATTAGTAGCTAGGTAAACTAAAATAGAATTCATTTTCATAGTTTGACAGATTAATAGATCTTCTGCTTTTATAATGCTGATTTCATGTAATATTACACGTATGATGATAATGTTAAGTTCATATAAGATTAACCGTTTCTTAGATTAAATTTCAGTACTTCTATGTTTCAATTTAGATATGACTAAAAGACATAGGAAGGTTTGTATGTTTACCTTGCATGGATGGGCCATAGAAGCCTAGAAGGTGCACCATTCCACTTGCAGTTCATTCATTATTTGCAATAATAAGCCTACTATCACCCACTTACTTATCAATTCGCTTGTGCATTATAGAATATTCTTACCATGTTACCATTTAAACTGTACAGATTATGAATATACTTGTGCATATACAAAGTGCAAGGAAACATGATTGTCGTTCATATGCATTCCGAAAATACAAAAAATTCAAATATACCTGTGCATTTTCAAAATTCCTAAATTCAAATCAAGATTTTGTTCTATTGCATTTTTGTAGTCCAACATACAATCGTAATAAATTCGCAAGACACCTAATTTAGAATTGAATTGCTCATCATTAATCAATCCCCGGCCTTTCTTTGTTAGGAATTTAACCATTAAATACTTTGGGGAAACAAAAATGTCAACTTGTTTAACATAGGTCCCCCGAAGAAGGCATTTGTAGAAGGAGGGTTAACTAATAATGACGAAAGGGCTTCGAAAGTGCGACAATAGAGTCAAAGTCCAAAATGGACCTTCATCTTTATTTGGCCAATGAGTGTTGAACCTTTATTATCAAACCCAAAGTTCTACTCAGGACTAGGTTTCAATTTCTCCTCTGGAATATTCATGCGTTCGAAACAATGTTTGAAGACAACATTTACGATGCTTCCTGTATGGACCAGTATTTTGGCTACTACCGAGTGTCCTATTTGAGCGACGATCATAAGAGGATCATTATGAGGGTGATAAATTCCTTTCTAGAGTTATTTTTGGTGTTATGACCAATGGATGCATATGAATTCCTTTCGAGGGATGATCCGGGGCCCCTTCTCAGATTGAAAAAGATCCCATCTCTGAATTCTATGATATATCAGTTTTTAGAACTTGGCGCCATATGCTGGCCTCCATGGATTAAGTTAACATGATTAACAGGTGAATTCTTTTATTTCGCATCTGCTTTGGCAATGTTAACCGTAGTTCCAACGGAGGGTTTCAAAAAATCCCTATTATCATGGGGAACACTTTGGGCATTTTGAACAAATTCTTGTAACTATCCTACTCATAGAAGCCACTAAATAATTCTAGCTAAGACTTTGCAGTCATTTGTTCTCTGACCATTTACCCTGTGATAACTGTAGTAGTTGTCATTTTTCTTGGGCTCGAGGTTTGCTTAGGATTTGAGAGGAGTAGGGAAATTTACTTTCCCTATCATTGTTGTGTAAATAAAACCTACAGGTTTGTTAAGTTCTACTGAATTTTATTCAGAATCTGCCCATCGTGCTCGCTTGTTTTTTTGGTTAAACCCTGGTTTTACTCCTCCCCTATGTTCTGCCTTCTTTTTGGCATGATAAATTTCATCCATTCGGATGAATCTATCTATGCAAAAATGAAATTCTTACAAGTTTTCAGCTTCACTTACAATGAAATCTCGTTATAAGGGTGTATTATTCTGAAGTCTTGCATGGATAACAATTAGTTTTGGCTCATCATTCATCCCTATATCCCTTAACATTTCGACATTAAACCTTTACAGATAATCTCCTAGAAGTTCCCCTAGTTGTTGCTTAACGTTTGCAACAATTGTGTAGTGTACATTGGGGTCTTTGCTAACACAGAATTGGGCAACCAACTCATAAGAGAACTGCTTCCAGGAATATGTGGTCTTATCTCGATATCGTCATACCATTTTGTAGCAACACTTGTAGAGTTACACGGAAAAGCCGACAGCGAACAACTACAGAGGCACTGTACATTTCCATTTAGCTATCAAAGGCCATTAGATGATCATTAGGATTTGTAGTTCCTTAGTATTTATTTGTATGGTTTCTACCTATGAAGGGATGGTTGCGAACATAATTTCATCTGTGAACGAAGTAACTCTTTCATTTCTATTTTCCTCCGCATCATAGGTCTTCTTTCCCTTCGTGTTGAGTGAATCTTTTATTGCTTTCGGTATTAAATCCTTGACGTAAGCATCTTTGTTAGGGTAATTTTTTTAGCGGGGTTATACCCTTCGGTGATGGAGCTTTCGTACTACTCCACCTTACTATGCAATTTTCCTTGATAACCAGCCTTCACATTTTTATTCTTTAGATTCTTTCTCCCTGGCTATTTGTTCTTCTTCTCCTTATAATAGGCAGCCTAAGACTCCTTTTTAGACTCATCTTCCTGGTCTGTGTTCTTAGCATTACTATGAATTTTAGTTGAATTTTGAGCAAGTAGATCGTCTGTTAGAGCTTTTATTCCAGCAATCCGACCCTCTAATTGATTGACTTTTTTGTGTTTGTACCCTGAGACTCTGTATCAGAGGGTTCTCCATGAAGAGATTTTGCTTGGTTGAAAGACAAAAAACATCTTCTCTCGAGTGGTAAACTTCGTTTTCATTAATTATGTACAGCTTCTTCGAATTAGTTTTCATAATTCCTGCATTTAACAAAATTCGAAGATAAAATTAGTTTATGTTAACCATGTGGTTGGATGTTCAAGCTCTCCCTCTAATGCTAAAAATGTTAGCCATAAAAATGGTTAATACCCCAAAATGTGCTTTAGATGAACAAACTGCTAGCCACAAAAATGATTAGCATCTTGGATGTATTCCCACTGCAGAGTTGAAAACCATTTGTCATGCCCTCAAAGGCCAACATTTGTTTCTGGATTTTCAACATATGTGGTAATGTCTGCCCTTTTTGCGGAAGATGACATCCTTCTAAAGAAGTGCACTACAATAGGAAGCCCTGAAAAGAGAGGTAGAACATGATACGAGATTCCTATAAGATGTTACTTTTATTGGAAATAGTAATTTACTCGCCTTTAGGAGAGACTACTATCACCTTTGGTGCAGTTCCTCTCTTCGGGTTTCACATTATAGATTTGGATAAAACTAAGAAATTAGAAAATAAATAATCTACTATCTGCTATTAAGAGACTTAATAATCGTGATAGGTCATGCTCCATTCTCTTAAAATTAAAAAACCAATGACCAAATTTCTTGAATCCTCTTTATTGAAAGTTAAGGACGAGATTACAAGAAATTAGAAAAATTCCCCTGTTCGATTTTTAAATTAGAGTTTTAATCTGCAATTTCAGATTAAGTTTTTAAAATGAACTCTCCTCCGTCTTGGTCTTCTAGGGTTCTACTTATAAGAGCGGATTGGCCTCTGTAACGAGCCGGATTTTTGGCGACTTTGGTTATCGACATAAGCACGATGTCGATAACCAAAACATCGAAAAATCCTGGTAATTAGTGAAAGAAATTAGAGGGTGAGGAAAGATAAGATAGAAACTTAGAATAGAAGAAGAAGAAGAACACAACATCAGAGTAACACGAATCTCACAGCGGAACGAATAAATATATTTCATAACATAACTTTGAAATACAAATCTGTACTTGAATATACATATCATTATCAAAGTACATCACTTACAACACAGCGGAAATAACTATAGCTATATGATCCTGAAGCCTCCTGCTCCAAGCTCTTCCAGTATATCTGTAAATCCCGACTACTTGACTGCCCGTACAAATTTAGGCACCCAAGAGTTTAGGGAAAACAACAAAGTAAACTCCGGGTCAGTCATGGGACTGGTATGAGTAAAACAGTTTAAAAACAGTTCGAACAAGTAAACGAATCTCATAAGACCACACCGCATAACGGAACGGGTTTTCCCTTATGAAAATCCAATTTATCTTTATATCAAAAACCTTTTGATATTATAATAATGTCTATCAACCACATTATATATAATCATCTAGCAGAAACACTTTCATCTCACGTTCTACATATATAGTATACAATCAAAACCACAAGCACGTATTGGGTAAAGGATTTCCAACTATGACAAGGTATGGAACCACCTATCGCTCGTGTACCTCTAGAGAGGAATACACTGGGTTCAACAAGAAAATCTTGCAACCCGGCCACACATGACCGACCACTCATTTCGCTTGAGCGTATCGAATGTATATCACCAACAGTTGGGATCAGCAACCGTTTCCCGAATGGGACAGCATCAACAATAGATTTTTAGAAGTAAATGAAACTCTAGATCAGGGGATTATACATCCTACTTCGGTGCGACCGACTTAGCCATGCTGCCTTCCCAATTTCTGTCATTTACCGGATGATGAGGCTAGAAGCTACGCTTTAACATCACATCAGATTCACTTTGAATGCCACATTGTCAAATCCATCAAATCACCGATTGATGTCCTCAACCATACATTACGCGTTAGCTAAAAGAAGTTTCCTTCTCCGCTTCCACTCTTGGTACAGTTGGAGAAATCAATATATGTGATCGTCTGGAAATACTATGTCAGACATCCGTCCATACAAGTCATCCAGGAACAGGATGAACCGAAGGCACGATTCTGTAAACAGGATAGCCCGTGCATAACTCCGTCTTCAATTTCCTTTGGCATATATGATTCGCAATGCTTATGCCAATACAGAGTGGTTCTTTGGATAATAATCCAACCGGTCTCTCCATATTAACAACGTTAAAATGGTCAAAACTTCGATAGTCTGTGATTTAACTATCGAATAAAAACAGGTGTGCAAACAACGATATTATTTCCAAATGGAAATTATATCGATCAAACATCATTTAACATTCATCACCTTAGTTCATTTTTCATCTCCTCTTTCCTGATATTCAACATTTCTTATTTTCTAAATTTGGAAAATATATGTTATTAACAATGGAAAACATTTCCATTTCTTGTTTTCTTTATTAGAAAACATTTCTGGTTTCTTATTTGGAAAACATTTCCAAAGCTTCTTCATTGGACTTAGACAGATGTTTAAACAAACCATCGCGATGCCAACTCAAACCATTTCCTTTACTGCCGAACCTTATCTATTCCTTAGTTAAAAACGAAGCCAATCAAGTTGGGGTAGAACAACCTCTCAGACCTTAACTGAACAACATTTCTAACTTTGAAATAGGCAAAGTTCACTTTATATTCCTTTTACTAACTTCCTTACTTAACCCTCCTTCGAATAAATCTCTATTCGATTTATTCTATTTGATTTACTCTATTTGATTTACTCTATTCACTCAACCCCTTTCGAATAAACTATATTCGATTTACTAACTTTATTCGAATAAACTATATTCTATTAACTCCTTTTACTTTAACTCTAATCGATTAAACTAACATCGATTAACTCCTTTTACTTTAACTCTAATCGATTAACTAACATTGATTAGCCCCTTTTAACATTAACTCTAATCGATTAACTAACATCGATTAGCTCCTTTTACTTTAACTCCAATCGATTAACTAACATCGATTAACTCCTTTTACTTTAACTCTAATCGATTAACTAACATAGATTAGCCCCTTTTAACTTTATTCGTTTTAAAAAAAACATTTTTCCCTTTTATTTATTTTCGAAATATTTCCTTTTATAAAATCTGTTGATTTTATAAAATCCCTTTATTTCAATATACCTTGAAATAATTCATTTTACATCCCAGGGTCTTTTATGATATTTAAAATATTAAATAAAAATGATCAACATCATTCCAACACCTGTAATCCATAACAAATTATATAACACATCATATATCACAATATATGAAAAACAGTAAAATAAATGTTGAGGAACCCTGTTGGGTTCCTCCAACCTGTCTCCCTGCATCACAGATGTTAAACAATATAGATAACATCACTTTCAATTCCATATGATATATTCTGTTAAACAGAATCAATATAGAAATTCAACTAACTGACTAGCAGTTCAATCAACAGTCAACACACAGTCAAACAACCAATATTTAATAGTTCTAAAAATATAACATGAAATTATAAATTGTTCAAAGTTAGTGAGATTTACTCACATTTGCGCGTTAGCCATTAAATAACGGTTTGCGTTATTTGATTCAGTCGGACAATTTATTTCGCCATAAATTTTAACGAGCTCGGATTCACTCTCAGTCAGCTTCGTTGTGAAGCTCTCGTCCATACGGTCCCAACGCAACTTATGGTTCGTCAATCTGATATCGTATGATCAAGATATTGACTATACAAGTTAATACGTATTTATATAAAACAAAAACTTGAATTTTAATTAAACACTTGGGCTCACCCTTAACTTTCTTGGCCCAAACCCGTTTTCTAAAGCCCATTCGAAATAAAAGGGTCCGCACCTTTAATTTCCTTCTTCCCAGATCTAATTTTTCCCCGCTCCAGTAATTTTTCCTCAAACCGTTGACCCGTCCCTTGACCCCCTCCGGCTTCCTCCTCGGTCATCGGTCCTGGCCGCAACCACCACCATCTTCCATCTCTTCGACCTCTCTCCACGCTCATACCCTTCTAGCCAAAGCCGGTGATGCTTTCCATGTCACGACATCGCCTGCTCCAGCCCAGGCATCAACGACAAACGGCGTCGATCTCCACACAAGAAGGCACACCAAAACTAATCGATCCCCTGAACTCAATCTCAGCCTCAAAACCACGCAATAAAGCCTTCATCCGCAACTATTCCTAACCCTAGCGGTACTGTCAAAACCGAAACCCACATCGCACCAACTGAAACAAGTACAGAGTTGAAGCAAATCATCTGAGGAGTTCAAATAACCTGGTTTCGTGATTTATGGAATTTTGCTTTTCATTTATTTGATTTTTATTTTCTGCGGTTTGTTGAGGAATGGAAGATCTGTTCTTGCATTTTAAGCAATGGGTGTGTGGTTAGGAAATTAAGCAAACGTGGCCTTCTTTTTTATCACGGAACTCATTAGGATATTTTTCATTGATTAATTTATTCATTTAAAATCTTACGTTATGTTATTTACCTTCTAAAAATCGGTACGACCACATAAGGTACCTAAAAATCACGAAACTGAACGTGCAGCTACAGTTTGACATTACGGTCCCGACGAAACTGGTTTCGTCAAATTCCGACTTCGTATGCTCACACAGCGTATTTTTAACTGTCAGAGTATCGACTGTTTTTCACCTTAAAAATCGATACGGCCACATACTGACTTCAAAAATCACGGAAATTGAAATCTAGCAATAATTTAATATTGCGGATCCAACAAAATTAGCTTCAATGAATTATGAGGTCGTTTGCACAACCGGCTATTTTTAAAGCGCTGAATGACCCATTTAAATATATAAATAAAATTAAATTAAATTAAATATAATTAAATTTATATTGTCGTATATATCCATATACGATGTCGTACAGCTCCAGAATATCCTATTAGAATTATAACTTGATTATCCAGAATTCCAGAATAAATCGATATTCAATTTATATCGAAAATCCATTTATAACGTAATTAAAGCGTCGCAAATTATAAAGGAATTCCACAGCGACTTTTCTGAAATTAGATTTGGACATAAATCAAAATCTACATGATGAAATCCCAATTTTTCTCTTCCACTAGAAAGATATACTCCACCAGCTCCACACGTTTCTTGTTTTATAGAAATCCGGCTTAAAACGAATCCTGTACATTCAGATGAAGTTCGAATCGCCAATTTACGAACTGCAGCGCCATTTCGAGCACGTTTATAATTATATTATAAACTATACGTTCAACTGTCGACGATTGAATATATTCGTTATTCAAATTAAATTCCTAGCTGAATTAAATATCACAGATGATCTGGTTCACACCATATCGTCATTTCGGCCAATTCTGATTATTTTAGAATTAAATATATTATTTAATTTATTATTTTAATTAAATATTCATCATTATTTAATTAACTGACCATTAAATTCACTAAACCACCATTTATATAATTAAATAAATTAATTTCAATACCTCTGCCAATGCGGGTCATTACAATCTTCCCCACTTAAAATAATTTCGTCCTCGAAATTGCTAAAAGGTAGAGAACGGCCCTACCGACTGGTTAGAACATATTTGTTCATTTCTTAACTTCAGTTTCAACCAAAACCAATTTAATTTCAATTAAATATTAATTAATTCTTATCAACGAAAATTTTCAAAAATCCTGAAAATTTTCTAACGCCTTAACTCTTCGAAAAATTTCGCCAGCACCTCCTTTGTACTGGTTAATCGGTCAAACTCCAACTCGCCTCTCTGGGCCATCTCCAACCCAAAGGAAAATCAAACAGCCAAGCGGCTTGCCAATTCGGCTCATAAATCTTATATCCAATAGAAATATAAACTTGTACCTTTTGTCGGCATATCATTATATCCTTTCACCTGTTATCAATTCAACATATACCAGGGTTATCCCAATCAAACTCCAATCCACTTTTTATCCACAATTTCAACCATTCGCTTATACCTAAGTCGAATTTTATTTCAAATTCGAGTTCCATTCTGGATTCCAAACTCTTTACTTGATTATCAAGTTACACTTCAAATTTGAATCCCCCAAATCCAATTCGTTTGATATCATTCTAATTCAATCTCAGTTACCACTTTACTGTCTTTACTTTAATTCAAATTTTCTTTCACAAATTTTTGTTAAATTTGTTTTTAATTCAAACAGTCCTTCCCTAGGAATTTTAAACAGTTTACTTTTTTCCAAAAATCAAATTTTCCTTTTGAACATGTCACTGAGCCCTTAATTAATATTCCATTAGTTAAATCACTTCTCTATTTCTTTATTCATATTTGTTAACCAAGTATTTTCAATAACCATATTGGCCTTTTATGTTATTTGGAAAACACTTCTGAATATCGCCTTCCTTTATTTTCTAACCTTTAGAAAATATATACTACTTATAATTGGAAAATATTCCAATTACTTATCTCTTTTCCGATCTCGTTTATTTCTATGCTTAGGAAATATTTATTATTCTATTTCCAAGCTTACACTTATTTGGGTTAAAACAGATGTTGTGTAAAACATCGTTACGACAACCCAAATACTATATTTAACTAACTCTTATTCGACATTGATCTTCGAGCCTGAAATATTACTATTTATTCGTTAATAATGAAATTAATCAAGTTGGGGTATAACTACCTCTCAGACCTTGACTGAATAACATTTATAACGTCAAAACAGATATGACTACTTACTCGAATAATCGATACCATACAACTACTTATTAACTTTTAAACACATATACACCTCCTATTTCTATTCTTACTAGATTTTATTCTAGACTTCCTTTTTGATTTTACTATCCTATTTTTAAGTTCATTTTCTTATCGACTTCTATATATATATCGATACGTTGATTTCTAATTATCAGATTATCTTAAAAATATTCTAACTTTTTAAATTCCCGGAAAAATTATCCATAACCTTCTTTGTACTAGGAGCATCGGGAAAATCCCCAAACTGCCACACAGGCCTTCTCCAATCAAAAAGAAAAAGAAAGCCAAGCGGCTAGCCGATACGGCACATAAAATCTCATATATGAATTAAATACATACCTTTTTGTCGGGCATTCTATTTATATACCTTCATACCTTATCCATACATATCTCATGTATATTTATACATTTCTAATTCATTTCAACTTAATCCAATCATTTTAACTTAGCTAGTTAAGTGATTTTCAAATTACCGGTTTGCCCATTTCACCTTTTTATTTGAATATACATGTTCAAATATAGGTTTAACTTATTTATCAACTAATTGAATTCCATTTCAATTTTATTTGAATTTCCTATATTCAAATTCCATTTCGATTCTCTTATTCAAATTCTATGTTTGAATTTCATTTCAATTCTATTTGAATCCTCTACATTCAAATTTGATTTTCACTTTCGATATTCAAATCCTATATTTGAAATCTCTTATATTTTCTATATCCAAACGCCATTTGAATTTCTATATTCAAATTCTATATCACTTCCATTGAATTTCATATATTCAAACTCCCTTTGAATTTCTATATTCAATTTCTATTTCACTTCCATTGAATTTCATATATTCAAATCTATTTTATAAATCTATTTTGAAATTCAACACAACTTGTCTTTCCCAAAACAAATTCAAAACAGTATCTCTGGTAGTAATTCGTAACTTACAACTCGAAAATGAGTACTGATGATGCAGCTGTCATCATCAGAATCTATTTTCCAGCGATCGAAGTGATTTCAATACTATAAAACCATTTCTAAACATTTCCACTTTGAAATTCAATTCAAAGTATAATTCACACTGCTTGTAAAACAATTTAAAATCTCCCAAGATCTTAAATTTTCCTTATTTTTAATCCAAATCCGTTTACAAACACTTATCCAATTCTCTAGAGTTTTAACTTCAATTTCTGGTTTAAATTTCAGATTTAACTCATCTAATTTCATGTATTTTACTTATATGAATTCTGATTGGTTATTTACATAACCATTTAATTTATAATCTTACTCGATCATAATAACAACCAATATATCCAATATATATCAAAATATACTTTGGGTAAAATTATTTTTATTTACCCTCTTTTCAAAACATACCATGATGGTTCATCGTATTCAAGTGTTTACAAAATCCCTACCGATACAGTGGATCAAACTGATCGACCAGAACCCATAAACAACTCAACCAATGAATCTCCACAATATAATTTTTTTTTATCAATAACAAATACGCTCACTCGTATATATACACTCAACTCAATCTAGGGTATTACTAACCCTATCTCTACCGAGTCACGCCACAGAGCCAAGTAATTCTTAACTTAAGCTCTGATACCAACTGTAACGACCCGGATTTTTGACGACTTTGGTTATCGACATAAGCACGATGTCGATAACCAAAACATCGAAAAATCAAGGTAATTAGTGAAAGAAATTAGTGGCTGAGGAAAGATAAGATAGAAACTTAGAATAGAAGAAGAAGAAGAACACAACATCAGAGTAACACGAATCTCACAGCGGAACGAATAAATATATTTCATAACATAACTTTGAAATACAAATCTGTACTTGAATATACATATCATTATCAAAGTACAGCACTTACAACACAGCGGAAATAACTATAGCTATATGATCCTGAAGCCTCCTGCTCCAAGCTCTTCCAGTATATCTGTAAATCCCGACTACTTGACTGCCCGTACAAATTTAGGCATCCAAGAGTTTAGGGAAAACAACAAAGTAAACTCTGGGTCAGTCATGGGACTGGTATGAGTAAAACAGTTTAAAAACAATTCGAACAAGTAAACGATATCTCATAAGACCACGCCGCATAACGGAACGGGTTTTCCCTTATGAAAATCCAATTTATCTTTATATCAAAAACCTTTTGATATTATAATAATGTCTATCAACCACAGTATATATAATCATCTAGCAGAAACGCTTTCATCTCACGTTCTAGTATATAGTATACAATCAAAACCGCAAGCACGTATTGGGTAATGGATTTCCAACTATGACAAGGTATGGAACCACCTATCACTCGTGTACCTCTAGAGAGGAATACACTGGGTTCAACAAGAACATCTTGCAACCCGGCCACACATGACCGACCACTCATTTCGCTTGAGCGTATCGAATGTATATCACCAACAGTTGGGATCAGCAACCGTTTCCCAAATGGGACAGCATCAACAATAGATTTTTAGAAGTAAATGAAACTCTAGATCAGGTGATTATACAACCTACTTCGGTGCGACCGACCTAGACATGCTGCCTGCCCGATTTCTGTCATTTACCGGATGATGAGGCTAGAAGCTACGCTTTAACATCACATCAGATTCACTTTGAATGCCACATTGTCAAATCCATCAAATCACCGATTGACGTCCTCAAACATACATTACGCGTTAGCTAAAAGAAGTTTCCTTCTCCGCTTCCACTTTGGTACAGTTGGAGAAATCAATATACGTGAACGTCTGGAAATACTCTGTCAGACATCCGTCCATACAAGTCATCCAGGAACAGGATGAACCGAAGGCACTATTCTGTAAACAGGATAGCCCTTGCATAACTCCGTCTTCAATTTCCTTTGGCATATATGATTCGCAACGCTTATGCCAATACAGAGTGGTTCTTTGGATAATAATCCAACCGGTCTCTCCATATTAACAACGTTAAAATGGTCAAAACTTCGATAGTCTGTGATTTAACTATCGAATAAAAACAGGTGTGCAAACAATGATATTATTTCAAAATGGAAATTATGTCGATCAAACATCATTTAACATTCATCACCTTAGTTCATTTTTCATCTCCTCTTTCCCGATATTCAACATTTCTTATTTTCTAAATTTGGAAAATATATGTTATTAACAATGGAAAACATTTCCATTTCTTGTTTTCTTTATTAGAAAACATTTCTGGTTTCTTATTTGGAAAACATTTCCAAAGCTTCTTCATTGGACTTAGACAGATGTTTAAACAAACCATCGCGATGCCAACTCAAACCATTTCCTTTACTGCCGAACCTTAACTATTCCTTAGTTAGAAACGAAGCCAATCAAGTTGGGGTAGAACTACCTCTCAGACCTTAACTAAACAACATTTCTAACTTTGAAATAGGCAAAGTTCACTTTATATTCCTTTTACTAACTTCCTTACTTAACCCTCCTTCGAATAAATCTCTATTCGATTTATTCTATTTGATTTACTCTATTTGATTTACTCTATTCACTTAACCCCTTTCGAATAAACTATATTCGATTTACTAACTTTATTCGAATAAACTATATTCTATTAACTCCTTTTACTTTAACTCTAATCGATTAAACTAACATCGATTAACTCCTTTTACTTTAACTCTAATCGATTAACTAACATCGATTAGCCCCATTTAACTTTAACTCTAATCGATTAACTAACATCGATTAGCTCCTTTTACTTTAACTCTAATCGATTAACTAACATCGATTAACTCCTTTTACTTTAACTCTAATCGATTAACTAACATCGATTAGCCCCTTTTAACTTTATTCGTTTTAAAAAAAACATTTTTCCCTTTTATTTATTTTCGAAATATTTCCTTTTATAAAATCTGTTGATTTTATAAAATCACTTTATTTCAATATACTTGAAATAATTCATTTTACATCCCAGGGTCTTTTATGATATTTAAAATATCGAATAAAAATGATCAACATCATTCCAACACCCGTAATCCATAACAGATTATATAACACATCATATATCACAATATATGAAAAACATTAAAATAAATGTTGAGGAACCCAGTTGGGTTCCTCCAACCTATCTCCCTGCATCACAGATGTTAAACAATATAGATAACATCACTTTCAGTTCCATATGATATATTCTGTTAAACAGAATCAATATAGAAATTCAACTAACTGACCAGCAGTTCAATCAACAGTCAACACACAGTCAAACAACCAATATTTAACAGTTCTAAAAATATAACATGAAATTATAAACTGTTCAAAGTTAGTGAGATTTACTCACATTTGCGCGTTAGCCGTTAAATAACGGTTTGCGTTATTTGATTCTGTCAGACAATTTATTTCGCCATAAATTGTAACGAGCTCGGATTCACTCTCAGTCAGCTTCATTGTGAAGCTCTCGTCCATACGGTCCCAACGCAACTTACGGTTCGTCAATCTGATATCGTATGATCAAGATATTGACTATACAAGTTAATACGTATTTATATAAAACAAAAACTTGAATTTTAATTAAACACTTGGGCTCACCCTTAACTTTCCTGGCCTAAACCCGTTTTCTAAAGCCCATTCGAAATAAAAGGGTCCGCACCTTTAATTTCCTTCTTCCCAGATCTAATTTTTCCACGCTCCAGTAATTTTTCCTCAAACCGTTGACCCATCCCTTGACCCCCTCCGGCTTCCTCCTCGGTCATCGGTCCTGGCCGCAACCACCACCATCTTCCATCTCTTCGACCTCTCTCCACGCTCATACCCTTCCAGCCCAACTCGGTGATGCTTCCCATGTCACGACATCGCCTGCTCCAGCCCAGGCATCAACGACAAACGGCGTCGATCTCCACACAAGAAGGCACACCAAAACTAATCGATCCCCTGAACTCAATCTCAGCCTCAAAACCACGCAATAAAGCCTTCATCCGCAACTATTCCTAACCCTAGCGGTACTGTCAAAACCGAAACCCACATCGCACCAACTGAAACAAGTACAGAGTTGAAGCAAATCATCTGAGGAGTTCAAATAACCTGGTTTCGTGATTTATGGAATTTTGCTTTTCATTTCTTTGATTTTTATTTTCTGTGGTTTGTTGTGGAATGGAAGATCTGTTCTTGCGTTTTAAGCAATGGGTATGTGGTTAGGAAATTAAGCAAATGTGGCCTTCTTTTTGATCACGGAACTCATTAGGATATTTTTCATTGATTAATTTATTCATTTAAAATCTTACGTTATGTTATTTACCTTCTAAAAATCGGTACGACCACATAAGGTACCTAAAAATCACGAAACTGAACGTGCAGCTACAGTTTGACATTACGGTCCCGACGAAACTGGTTTCGTCAAATTCCGACTTTGTATGCTCACACAGCGTATTTTCAACTATCAGAATATCGACTTTTTTTCACCTTAAAAATCGGTACGGCCACATACTGACTTCAAAAATCACAGAAATTGAAATCTAGCAATAATTTAATATTGTGGATCCAACAAAATTAGCTTCAATGAATTCTGAAGTCGTTTGCACAACCGGCTATTTTTAAAGCGCTGAATGACCCATTTAAATATATAAATAAAATTAAATTAAATATAATTAAATTTATATTGTCGTATATATCCACATACGATGTCGTACAGCTCCAGAATATCCTATTAGAATTATAACTTGATTATCCAGAATTCCAGAATAAATCGATATTCAATTTATATCGAAAATCCATTTATAACGTAATTAAAGCGTCGCAAATTATAAAGGAATTCCACAGTGACTTTTCTGAAATTAGATTTGGACATAAATCAAAATCTACATGAAGAAATCCCAATTTTTCTCTTCCACTAGAAAGGTATACTCCACCAGCTCCACACGTTTCTTGTTTCATAGAAATCCGGCTTAAAACGAATCCTGTAAATTCAGTTGAAGTTCGAATCGCCAATTTACGAACTGCAGCGCCATTTCGAGCTCGTTTATAATTATATTATAAACTATACGTTCAACTGTCGACGATTGAATATATTCATTATTCAAATTAAATTCCTAGCTGAATTAAATATCATAGATGATCTGGTTCACACCATATCGTCATTTCGGCCAATTCTGATTATTTCAGAATTAAATATATTATTTAATTTATTATTTTAATTAAATGTTCATCATTATTTAATTAACCGACCATTAAATTCACTATACCACCATTTATATAATTAAATTAATTAATTTTAATACCTCTGCCAATGTGGGTCATTACAGCCTCCCTTTGTCTTTGGTGGTTTCAACTAGTTATTGCTTTATAGGGTTTTCTAAGGGTCATGCGATGGCTTCCATGGCATCAGCTTTCTTTCCTCATTAGTATTTTCAGGATTATCCCCTTTGGTTTCGGTTTGAATAGTTACGAGAGGCATATATGTGTGTAGACTCTCGACTTATAGTGGCAGCTATCTTCGAAATAATGCTTTCTCTGGCATGTTTCGGTGCACAGGATCTTTTTCTAATATTCGACACTTTTGATGATCTTATCCTTTGCTTTTTTTTCCTTCGAAATTGAATTAATGTAGAAGCTTATGAGGTTCTTAACGAAGGGAACTTTTAACTGGATATGAAAGAGACGATCGTGTAGGAGCTTTTCGCATTTTGAAATTTTGTCTCATGCATTATCTTTGATGCTTAGAGGCTTTGAGAGTGGATTCATTGCCTTTCGTGTTATGCCAATTGTGGCTTATTTTCCTTAAACCTCCAAGGTATGCATTGAAATCCTTACTTCATCTATCTTGGAGGGCTCTATTGGTAGTTAAAGTGGTTACCCCCAAAAGCGGGTCTAGATATGTATGTGTGTACTCTATGATGTTGTCAGCTAGATAGGAACATTTCTCCCTCCTATTCTTGTCTTTAACTGCTTTTGGAGATATTCCTCTACTATTTTGTCCTTCTTTCACATTATTCGAATGATTTTTGGGTTAACACTAGGATTCAGATCTGCAAAAGTATATTTCTCAAAGGGTAACTTCAAATCACCTAAACCCCTAAAAGGGTCAACTATACTACCGGAACTGGCATCATGGGTTGGAGTCTTGGGATGTAGAGTACATGGACTTCTGAGTTACATCTTTCTCCATAACTAGAGGCTAGCTCTCCTTATCTTTCTCATGAATGAAAACGTGATTCATATCGACACCTGCATTTTCGGTGGCGACCCAACGTAGACGGCAGTATGGGGTTCATCGATCATAAGCCACCTGAATGAGGGCATGACTACTTGAGTGGCCACACCTCTGCCTCCACCCCTAAATGGAGCACCATCTAAGCTAGAACTTTTACAAGGGCTCAACATATTTTAGCAGTGTTGGAATTCATTACTTATGCATCTCTACACCCACCTTTGACCCTCTAGGATGACTCGTTAGTCAGTCAATCTAAATGTAAATACATCGCAATGGGTTTTATTTATCATCCTTGCCAAATGAAAACATGAAGTTTTTAGATAAATAAAAGCTAGTTGGAAGCGAATGAATACTTACCGCTTTCCAACCAATGCCTTCTGAAGCCCCTTAATAGGACATAAAACCAATTGGTTTTATGCCACCCAGTTTTTTCCACCCATCCAAAATGATTCGGCTATTCATTGAGTCCTATTGTGCTAGTTGAAATTGAAAAAGAACCACACGTTATCAATGGTCAGCTCCCGGTGAAGGTATTTAGAGTGCAGAATGTGGAGGGAAATAAGGTGTGCGTAAGCTATAAGATGCAGTTGCATCAATGCCAACCTCATATGTGAAGAATCATATAGGCAAATGAGCTGAAAGAAGGAACATAGTCAATTGTACGCATATGGTGAGAGCATGTCTTGCATCCCTCCGGAGGGGTCATGGGGGGATTTCAAGACAGCAGGAACTCGGACTTGATCGAAAGGAATCCCATGTTTAGCACAAAGTCTTTTTAACTTGGACTCGTCCATTGTTATAAGCTAAGAATAGGTAGGATATTTGAGAAGGATGACTCCAAGAAGAGTGCCTGGAGCTGGAGCGACTCCTGCAACGTCGGATTCTCCAGTAGTCGTGGTTTTCCCTTCCTCCAATAAAACTGCAGATAACTCACCACGAGCATGGACCCAATGTTGGGATCCTTTGCTGTTGGACTCAACAGCAGAGCTGGAATCCATATCTAGATCTTTATAAGTTGTCTCTTTCTTGGATCCGGCCTTAGAAGATCTTGTGGAATATTGACGATTCATTGTGGCACTCAAAAAACATCACTAGTTAGAGTGATTAGCCTATACCTCCATATGTGAACTAGTGTGATATGTGCAGTGTAATGTGAGGACTTGTACATCAACAAAAAAATATATTCATGATGTGCTTTGATAGATCACCGTTCCCAACCTTCTAATCTAGCTTTAATTATAGCCAACCGCAGAACAAGATTTCATGGAAGATGGCGCCATTTTGTTTGGGCGGTCCATGTTCAAATCCTAACTGTCCGAGTGATCATATATGCTATAATCCTAACTATCCAAACTTTTGCTCTTTCGATTAGTTCAAGTTTTCAGGTTAGGCATAGAATAGCATCGGCGTCATCTCCATGAATATTCAAGTTGTAGAATGCCCATGATCAAGTGATGATTGTAGTTAGCATTTCCATTTTAATGTATGCTCGGGTCGGCCAAGGATGTTTGGTTAGGATGGGGTCTGCCAGATCCTGATTGGCATAACGATCCTACCAAACCCACCTGAGTCCCGAACCACATACTTTCTATTCTTCCTTTCACCACTTCCATTTTCCATCTCCTCCCTTCGTCAATCGCTCCATCGAGCCAATACAAAGCAAAATCACTTCCATCCAATCCTCTTTCTCCCTTCAATCTCTCCTCCTCACCGCCTTCACCCAAAATCAGTAAAACCTGCAGCTTCAAACCAACTCTGTCACCACCACACATCAGATCATATACCGTCTCATCTCACTTCCTAGACTTCATCCACCTCCTTCACTACCTCACTTGAAGACTTTTCCACTACCCCTGGGCTTGCCTACGATTAGTATAAAAATAATAATCGAACTCAATTTCAAAACCCACTTAGTTTGAGAGGTTGAATTTCACGACAAGCGCTGGTGGTTTGCGAAGACGTTGGTGAGTAGACTAGTTTTGGGAAGAAGGAAAACTAAGGGGTTTCTGTTAAAGCTCGATTCAGTGAAAGTGTATAAGAAGAGTAGTGAAACACCCCACCTCCATTAGGGTCACTCTCAAAGGGAGTGCCCTAATTTTGGTGGAGGTTTATAAGTATAAGTCACAGATATACAAGATAGATATAAGAACACATATTTTTGAACAGCGGAAAACAACGACAACTTTTATTTCATTAAAATACGTGTTACACCAACCATACCATAATTGTCTTACAATACTTCCAAAAACATAACACCTTCATAACTGTCTTGATTACATTATTTAAAGAAGCATAAAGAAAACATAAATAAACTGCAAAAGTCCCATAATTGCTGTCCAAAGCCATAGTCCAAAACGGAAAAGATCCAAGCAATACATTCTTTCTCTTCTAGCTGGATGTGAAAATTGGTCAAGCTGTGGTATTCCCTCCCTGCGGACCTAGGGGAGGGGGGGGAAGGAAGAAAAGAAGACGAAAGAAAAGTAGAGTCAGACATAAAGCCTGAGTAAGTCTAAGACTATTCAGTCTATGAATAAAGAACTGGGTATGATAAGTATAAACTAGAAATGGGAAAGCACCATAAACTAAGTTAAGTTGTCTAGGGTCGAATATACTATCGTACCCCATATTAATCTCTGTACCCATATAAACTAGTTCCCAACAGGCACCCCATAATCAGGGTGAAGTGATCCATTTTATGATGATCGGCTCCTACTCGCATAGTTACATGTGTCTTACGGCCCCCGATGTTGTAGTTACCTATGCTGGTCCCACCATGGGGTGTATCAAGTCCCATGGTGGCGGCCCGACACAACCCTAGAATGCACAGGTATGCTACTGGTGCCCAGTGCCCTATTTTTCTGCGCCGGAGTGTGTGCACGTCCGCACCCCGTTAGAAACTACACTGCTGCACCACCGCCGTCGATTTGACCTCTTACAATCAGCCCAGTAATCGTGCCCCACCCTGCCTAGTTCAGGGTATCCTGATACACCTTATAGGGTTACTGCTGAAAAGGGTCCCCGCTACTAGGTTTTCTATTTCTAGCCAACATGCTAAGTTGGTTAAGTGTTTTATAAACCTAACCCCCAATCAGTCTGTTTAGTTTAGCATGTTCCATTTTGATTAAGTATTAATATAATTTACTTAATCCAATCAATCCTGACTCAGCCTTAATTGTCTTATTAAAGCCTCGACCTCTCACATTAGACAGGTATTGTTGTGGCTGCCTGTTTCCGGTTGGGTCCGGGCAATCTTACGCCACAACTTAGTCTAACCTCGGGTCCTTATTGGGCTCCGTGTTTAACCACCCACATTGGATAGGTATTGTTGTGACTACTGGACAGCCGGGCGGTTCCGTGCAGGTTTACATCACAACTCAATCCAACCTCGGGTTAAACACATCGTATTTTCTACATTTACATATTTTGTCTCTTTTCTTTTTATATGTAAATATTTGCGGCCCATTATTCAAATTCATCTTTATTGGTTAAAATTTATTTATGCTACTTAATTGTTTTTCAAGGTTGTTGGCATGCATCAAACATGCCAACACATATGTTCTATATTTTAGCCCAAACGTCATTACCCCCATTTTACACGTTCGCTCCAATGTAAGATGTGTTGGGTTTAATACTTAAACCCAATTTAGCCAAATGAAAAGGGGAGGCTTATAACATGGTGTATATAAGGTAACTGAAAAAGGGGAGTGTGAACGCATGAACTTGCAACGAATGATTCAATTAACATAAAGTAGGCACATGTGAACTTGCAATTGTAACATCATATAATCATGGCATAACATGAATCATTTTATCCATATAATCATGGCATAAACAATACTTAAGCATGAATCCTTCTATTCAGGTAATTATGGTATAACCAATAGTTAAACATGAATCATTCTATTCATATGATTATGGCATAGACAATACTTAAACATTCCTAAACTTAAATCATGGTTTTTATTCTATCTATGTAAACTTGCAAGTGGAATGTAATTCTAATGTAATTCTTATGTGTCACATATATTATCATATGGTTATGATAACGACATAAGCCTAAAAACATGTTTTCAACTAGGCATAATAACAAACATAGTTTAGTCATGTTCATAAAAGTAATACAAGTTCACTAAGATGCTTACTTTTCAAGTGGAATGTAATTCTAATGTAATTCTAATGTAGCTTATGTGTCACATATATGGTTATGATAACAACATAAGCCAAAAAACATGTTTCCAACTAGGCATAATAACAAACATAGTTTGGTCATGTTCATAAAGGTGCTTACTTTTGTTTCTACACAAAAGTATGATTTGCCAATTTCAACATAGATTCATATAAATCATAGTACTTAATTGATTCAATTACACAGTAAAAGTTATCATAAAAGTATGTACATCACATTAGCATAATAATGAATCACATACTTGCATGAATCCCAATTAAAATTCCACAACATGTGGTTGTCAACATAAATCATATACTTGTATGGATCCAATCGTACACCATAGCATTGCCAAATCGTTTAGAATCAAAATAACATACAAATATAGATTATTATCGCCACAATTCCATTTCGTTGTTAACTTCCAACACAAATCACGTACTTGCAAATATCCAATCGTATACCATAATATTCCCAAATTGTTTAGCATCAAAGCAACATACAAATATAGATTATTATCGCCACAATTCCATTTCTTACTTTACACAAATCAACACAATTATTTAATTCACATCGGAATAGCACTCTACTTACAACGTATGATGAATCTTCAATTCAGGAATCTGAGTTCTGAATTTGGTGATGCTATCCTTTGTTGTAGGCGTTATTTTGATTGATTTGACATTGCTTTAAGCTTTGAATTATCTCCTAATTGTCTCTCTATTTCTGACGGCTATCCTTAGTCTCTCCTCAGCAGCATGACGGTCTCATCTCCATTTTAGTTTGTGTGAATTAGGGTTAGTCTTAGGTCCTTTTTATAGAGTTTGTGAGTTTATTTAGACCGTCGATGAAGCTTGGCTTGATAATAGCCGTTCGTTTGAAGGGGAGACCAACCAGGAGCTGACACCTAGCCCTAGTGACAAGGCAAGGCTCAGAAAATCGACCAAACACAGACCTGGCCAGCCAAGACTTGACCAGCAGGTCATTCTGACCTGGGCGCACTTGGCAGGTGCGCCAGGCTAAAAATGTACTGGCGCACTTCCCAAGTGCGCCAGTTCATTTTTGTTCTGGTGCACTTCCCAAGTGCGCCAGTGCATTCTGACCCGTTTTCTGGTTTTTCGCCCAATTTCGTTCGTCCATATCTTCTTCATACGATATCCGTTTTACGCAAACTCGGACTCTATCTCAAGCAGAATTCCGAGACGAACGCAATGGCGTATCCCGTTTCCCTTAATTCTTTGATTTGAAATTAGTTATACTTTAATTTGTGAATCTCACTGTTATATAATACACGGGGCGTTACATTCTCCCCCACTTAAAAGGATTTCGTCCCCGAAATCTTCAAGTTAGGAAGAATGTATATCCTAACATCCAAACATCCATCTACTCATCCATCAAACACGAGCATCCATTGTCCTTAAAACGACTCCTAATGCTTCATGATCATATGCGAAGTGTGTGTGTACATGTACTTATCTAATGCGAAATCAGGCGGTCTACTGATTCAGTTGACCTCCTTAATGCGAATTGTGTAAGTGCCATGAATCCATTATGTATGCAAATTCTCCTATTCATGATTCTACATGAGTGCACAATCATTCATACAAATGCAACATCCATATGACAACACATTAAAATTCAACCATATACAAATGCAAACATATATGCATATGCAATATGAAGTGACTGAGCCGATCTAAAACCTAGATTGTGTGTATATGCAACCACGAGCAACCACTTGCAACCACTTGCAACCATCATCCATAACATGTTTCAATTACATGTTTCCATCCAAAGGGTTTCTTCCTAAAAGATAAGGTCGAGGAGATATACCTAAAAAGATAGATAAAAGCGCAACTTAAGGAAAAAGGAAAGATCAAAGATGTACCCTCGAAGAGAAAAGGGTAGGCTGCACGTATTCTAGCTTCAGTTTCCCAAGTTTCATCTTCTTCGGCGTCGCTCCACTGAACTTTGACGAGCTTGACTTCGCGGTTGCGTAGCTTCTTCACTTCCGTTCCTAATATGCGGGTTGGAACTTTCCTCACGGTTGCTTCACGTTCCACTTCAGCTTCTTCTAGGATATTTGGCTCTACCACTTCAGCAGATTCATGTAGACATTTTCGTAGATGTGAAACATGAAAGACGTTGTGAACTCCGGCCAATATTTCGGGTAGCTCTAATCAATAGGCCATTTTCCCAATTTTCTCGATGATAGGGAATGGCCCTACGAAACTTGGTGCTAGCTTTCCTGTGGTTCCAAAACGAACAACGTTCCTTAGCGGAGATACCTTAAGAAAAACTCTGTCCCCAACCTCAAATTCAAGGTCGGTCCTCCTCTTGTCGGCGTACGACTTTTGTCTGTCTTGGGCCATCTTCATCCTTCTTCGTATTAAGTCTACTTTCTCTGAAGTCTCTCGGATCATATCTGGTCCAAGTATGAGATTATCAGTAGACTCCCACCAACAAGTGGGCGATCGGCACGGTCTTCCATATAATGCTTCGAAGGGCGCCATTCCGATGGTTGCTTGATAGCTGTTGTTGTAGGCAAATTCCACCAAAGGAAGATGGTCTTCCCATGTCCCCACGAAGTCAAGGATGCACAGTCTTAAAAGGTCCTCCAAAACTCTGTTCACTCTTTCTGTTTGGCCGTCGGTTTGGGGATGATAGGCCGTGCTCAAGCATAACTGTGTGCCTACCGCTTCTTGCAGACTCCGCCAAAACTCACTGGTGAAGATAGGGTCTCGGTCACTAACAATGCTGGATGGTATTCCATGGAGTCGAACGATTTCCTTGAGGTAAAGAGATGCTAGGGATGAGGCAGTTCTTTTACTTTTGACAGGTAAAAAGTGGGCGCTTTTAGTAAGCCTATCCACTATTACCCAAATGCTAGTGTTGCCTCTCCTAGACCTAAGCAGCCCATCAATGAAGTCCATTGAGATGCTATCTCCACTGCTGGACCTCTAGAGGATGGAGCAGACCGCCAGGCTTTTTCTGTTCCGCCTTAACCTGTCGGCACACCATACACTTAGAAACGAAATCTGCCACGTCCTTCTTCATGTTGTTCCAAAAGAAAGTTCTTTTTATGTCCTTGTACATTTTATCTCCGCCTGGGTGTATCGTCATCTTGGAGTGATGTGCTTCCTCGAGAACCTTCTTTACTAAATCCCTTGTCTGTGGGACGCATAGTCTTCCGTCTCGCCTTAGCCAACCCTTATCGTCGATGGAGTATCTGTTGAGGTGACTTGAAGTCTCACCCCAAATTAGCCTATCAATCATCTCCACAAGCTGAGGGTCCTCGCGTTGTGATGTCCCTATCGAGTCCACTAAAGTCGGGTGTACTTCGAGAGATGCTAGCAAGCCTGGTACAAAATCGGAGGAGGGCCTAAAGTCAAAGCTGGCCATAAACTCTAGGCTTTGTCTTTCAACAAACAGTGGGCTTAGGGTCAGTTTCTTTCGGCTCAACGCGTCTGCCACTACGTTGCCTTTGCCCGGAGTATAGGAGATCTCGAAATCATACGAGGCAAGAAACTCCATCCATCTCTGTTGCCTCAAGTTAAGATCTTTCTGCGAGAAAAGATATTTCAACGATTTATGGTCAGTGTAAAGTTCGAACTTCTCACCTAGGAGATAGTGTCGCCACGACTTGAGTGCAAAGACGATGGCGGCTAACTCAAGATCGTGGGTCGGGTAGTTCTTTTCATGCACTTTCAATTGCCTCCCGCCATAAGCTATTACCCTTCCTTCTTGCATTAAGACAGTGCCTAGCCCTGTCCCACATGCATCAGTATAAACTGTCAACATCTTGCTTCCATCTGGCAATGTCAGAACCGGGGCTGTTGTAAGAGCCCTTTTTAGTCGTTGGAAAGCAAACTCGCAATCCAAGTCCCAGTTGAACACTAGATTCTTCTTGGTCAACTTTGTGAGCGGAGCTGATATTTTTGCAAAGTCTCTGATGAATTTCCGATAGAAGCCTGCTAGCCTAAGAAAGCTTCGGGCCTCTGTTGCGTTCTTTGGTGTCTTCCAATCCTGCACCGCTACTACCTTAGCCGGGTCTATTGCTAATCCTTCCTTGGATACTATGTGCCCAAGAAATCTTACTTCCTCTCTCCAAAAGTGGCATTTGGAGAATTTGGCTTTTAGCTGATCTACTCGCAGAGTTTCCATGATTGCCCTTAGGTGCTGAGCATGTTCCTCTTCACTCTTTGAGAAGATAAGGATATCGTCTACGAAGACCACTACGAACTTATTGAAGAAATCTCTGAACACCCTACTCATTAGGTCCACGAAGTAAGCAGGTGCGTTTGTCAAGCCGAAAGGCATGACAAGCCATTAAAAGTAGCTGTATGGGGTTCGGAATGTCGTTATATCGATGCTATCTTCAGCCACCCTTAGCTGATGAAAACCGGTCGCTAAATCGAGTTGGGAGAAAACAGACGCTCCTACAAGCTGATCAAACAGATCGTCAATTCTGGGGAGAGGGTGCCTATTCTTTTTCGTTAGCTTGTTGAGCTCCCTATAGTCAACACATAGACGGAGTGAACCATCCGCCTTTGTAGCGAACACCACTGGAGCGCCCCATTCTGAAATGCTTCTTCTAATGAACCCCTTCTATAGAAGCTCTTTAATTTGTTTACTGAGCTCTTTCCTTTCCCGTGGAGCCATGTGTCTAACGGGCAACACAACGGGCTTTGCATTATCTACAAGATATATGCGGAAGTCTATCTCCCGCTTCGGAGGCAAGCCCTTCACCTCTTCGAAGACATCCGGATATTCCCGGACCACTCTAACCGATTGCAAATTTTCAACGGAAGCATCTAGCGATTCAAAATAATTAAGCATAACCGCATACGAGGGATTACAAGAAATTTCCAAAGTATTACCGAGCTGGGTTAGGAGCCTAACAACCCTTTTCTCACAATCAAGGATGGCCCCATTACTGGATAGCCAATCCATGCCCAAAATCAAACCATATCCCGAAAAGCCTAAACCAAAGGCACTACATTTAAATTCTACGCTTAGAATAGAAATTTTCAATCCCAAACAGATCATAGACAAATGAGCTGGGGCCCCAATTGGGTTTGAAACAATTAAGGGGTCCTCTACCATACTAGTTTTTAGGTGCAGAGATTCTACTAAAGCAGACGAGATAAAGGAGTGTGATGCGCCGGAATCAAATAAAGTGCGAACGGGGTGATCATAAAGATAAACTACACTTTCTACAGAAGTATTTATACCTCGTTGTTGCAGAGGTGGCGCCTCTAGCACATGAACCTGCGCCCCTGAGGTGGATCCAGCCCTCTGCCCCTGTCCTCGTTTCTTTGGGCAGTCCTTAGCCATGTGGCCTGTCTCACCGCAAGAAAAGCACCCACCATTCATCTTGGCCTTCTTTTTCCGGCAATCTTTTATTAAGTGCCCTACTTTGCCATAGAAATTACACTTCCTCTTCTCTTTGTTGTTTTTCCCGCCCTTCTTAAAGTCTGTCTTCTTAGGCTGTAAACCCTCTTTCTTCCCCTGAGAGCTTTCTGCCTTTGTCTCCTTCTTGCCCTTATCCTCTTCGTTCAGCAATTCCATTTGTACCAACCTTTCATATGTAGCTCCCATGGGTATATGGGTCATGGCCAAACTGTGTAATGGCTCATTCAACCCTTTGACAAAACGGAGAGCCTTCTTGTGCGGGGTATTGACTAGGTCCAGCCCGAACCTAGCCAGCTCATCGAACTGATTAACATACTCTTTGACTGTTTTGTTCCCTTGCTTAAGAAATAAGAATTTTTCCAACTGCAAACTCCTTTCCGCATCTAAGAGAAATTTAGCCTCAAACCTTGCCCTAAAGTCCTCCCATGTTTCCACTGGTCTTTCTGCATTAGTGACTTCCCACCAGTAGGAAGCCTCGCCCTTTAGTAGCCACACTGCCAGTTGTACTTTCTGCCTATCTTCTACCTCAAAGATGACGAATAAGTCCTCGGTTTCTTTTAGCCAATTTCTAGCTGCCACGAAGGACTCAGTTCCATGAAAATCCTTTCCTCCCATAGCTTTAAAATATTTACATATCTTAGCAAAAGTGTTTCCCCGTGGAGGAGGTGGAGGAAGAGGTGTTGCTACAGCCAGATGATTCCCTGCAGCTGGGGGAGGAGGAACGGTAGGGCCTGGCTGAGTGGCCGTTGCTTCTAAGAATCGTCTAAACCAACCAGGTATTGGTACACCCTCTGGCAAGTTAAGTTCTTCGGATATGCTGAAACAAAAAGGATAGATTCAAAACGAAGGATAAGAGATAGTACCTATGGCTTTGGGGGACATTGCCTTTTTAAAATAATATAATATTTTATCTTTTAAAAATGCTTCTTTAAATTTTTTTTTAAAAAAATAAATTTTCAAAACTTTTTATCTTATCTGGTAAACCTATGCTCTGATACCAAGTGAAACACCCCACCTCTATTAGGGTCACTCTCAAAGGGAATGCCCTAATTCTGGTGGAGGTTTATAAGTATAAGTCACAGATATACAAGACAGATATAAGAACACATATTTTTGAACAGCGGAAAATAACAACAACTTTTATTTCATTAAAATACGTGTTACACCAACCATACCATAATTGTCTTACAGTACTTCCAAAAACATAGAATCTTCATAACTGTCTTGATTACATTATTTAAAGAAGCATAAAGAAAACATAAATAAACTGCAAAAGAACCATAATTGTTGTCCAAAGCCATAGTCCAAAACGGAAAAGATCCAAGCAATACATTCTTTCTCTTCAAGCTGGATGTGAAAATTGGTCAAGCTGCGGTATTCCCTCCCTGCGGACCTGGGGGAGGGGGGGAACGGAAGAAAAGAAGACGAAAGAAAAGTAGAGTCAGACATAAAGCCTGAGTAAGTCTAGGACTATTCAGTCTATGAATAAAGAACTGGGTATGATAAGTATAAACTAGAAATGGGAAAGCACCATAAACTAAGTTAAGTTGTCTAGGGTCGAATATACTATCGTACCCCATATTAATCTCTGTACCCATATAAACTAGTTCCCAACAAGCACCCCATAATCAGGGTGAAGTGATCCATTTTATGATGATCGGCTCCTACTCGCATAGTTACATGTGTCTTACGGCCCCCGATGTTGTAGTTACCTATGCTGGTCCCACCATGGGGTGTATCAAGTCCCATGGTGGCGGCCCGACACAACCCTAGAATGCATAGGTATACTACTGGTGCCCAGTGCCTTATTTTTCTGCGCCGGAGTGTGTACACGCCCGCACCCCGTTAGAACCTACACTGCTGCACCACCGCCGTCGATTTGACCTCTTACAATCAGCCCAGTAATCGTGCCCCACCCTGCCTAGTTCAGGGTATCCTGATACACCTTATAGGGTTACTGCTGAAAAGGGTCCCCCGCTACTAGGTTTTCTATTTCTAGCCAACATGCTAAGTCGGTTAAGTGTTTTATAAACCTAAAGCCCAATCAGTCTGTTTAGTTTATCATGTTCCATTTTGATTAAGTATTAATATAATTTACTTAATCCTATCAATCCTGACTCAGCCTTAATTGTCTTATTAAAGCCTCGACCTCTCACATTAGACAGGTATTGTTGTGGCTGCCTGTTGCCGGTTGGGTCCGGGCAGTCTTACGCCACAACTCAGTCTAACCTCGGGTCCTTATTGGGCTCCGTGTTTAACCACCCACATTGGATAGGTATTGTTGTGACTACTGGATAGCCGGGCGGTTCCGGGAAGGTTTACATCACAACTCAATCCAACCTCGGGTTAAACACATCGTATTTTCTACATTTACATATTTTGTCTCTTTTCTTTTTATATGTAAATATTTGCGGCCCATTATTCAAATTCATCTTTATTGGTTAAAATTTATTTATGCTACTTAATTGTTTTTCAAGGTTGTTGGCATGCGTCAAACATGCCAACACATATGTTCTATATTTTAGCCCAAACGTCATTACCCCCGTTTTACACATTCGCTCCAATGTAAGGTGTGTTGGGTTTAATACTTAAACCCAATTTAGCCAAATGAAAAGGGGAGGCTTATAAAATGGTGTTTATAAGGTAACTGAAAAAGAGGAGTGTGAACGCATGAACTTGCAACGAACGATTCAATTAACATAAAGTAGGCACATGTGAACTTGCAATTGTAACATCATATAATCATGGCATAACATGAATCATTTTATCCATATAATCATGGCATAAACAATACTTAAGCATGAATCCTTCTATTCAGGTAATTATGGTATAACCAATAGTTAAACATGAATCATTCTATTCATATGATTATGGCATAGACAATACTTAAACATTCCTAAACTTAAATCATGGTTTTTATTCTATCTATGTAAACTTGCAAGTGGAATGTAATTCTAATTCTTATGTGTCACATATATTATCATATGGTTATGATAACGACATAAGCCTAAAAACATGTTTTCAACTAGGCATAATAACAAACATAGTTTAGTCATGTTCATAAAATTAATACAAGTTCACTAAGATGCTTACTTTTCAAGTGGAATGTAATTCTAATGTAATTCTAATGTAGCTTATGTGTCACATATATGGTTATGATAACAACATAAGCCAAAAAACATGTTTCCAACTAGGCATAATAACAAACATAGTTTGGTCATGTTCATAAAGGTGCTTACTTTTGTTTCTACACAAAAGTATGATTTGCCAATTTCAACATAGATTCATATAAATCATAGTACTTAATTGATTCAATTACACAGTAAAAGTTATCATAAAAGTATGTACATCACATTAGCATAATAATGAATCACATACTTGCATGAATCCCAATTAAAATTCCACAACATGTGGTTGTCAACATAAATCATATACTTGTATGGATCCAATCGTACACCATAGCATTGCCAAATCGTTTAGAATCAAAATAACATACAAATATAGATTATTATCGCCACAATTCCATTTCGTTGTTAACTTCCAGCGCAAATCACGTACTTGAAAATATCCAATCGTATACCATAATATTCCCAAATCGTTTAGCATCAAAGCAACATACAAATATAGATTATTATCGCCACAATTCCATTTCTTACTTTTCACAAATCAACACAATTATTTAATTCACATCGGAATAGCACTCTACTTAGAACGTATGATGAATCTTCAATTCAGGAATCTGAGTTCTGAATTTAGAGATGATATCCTTTGTTGTAGGCGTTGTTTTGATTGATTTGACGTTGCTTTAAGCTTTGAATTATCTCCTAATTGTCTCTCTATTTCTGACGGCTATCCTTAGTCTCTCCTCAGCAGCATGACGGTCTCATCTCCATTTTAGTTTGTGTGAATTAGGGTTAGTCTTAGGTCCTTTTTATAGAGTTTGTGAGTTGATTTAGACCGTCGATGAAGCTTGGCTTGATAATAGTCGTTCGTTTGAAGGGGAGACCAATCAGGAGCTGACACCTAGCCCTAGTGACAAGGCAAGGCTCAGAAAATCGACCAAACACAGACCTGGCCAGCCAAGACTTGACCAACAGGTCATTCTGACCTGGGCGCACTCGGCAGGTGCGCCAGGCTAAAAATGTACTAGCGCACTTCCCAAGTGCGCCAGTTCATTTTTGTTCTGGCGCACTTCCCAAGTGCGCCAGTGCATTCTGAACTGTTTTCTGGTTTTTCACCCAATTTCGTTCGTCCATATCTTCTTCATACGATATCCGTTTTACGCAAACTCGGACTCTATCTCAAGCAGAATTCCGAGACGAACGCAATGTTGTATCCCGTTTCCCTTAATTTTTTGATTTGAAATTAGTTATACTTTAATTTGTGAATCTCAATGTTATAGAATACACGGGGTGTTACAAGTAGGAAGAGGAGTAGGCCAGCTTTAAATATGGGAGGGTATGATACTCCCAAATTTGAAATGCACCAACGTCAGGCCGACCCAGCCGTACGGACCCCAACAAACATCTAGTTCGGCCATGCCGAATTGAAATGATTCAGCTCCGATTCATCCATAACGAACCGGGAGTTAAAAAATGGGAACTTTGATGTTCTTTTGGATCGACCAATAGTCTCATGTATAAACTCACGTGAAAAAATTGACTTGACACAGAATCACGCTTATCTTGCATGGAGAATAGTGTCGGGTGGCAACGACAAACTGCATGTGTATAATTACACGCGAGAGCTGATGACTTGACACATGCAACTAAACGACAAGTGTAATTGACGGGGTTTGAGTAATTATCTACGACTATTAGAATTCTCAACACAAGGATTATACTTCGACAAATACATTTGGAGACAACCAGAAGCTCGAATGGCTTCATATGCAGATGAAAAGATTTAAGCGTCACGAATATCCAGAAGGACACAGCATTTACTTATTGTTATCTCCATGGAAATGACTATGCAGTTCAAATCATTGAAAGCACATCCCATATACGATGCGACGTACTTTGAAGGGTAACATGTTGACCAACCTTTAAAAAAGTTTGTCATATATCTAATATGTTGAAGTCAAACCATAAAAGAATTAGAATCAACCATGCTTCAGTCTTGGATGCTCAAGAGGAGACCATCTCCGGTTGGTACAAGTTCGGTTTGATTATCCTTCTATTCGGCATCACTCCAACTTAGTCTTCAAAATCAAGCAAGTGGAGTATCTTCTATCTTGTCAGCCTTCAATCAGCTCGGCTCTATTGGTTCGACTTTCTTAGTTCGACTTCTTAATCTCGGTCAGTGGAAGGCCACCGTCTAGAATGTTGGATCTCGCTTTATAGTGTTTTGACCACAAAAATTATACATGTACGAATATTAGTATCGACTAACTTTGTTCTACAAGAAGAAACTCTACAACAGATTCCAAAAGCTTGGTTGAAGATTATATTTGTTTAGAGTCTGTGTGTATTGGTATAGATATTGTTAAAATCTTCCTTGGTGATACATACATATGCACGTTTTAATTTATGTGTTTTTCTTATAAAACATGCACATGATATAGGCACATAACAACAAACAAACGTCTGAAATTTTCAATTCAGACATCTATCAATTGAAATAAAAATATATTTTTAGCATAATATTCAAATGTCTGTTTTGAATATTTTAGACATCTGAATATAGCCTGAACTAGCCTAATTCTTTTTGTATGTTTTTCTTATAAAACATGCATAGGATATAGGCACATAATTGCAAACAGACGTCTGAAATTTTCTATTCAGATGTTTGTCTGCTGAAACAAAAATATATTTTCAGCGTAGTATTCAGACGTCTGTTTTGAATATTTCAGATGTCTGAATATGGCACGAAATAGCCTATTTCCTTGTTATATATATATATATATATATATGTGTATATATATATTTGTTTAAAAACAAACTTCTGAAATTTTATTTCAGATGTCTGTTTGAAATTTCTGTACTCGGCATATGTTTTTCTTATAAAACATGCATAGAATATAAGCACATAACAGCAAACAGATGTCTGAAAATTTCAATTCAGATGTCTGTCAGCTGAAATAAAAATATATTTTCAGCATAGTATTCAGACATCTGTTTTGAATATTTCAGATGTTTGAATATGGCCCGAAATAGCCTATTTCCTTGTTATATATATTTGTTTAAAAATAAACTTCTGAAATTTTATTTCAGACTTCTGAATATGAATAGATGAAACTTTTCAGCGAAGGGACACAACCCTTAATTCATATCCAATCATCAAATTCATTCATGAAAGATTGCAACTATTTGTATATTAAAAATAGAGTTACAAATAATCATTTTCTTTACCGAATTTCATTGTATTTCTTTCTATATAATTGTAACGACCCAGATTTTTGACCATTTAATTTAATATTTAATTTTGTTTTAAATATCGATTTGGATTTAAATGGTTTGAAATTAATTAATTTGAATAACTTATTTGTTTAAATAATATATAAATAATAATTTAATTTTGAAATAGTCGAAATTGGCTGAATTTGCGATATTATGTGATTTGGTAATACAATATGATTTATTTAAGTTTATATTTAATTTTGTTTACAATTTCGATTATAAACGCTATTTAAAAGTTCAAATTATAATTTTAATTATATAACGAACTACAGCGGTGTGGTAGTTCGTAATATAGCATTTTAAACTTTAATTGGTTATACAGGATCCAAAACAAGTCAGATTTCTTTGAAACAAGAAACGTCCGAATTGATTTGATAATAATTTTCTAATGAAGTAGAAAAATCGAGTTTTCATAGTGTAGATTTTGTTTTATGTCCAAACCAAATTTTCAAATAGTCGCTATGGAATTCGATTATATATTATAGCGATTTATTATATAAAAAAAGGGTTTTTAATTTATTTAATATCGTTTTGGCATGGATTTCAACCTGGAATATTTTATATTGAAAGTAGGTGAAATTCTGCTCAGGGATGTCCAATCATAATATTTTAATATTTTTATATTGAAGTATTTTAAAATTGGTTTATTTTAATTAAATATGACCTTTTAAAAGGGACTTTATTCAAACAATCTCCATTTCCAACGAAACAAATTTTGTTGAGACCATAACAGCAAATTATTGTTATATTTCAAGTTGCGCATCAAACAGAGTTATTTTGTGAGCGTGGCAAAATAAAATGTAAATGTATCAATCGTTTTGGCTTGAACCAGCGCCATTTCCACAAACGGACTTGAAATTTGATGAAACAAGACTCATTAAGACCGTAACGTCGAATTATACAATGTCGTCCATTCTCGTGGCGATTGGAGTTTGTGTGTGAGCATAGTAATCAATAAACAGTGTTTGGGAATTGCGATAGGTACGAATAAAAATCGCTAGTCTTGTCAGATAAAAATCCTTAGTCAAATCAATAATAAAATAATAATATTATTAAAATATTAAAATAAAATATATATTTTTTCTATATAATAAACCACCATCACATTCTATATACCCAAATCCCTCTTTTACTTTTGGTTCACATTTCTTGCTTTGAACCATTTCTTAAAGTAAAATGCTCCTCTTTTATATTCAAAAACAATTTCAGGAAATGTTTATAAATTCAACAAGTTATATACTTTGATAGCTTCTCGTTCAAGCTTTAATTTGGAATAAGATTTGGGTGGTGCGATGTTAGTTTAGGGACCTTTCCTTTTGAACTGTAGAAATGATGTCAGCGGCGGTTTTATCCATTTTCTGGTGAGATCGAGTCGAGATGGGGGAAACTGGTTCAGGCGGAGGAAGGTGGGAGCCTGACAGGTCTAAGGGCAGTGGTGCAGTTGCCTGTTGTCAACGGCGGTTGGAGAATGGAGGGAGTTTGCTGGTTGTATTTTCTATGAAGTTGATTTCGGGTTTTGGCATCGTGTGGGAGTTGTAGATCACCGGAGGGTGAACGGTCGGTGCAAGGAGGAAGCTGGCGAGGCGGGGGAGTTTTCGGTGGTAGTCCGGTGGGACCAGGGTGGTCAGAGGTGGCGCAGTTACGAGATAAACGGAGGCTATTTTTGTGTGGAATATTGGAATCTGGGTTCGGTTTTCGTAACCGTGGTAGAGATGTGGGGCATCGAAGGTTCTGGCCGTGGTCTCAAGTGGGAGTCCGGTCGAAGGTGGTCACGTGTGAGCGAAGGGACGGATTCTGCTTGGCCATGGCAGTGGGTAAGGCGGATAGTGTGGTCGTGATTTTTATTGGAAGATGGAAGTGAAAATGGGAAAGAAATAAAATCGGGTTTTATCAGAGAAGAGAGGAAGGAAACAAGGTTGACCATTTGACTAATGACGTGGACTTTTATTTTATTAAGGTAATTATGACATTATATTAGTTTTAAGGTTAAGTTAATTAAAGTAAATTTATTTAGTTAACATATATCATTATTTTTAAAGTAAGATGGTATAATGTAGTTGGAGTTTTTGTGCAGATCAAAGGATGGCGATCAGGTTTTTGAGTAGAAAGGTAAATAACGGCGGTTTAATTAATGTAAACAAATAACCAATTAACGTTATTAATTAATATAATGATGGTAGTTAAATTATAGATTTATTTAATTTAAAGTCAAGTATTTAAAATCTCGTAACTTTTGCAGTTATTAACGAAATCTGACGAAACAAGCACTGATGGGTTCGTACTAACGGTACCGACATATATGAACTGGAATGGAAGGGTTCTGAGATAGCCGGAATTTTATATAGTTTCAAATATTAGTTTGAAACTATATAAAGCAATGCAACATCGTCAGAAACAACAACTGTGAGTTAATTCTCACACTTCTGAAATACTGCGATGTGTTAAATTTGTATCATTAATATTTATAATTAATTGGATGAATGGACGCTATGGATGCTATGGATGATTTTTATTTATTTATTGGTTGGTTGTTTTTTTAGAGGAAGATGGGTGTGTACCATGAAACTACACAGCCGGTTACGCGTAAAACATAGTAGGTAATAATATGAACTGGTTGACAGGCCCAACCAGTAGCAAGTAGTCTAGACCTAAGCGGTCAAAAAGATAATACAAGTACTGATCTGAATATATACATCATAGAGAACTGAGCATAAGGTAAGAGTACACAGCCAAAATACTACATATGTAATACTAAGCAGCTACATCTAGATCAACAAGGGATAAAGGTACTGCTTTCTTGAGAGCCAGGAGATTGGGGTATTGGAAGGGAAAGCCTGAAGCACGCATGCCTGTTTGTTCTTGTCCATGATTCAAATAGATGCAGGATATGATAACATGTACCCATCATGAGCTTCGAGGGTCTGCCGAAGATGATTGCATTACGTTCTAACCAAATACACCATGAAGAAAAATCCACTGAAGAGTCTATTAAGGGGTCAAGGGGGTGATGTTGCCAGTAATCGAAGAATGAGTTGAAAGAAGGGATGAAACCAAGGATGAAAGAACTGACTGCAGCCCACACTGCATATGAGAATTCACAATCAAAGAAGAGACGTGAAATGGATTCGTTACATTGTTTTCGCAGCACACATATGAGATGAATATTAATATTGAAGCGATGAAGCCTGTCTCTGTTATTAATATGGTCATGTATGAGAAGCCATTGAAAAAAAATCATGCGAGGGGGAAGGTGGCATTTCCATATTATCGAGAATAAGAAGCTTCGTCCAGGGTGTATTAAGAACTTGTAGCAGGATGCTACCGAGAAGATGTTGGATGGGCCCGAAGCCAAAATGAATGAATCAGGTTCTGGTAATAGATGAGTAGAGCTGAGAATTTGATTTAATGAATTTATTTTGTTTAATGCTTCAAAGCCCAGAAAAGTTTCAGGAAAAAGCCCATTGGGCCAAGCTCATGGGCCTCAGCTATCGTGAGTATGCTATTTCTGCTTGATGAAAGGATGGGAAAAAGAGAGTTAAGAGGGATCTGTTCTTTCCAAATATCCAACCAGAAGAGGTAAGATTCCCCATTACCAACTTTAACATGAAAAAGAGATTTAACTCTCGTTATGGTGGATAGAATTCCATTCCAGAATGGTGAGGGTCTGACATCAGGTCTAAAGTGGAGAATGATGAAAGAGTTAAAATTGTACGAGCGATTCAAGATCCAGTCTTTCCAGATGAATTGACTAGGCAAGAGAGCTCGCCATAGCCATTTAGCAAGCAGTGCAATATTAAAGGTCGAAAGGTTCAGAACACAAAGGCCACGATGGTTAGTTGGGAGACAAACAGTTTGCCAGTTGATTAATTTTTTTTAGCTTACTCCCATTCCAAAGGAATGTACTATAAATTGAATCAATTCTTTTGATAACCCAATTGGGGAGTTTGTGGAATGACATCCAGTAAGTTGGAAGTGATGAGAGTACGTGCTTTACAAGAACAAGGCGGCCAGCAGAGGACAAAGAATTCGCTTTCTAACTTGAAAGCCTACTTTCAACCTTTGAAATGAGTGGTTGCCAATCTAATTTGTGGAGTTTAGTAGGACGGAGAGGAATACCAAGATAATTAATTGGGAATGAATCAAGCTTGCAATTAAGGCAGTCAACTATAGTAGGACCTAGGTGAGCACAATTACCAAGCATAATAATGGAGCTTTTGTTAGAATTAATTGAGAGGCCTGAAATCATTTCAAATGAGTATAAAAGAACTTTGAGAGAGTGAATGTTTTTCGGGGAGGGGATGGTGAAAAGAATTGTATCATCTGCAAATTGCAAATTGGTTGTGCAAATTTCAGAATTTGGGATTGGAATACCAGAAAGAATGCAATGAGATAGGGCTTGTTTAACCATTTGATTAAAGACATCAACCATTAGAACAAAAATGAGAGGAGAGAGAGGATCCCCTTGTCTTAAGCCTCTCTTAGATTTAATTTTCCCTCCATATTCACCATTGATAAACACAGTAGAAATGCTAGTATGCAAAATTTCTTTGATCCAGTTACACCACCATAATGGGAAACCCCTATGCATCATCAGGGATAAAATGAATTCCCAATTGACTGAGTCAAAAGCTTTTGAAAAATCAAGTTTGAGTAGGACACCAGGGGAGTTAGAGGAATGACAATGAGAGATTACTTCTTGTGTGGCTGCTACACAGTCAAGGATATTTCTACCAAAGATGAAAGCTGATTGTTCGTTACCCACCAGAGAGTCAGTGTGTTGTTTCTCTGTTTACCATTCAAATGCATGATATTTCATATACTAGTGATAACAATATTTTAAACTGTTGTGCAGGGAAGAACAGGCTGGAGGGATCCGACTGGATTCCTCAAATCAATCGTATATAGTTTTTTGTTTATTCTAAATTATATTATCCTGGTTAGTTATCAATAATTGAATGGATGTGGATTGTTAAATCAAATTGTCGTGTTTTAATCAATATGTAGTATTGATTAAATAATTGGCAGCGGATGGTCTAAATCCATAGTTTGAGATAATAATTCATCATCAGGCGAATTGACGTATTTTTAAGTAACAAAATTTATTTGTGCAACTGAATCAAAGTTTCAAGTTTTATTTTAATTATTCAAAT
Organism: Allium sativum; assembly: GCA_030737875.1. Lineage (NCBI taxonomy): Eukaryota > Viridiplantae > Streptophyta > Magnoliopsida > Asparagales > Amaryllidaceae > Allium > Allium sativum. Next base: position 605,968 of record JASFAX010000064.1, read on the forward strand.
AGAAGTTTAAATAAGTTGAAATCTATATTTTGTTTTTATTAAGAAAATAAAATATATAGCGAACTTTGTGTATGAATACATAAGGAATCAGAGATTAACCAGAAAGTTGACCATCCCGGATAGTTGTTTCGAAAAGGAACAATTCGATGAGTTTTTGTTTAAGTTAATTATATTTTTAATGAACTTTATAAAGAATAGTTTCAGTGGATAATTAATCAAACTTGATGATGTTTTCTTTTAAAAAGCTATTAACCTTAAGTTTAATACATTTAATGTGAATATTGTATAATTTATTATTTATAAAAGAAACTATTATATTAATAACTTGTTAAAGAAAGGTAACCAAACTATTTCGGTTAATGAAGTAAAAGGGTTTTACTTTAGTTAATGACAAAGTTAATTAATTCTTAAATAAAATTCATTTAAGAAAGTAGGTGGATATGTAGCAAGATTTAGTAATTTAGAAGAAGCATATGGAAAGGGATTTAATAATCCGAATTTCATAAACAAGTCATAAAAGAAAATTGAATTTAAAATAAAGATTCTATTCAAGTGGGAAATAAAAGAGAAGAAGTACAAAACATGTAAATGGAAGTACTTATCGATTAGAGTAAAGAAGTAAATAAAAAGGGTTTCTATTATAAAATCCAACTGTTAGTTTTTACCAAATGTTATAAGGAGTTTTGGACTAGTGAACAAATCCTAGTTTATAAGAAAATGGATTTGAAGTTTAAACTAAGAAAGGCCTTAAATAAGCATTTTACTTAAAAATCAAATCAAGTAAATTGCGTAATCAAAGTGAAATGTGAAAGGTAAAATGGATAGTTAATGTTTTGAATAAAAGAAATTGAAAAGGGGATTTATGGTTATAAATCCAAAGTTACATCATATAATGAAAAGGTTTTTGGAAAAAGATATGAGCCAATGGATTAGCGTAATATAATCCAAGTTATGAATCGAATACTATACAGGAGTTTTGAAGCAAATGATTAATAGTTGGGTAAATGATTTACTTAAAAATATATTAAGTAAAATGGCGATGGTCCATTGAGATGTTCAAAAGAAAAGATAAGGATTATAAACCATGGTTTCAATAGGAAATAAGATCTGATCGATATTATAAGAACATGTGTTTTAAGTTATTAACATTTATCTACTCTGAGATAAGAACGTTGTTGATTAAGGTCTGAGAGGTAAATAAAATACACCAACTTGACCGACTTCACTATTATCGAGGAGTGGTATTAGTTTGTAATGATAAAAAAGTTTGGAAAGGAGTTATTATCTTCATTAAACATTTGCAATTCATTGCAGGGTTTGAAATGAAATGAAATACAATAAGTTTTAAATTAAACAGTGTACATTAACATTGTTTAGTCCGAGTTGAGACATATAGTTTAATTATACCTATAGGTTATTTATATAACACTGTTTTCTAGAAAATGGTAAAAATATGAGTAAAGTGTATTTATTTAAAATAAATAAATATGGAAGAGTTATATTGATTTTGAAACAGAAATAAATATTTGGATTTCAAGTAGTTAAAGCCATTTAGTTTTAAAAAAGAAAGCATGGGTCATTTAACAGGGTTTTTAGCACAAAAGAATTGACAATGGGTTTATATTCGTAAATTAAAAATATATTAATATATGGATATTTCCATAATTAAGGAAATAAATGGTTGATGAAATTATAACAAAACTTCTAGAATTAAAGGGGAATAAAGCGAAGTGAGAACAAACGAGTGGTATTGTTTCCAAATGGCGAAACAAAAGATGAATTGGCAAGATATTTAAATGGAATCGACTTTAAGTCGAAGAAATGAATTTCAATGATTCAATAGGAGTTTTAACGAATGGTTTTAAAAAAATGAGAACCTGAGCTGCCAATATACTTGACTGTACTAGTTTGATACTGATAGTTAAAACACCAACTATCAACAAATTATTATTGGACCTTTTGACGTGTTGTTTCGAAGAGACCGGGATGGGAACTAGACCTAAAACCACTTCGAATCAATGTTACGTGCGAAGCTAACTTGCAAGGGATAAAGATGGAGCAATTGAAGACTGTTGATTTTCATAAACGGAAGTACTACTAATAATTTTCGGTCTGTAGCCAAAGATGTACTGTGGTTCTATCGTGGTTGGAATCAACGAAATGCAAGGACTTCTCGATATTGATCCATGGGGTGATTTCTGTATTGGATGTAGTAGGAGAGTACCTTCGGTTGATCCTATTCCTGGATGACTTGTATGGACAGATGTCTGACAGAGTATTTCCAAAGGGATCATGTACGTCGATTTCTTCAAACATGCCATAGTTGGGTAGCTCCCAACTAGAGTATTTTTGTGGACTTCCATTGGTGATATCTGGTGGATCTGACGATGTGGCATTCAAAGTGAGGTATTCCCCTCTAGAGATACACTATCGGCAGGTAGTCTCATACCTTGTCATAATCGGAATCCAATTTTCAATAAGCGCCTGCGGTTTTGATTTGTATAATATATGTATGGAGCATGAGATGCAAGCGTTCCGCTAGATTCTCTATTTATTTGTGATTTGATAGACACTATTATAATAGCAGAAAATATTGTTTTCAAAAAATGTTTGGGTTATAGTAAGATAAAAACCGTCCACATTTATGTGTGGGCTAGTCTTAATATTATCCTTTTCTTTCAAAAAAAAATTCTAAAGTTAAGCCGATTGTTGATGTGAATTTATCATTGAAAGTATTTCAGACTGATCCGGGTGTTTTTGCTTTGCTTCAAAATGTGCTCGGGTAGGACTGAACATATTTGACAGGTTAGTTTTCGCTTGGAGCTTCAGGAGCTGGAAGCAGGAGGCTTCACCATTAGTTATTTTAAAGTTGTTCTGCTGTATCTGATTCATGTTGTACTCTGATGATTGGTATGTATACAAGATTTTCATTTGTATAAAGATATGTGGTTATATTATATATTTTGTTCATTCCGCTGTGAGATTCTAATGTTCTTCTTCTTTATTCTATTCTAATATTTCTTTCTTTATCTCTCATCCTCTAATTTCTTTCTCTTGACATTCTGCTTTTCTTTATAATTTGGGTTGACTGTGGTAGTTAAATGTCGGTCTAAATTGTACTGACAAGTGGGATGTTACAATAATCTATTGCAGTCGAATGTACAAAATCATGCTATTTTCATACTTTTGTGATTACAAACCAATTCATTCTTCCATATTCTTTTACGACCTACACTATTATCATCAAGGAAAGATTACAAGAAGGGTGTACGTTATTTTACGTACCAGTGTTATTAAGAACAGAAGTAGTCAACAGAATTTATGTATTATCGAAGTCCTTTTCAACGTTTGAGGCACGAAATCCCGTTCGTTTGTTTGGGTAGTTGTAGACATATTCTTTCGGGTTAAACGAGGGTTGTTAGTAAAGAAATTCCAGAAGGGGGTCTGGGAATGGACGTAGAATGAAGGTTCGAACCAGTATAAAAATCGTGGTGTCACTTTTATTTATTACTGATATTCTGCTATTTGCACATCACTTTTCTTATATTCCATATAATATGATCTTACTGTTGAAAGTCTCTTTCAGTTGGTATCGGAGCAAGGACATCCTATAACCATAACACTGTTATTCGATATATTGATAATATGGAAAATAATACAGGCATGGCATAACCACTGCCTATAGCTCTATTTTTGTTGAAGGACAATCTACCCAAAGACCTCCACTATTCAATGGCTTACACTATAATTATTAGGCTACAAGGATGAGGATTTATATGCAAGCAACTAGTTTTGACGCTTGGAATGCAACTCAAACAGAATTCACAACCCCTGCAACTGATCACTCTTCGTGGACAACAAATTAGAAAAATGAAGCAAGTACAAATTCCAAAACTATGAAAATATGCTATTTTGTGCTTTTGATAAAAATGAATTTAATTGTGTTAACATATTCACTACTACACACCAGAAATAGGAAACACTCAAAGCTATACATGAGGATACAATCAACGTCAAACAAACAAAGATCTCAATGCTAAAGAACCAATTCCAAAACTTTAGAATGAGACCGAATGGAACCATCAATGACATCTACTCAAGATTTCAAGACATGTTTCATACCTTAATAGGACTAAGAGAAAAACACACAGATTTTGACAGTATATCTAAGGTCCTAAATTCACTAATTGATGAACGGGAAAGAAAAGGCTTAACAATCGAGGAAGCAATGATCTTTCTACAATGAAGCCGGAAGAATTAGTTGGAAATCTTATGTCCTACAAAGTTAACATGCAGGCTAAAAAGGATCAAGCACAAGAAAGAAAAAATGTAGCTTTTCATGCTAAAAAAGGAAGAATCGGAATCAGAAGACGAGAATTTAACATTTATCGCCAAAATTTTTAAGAAATTCTTGAAATACAGAAAAGGGAATAAAACGGGTTTCAAAAAGAATTTCTCAAATAAACCTTCATCCTCAAATATAGAATGTTTCAATTGTCACAAGAAAGGATACATGCACAAAGATTGTCCAGAACAAAAGAAAGAAAATCAGATAACTTTCAATAACAAGAACAAGAAAGATAAATTCAAAAGAAGGATTTTTCTATAACATAGAATGATTCAGATTCATCCTCATCAGATAGTGATAGTGACAGCAACAACGAACAATCAAATGTATGCATCATGGCTCAAGAAACTGAGGTTAGTGATTTATTTTATGATGACTTAATCAAAGTAAATACTGAATTTTTAAATACTATAAAAAATCTCAAAAAGAAACTTAGAGAAGCTCGTGAAAATCAAAATAAAGCAGAATTTGAAAGGGATATGTTGAAAGGCAAGAAGAAAAGTCAAGTCGATGAACTTGAAAAGGTTGAAGAATCATTCTCTAATTCAGATACACAACTTTCACTTTCAAGTCAAGAAATTAAAAGTCAAAAGATAAAAAATGATTTTATTGTTTCTGAAAATCACAATTTAAAAACTAAAATTAAAAAAGTAGAAAACACCGGTATTCAAGCCAGATTAGATAGCATTACTAAAAATATCTCTAACTTTAATAAAGGAAGAAAGAATTTATCTAGAATTATAGAAAATTCTCAATCTTCTTCCAATAAAATTGGGTTAGGTTTCAAAAAGGAGTCAAAAATTCCAAAGAAAAACGTTAATCTTAAGAGGAAAAATGATTCAAAACATAATGTAACTGAAAAATAAGGTATCACTAAGTATACCAAAACATACTAAAAGAAAAAAAGGAAATCAAAATTTATGTTCCAAAAACAAACAATAGTTTAATTAGGAACAAATATGTCAAATTATTTATGGAACCTATTCATAACAATAAAACCTATCTTTGTAAGAGGGATACTGAATCCACTTGGGTTTGGTTTCCTAAGATCTAACTCTTAGGACCCTGTTAAAAAGTGGGTACCAATGTATTTATACATATTTGTTTTAGGTCCTACTCAAGAAGAGAAAATGGATATTACTATGTTTCTTATGTTTACAATCAGTATGTTTTTTTTGAAAATATATGTGCTTGTTATGTACGTGATGTTTTGCATATTGGTGTGTATTGCATTTTAAGTGTATATTCATATATATCTCCTTTTTGTTAATAACAAAATGAGAGAAACATATGCATATTGACATGGGGAATTATATATATAGTTGTCATTATCAAAAAGGGGAGAATTTGGATCTCTCTTTATAGTGTTTTGATCATGACAACAATACATGTACAAATATTAGTATCAGTTAACTTTGTTTTGCAGGAAGAAACTCTATAACAGATTCCAAGAGCTCAATAGAAGATTATATCTGTTTAGAATCTGTATGTATTGTTATAGATATTGTTAAAATCTTCCCAGGTGATACACACGTACATGCTTGTTTTAATTTATATGTTTTTCTTATAAAATATGCACATGATATAGGCACAAGACAGCAAATAGACGTTTGAAATTTTTAATTCAGACGTCTTTTGATGAAACGAAAATATATATATTTAGCATATTATTCATACTTTTGTTTTGAATATTTCAGGAATCTGAATACGAATAGATTGAACTTTTCAGCGAAGGGACACAACTCTTAATTCATATCCAATCATCAAATCCATTCATGAAAGATTGCCACTATTTGTGTACTATAAATAGAGTTACAAATAATCATTTTCTTCACCGAATTTCATTCTAATTCTTTCTATCTAATCTATTGCAATCAGATTTACAAGAGCACACTATTTTCATACTTTTTATTACAAACCAATTCAATCTTCCATATTCTTTCAGGAACTACACTATTATAATCAAGAAAAGATTATAGGAAGGGTGTACTTTAATTCGACATATCATAATTATTAATAACACAAGTAGTCAACAAAACTTTTGTATTGTCGAAGTCCTCTTCAGCAGTTGAGGCATGAAATCTCGTTCGGTTGTTCGGGTAGTTGTAGACCCATACCGTTGGTTAAGTGAGGGTTGTTAGTAGTGAAATTCTAGAAGAGAGTCTGGGACTGACGTAGAGCGAAGGTTCGAACTATTATAAAATTCTTGGTGTCACTTTTATTTATTACTGATATTCTACTATCTACATATCACTCTGCGTATATTCCATATAATATAATTTTACTACTGCAAAGTCCCTTTCGTAGAAGACCATCGGGTTCGACATGATGTATGCCGACTCGTTGCAAGCCGACCCGAACCTGGCAGCGTGACTGACTTGACCACGACTCTACTACTTTACTATACAATTTTCACTACTCCAACTGCTCTCGCCAAGTGCCATGCCGACTGGGATACGAACCCATCTATAGATACCCCTCTAGAAGACAATTACGAGACTTCTTCTTTTTGTTTTAACACTGTTAATTTACTGTAATTTTCCGTACTCATGATTCAAGTAATCCTACGCTTTGTAATCATCATAATATTACAAAAATCAACGATAATTGTGAAGTAGACACAAGCATATTCAAGCTAACCCACTATAAATCTTTATCTCCTCATTTATATTTATTTTCTTAAGTTTAATTCTATATTAATAGATTATGGGTGTTTGGAAAATTTTTGGAACAAACACTCACGCACCAGAAATTCAACTTAGAATCAACGAATAAAACAAATTGGATGTCCAAACATGTAGAATAAAAAATATTGTTGTGATTTGTGTGTGTCGATAAAAACTGAATAACATATTAAAACGGGTATTACAACATTTGCTTGAAAATTTGTTATTTCCGTTATATTGATTGTCGTTACCGTAAATCGATCATACAAATCAATTTATTTGAGGAAATGAATATCTTCGGTTATATTATAAAATCCTATAAATCAATTTCATATAAGGTATTTATATTTTAAAAGTCAATATTTCAACGTGAATTTTATGTACCGATTTAACACCTAATTCTAAAACAAATAAATTTTAAGTTAAATGATTGTTTTAATTTCTTAAACTTAAATTAAACGTATGTGTTCTAAATTTATATTCAAAAATAAAATTCATAAATTTATCATAATTCAAAATAAATCGAATTTCATATATTTGTAAACAACAAATTTGCGATTTGTTGCACACTAGATTTCTTCGTCATCAATACGTTGATAGGCAAATCAAAACGTATATATAAAGGGTGATATCAATCGTATTTTTGGTGTATTTAACATCACTAAAATAAGAAGAATTGAGAAGTAAAAATGTTGTAAATTTTAGTTTGATGTTACTTTTAGTTTGATAGCTTATTTCAATAAGAAAAAGGTCAAAAGAAAGTAAAGAATTCGATACTTTTGTTGTAATAGGGTGAATAAAGCTTGTATTACATCACTAATTGTAAATAAAAGGCAACAAACATTATGCGCAACCCTATTGATTTGTCGATGATACATCAGACAAACCTATTTGGAAATAAACATACCATCCCAATTTAATTATCCGAACTTGTATCAAAATCAAACTTGAGACTGTGCATACTTTACGAGGTTAATGGATAATCATTGTTCATCATGTTAAAGATTACACACATGCATGATATTTTTTTTTTATATTTTCGCATTGTTTATGAAACTTATTAAGTATATAGCCATGTTATAAAACTAATCTATTAAATAATAGTAAAGCAGAAGAATTTCTAGCTTTCTCCTTGATTCTCTCAATTTTCTTAATTCTCCTTAATTCTCTCAATTCTCCTTAAAACACTACAGATACTTTTATTAAATTAAATTAGTACAACAATATTATCTCTATTTAGCTTAAAACTCTCAATATATTTAAAATTTAACTCTATATCTATCTATTAAATAATACTAAAGCAGAAAATTTTTAAGTTCTAACCTTAATTCTCTCAATTGCCCTTAATTATCTCAGTTCTTTCAATTCTCTTTGAAATCCAAAGATCATTTTAACAAATCTATTTCCGCCTCCCACGTATCCGACCTAAAATAAACTGCGTCTATTTAGTTCGATAGTTCTTCGCGTCTACTGAGTTCAATAGTTCTTTGTCCAGGCACTCCGACATCCACTGTAAATATGTGATTTCGCAAATTTTGTAAATTAGATTCATTCATTTTCATTTTTTGTTTTGGTTTATGTATATTAATTTTTATGTTGTTTCACTTATAATAGATTCAAACATTTGAGTTTCTGTTTGGTTTTGCTCAGCATGTAATTTATCAATAATTCAGGAAACGAACAAGAAGGAATGCGACCTATTGGTAATTTATTACTCTAATTTGTTAATGAATAGAAGATGTATAACTTTCTGAATTTTGTTTTTCCTTGATGTATTATTGATTCCATCTTTTGGTTTGTAATCTCTAAAGAAAGCAATTTTTCATTTGGAAGAGATCGATTGGGCTTTTAAATTCTATTTTGTACTGATTATTTTTCAACCTCTATCAAACATACAAAGATATTCACACACGTGAACAAGTTCAACCGGACGGTAATATATTTGTTGAAATCATTTTCCTACAAATATTTGAGTAAACGTAGCAACCATTTTTTATCACAGTCATTTTAGTAATGTGTACTCAAAAAAAAAAAAACTGTTCATGATCTTAGTAGGGAACTTAAAGAAACAGAAGTAACATATACAAAAAGATGAAAAGATTATTGATCTTTATTTAAATCACATTTGTATGTTGTCTTCCCTAAATAATTTTTCTTCAGACCGCAATAGTACATAATTATCCTGAAAAGATATCTGTATCAAAACATTTCATCAGAATTTAGTGCCCATATCAATGAATGCATCGTACTCTCTATCATCATATAATGACATTATGAAATAGCCATCCAGCCTAGAAAATCCTTTAAGAAAAGTAATATTAGTCAAATAATATAAGGCTCGAGTTATTCACATATGTCTTATGACTTATTTCGTTACACTCTCTATAGGTATCCTACTTCCAATTAAGTACTATATGGGAAAAAAAAATAAGACTTGGTTGCGGTCCATGAAATGGAATATAGACATGCACTGTTGAAGTACTGGGCAAGGCGATGCAGTTATCAGGGCTCCTCGAATATGTGGAATCAGTACGCCGCAACCTTTAAATAAATTTCTTAAACAGTAATATATTTTAGTTCTGCTAAAATACTAATCAAGAAAAACGCTTACATAGATAAGATATCAAGATCACTTGGGCATGAGAAGTTGGATTTCAAGCAGTCTGTTACTACTGAATCAAGCCTACATCAAGTAGAAGGCTTGGATTGTTGGAAGGAGCGTGCACACAATGCATATGCATATTATGATAGGAATGGAAGTAGTATATAGGTACGTATATACAAATTCTAAAACATGCATGTTTTGTTTTCCATGTTGTAGTTTCGTAAAATTGTCGACATTTATCAAACATTTGGTTTTGGTGATTTGGGAATGTTGGGTGTAAATGACCTACAAAGTTGGTTTTTTGACATGTGTTAAACGTTGGTCTAACGTTATGGTCTTAATATAAGATTGGAGTTACGCAACAGTCTGAAACTAACTATTATTTATATGAAAAACTATGAAATTTACAAATTTGTCATTGTAGCACGCTCTGAGTTTTTGTCAACTCAAAGAAGCTGACTTTGCTGATGTTTCTTATCTTGACAAGCAAAAATCAAGGGAACTAATTATTTCTACAAATATATTTTTGTAGACAAGCTAAAACCAAGGGAACTAATTATTTCTACAAATATAATTTTATATGTATACAGACAAGATTTTGGAGGAACAAATAATTAGTTGAAAACTAAGAAAAGATAAGTTATTTGGACAAAGAAGAATGAGTAAACACTTTGAGGATATATGATCATTGTTGATACTCCTAAAAGTTTGATTATATATGATTTTCACATTATATATAAAAATTGTTAGCCTTATAATATTACTTTTTCCAACTCTACCTCTAATAGAGAAAATGGGTTTTAATGGTAATTATAATGATAATTGACAATAGGTACCATGTTATTGTGCAAACTGCTATTGAACTTTTGTTGTCCTATACTTCTGTAGCTTTTTTTTAGCATAACTCCAGACCTTATATTGTGTATAAAAGTTCATTTGGACTTTATGGATATTTATAAATGAATGGTTTAATGGGTAGGCATGAAGGCATACTTCAACATCTTTGAGTGTTAAAGTAGTTTAGTTAGCTAATTGTTTAGGATTGTACAACTATGCAGCTTCATTATTTATTTTTAATTATCTACCCATATTACTATAGTTATGATATTACCCTTTTCTACCACCTAGAATTATAAGTCTTTGCTCTTTGCAAAGTCATAAATCTTGCGGAGAGATGTTTTCTGAATTTTTTGTTATTAATTTTCAAAGTTATAGAAAACAATGACTAGGAGAAATTTAGTAAATTTTCTTGCATTGCATGTCTACCCATATAATAAGAGTAGATATTTACGGGACTATCACCTTCAAATACTTAAAAAACCTGTCTACCAATGTTTTGATCTTTATAGCGTGACTCTTTTGAAAATAAAGCGTCTCGAGTTTTCATATGCTTGGGTAAATTTCTGCTATTTGCTAATTATATTACTACATCTACACAACTAAATTATCACCTTCATTAGTTAAAGCAAATTACAATATCGCTACTTTGAATGTTTTAATAAAAGTAAAGATAACAGAGGTAGTCTTAATTATCATGAACTAAATTTGAGTGTTAGAGGTTTACCAAAGAATTTGCAATGCAAAAGAAAGCATTTCCAAAGAATACGCCTTATGGATTGTAAAACCTTCAATTTCAAACTCAGTCCACTAAAATGAGGTCTTAATTTCTCCGAGACAAATGACCTTTGTTTTAATCATTTAGCAATTTATTTATCCACTGTATATATTAATTTTATGATAGGCTTGCTGCCAAGTTTGTAATGCTCATTCTGACTACGATCTTATAGAGCAGCTATCACAAGTTTTTGTCTTCTTTCAATTTGTTATTTTGCAGTTATTCGATTTAATCAAGTGATAGGCTATATATTATCAATTATCAAATACTACTACTAAAACGAAGGATGTGGTAGCTTATTTAATAGTTGTACACTAGCTATCAAAGATCGTATCTAATAAAAGGGAAGGTACTAAGCCTTAATCCAAAATTAAGTGATAAATATAACTACAATACCACTATGACAATTTTTTTATTCATTTTTTTTTGGTGATTTATAGATTAACGTGGAATTATCTTATAGTTCCACCGTAAACACCAATACAAACATAATGTTTATGAGAAAAGTAAAAATTGTGCACGCGCGTCTAATTATCAATAAGGGACTGACTTTCTTAATTCTTATGTTATATAAAAAATTACAGCTTGGGTTGTAACCAATAAAAAAAATCTTATGTTATATATACAATGTTTGATTCAAGTGCTACCTTTAAATGTTTACAAGTTGGTCCCCAGTAACCAAAATGAGGCACCACAGATTAATAGTTCAAGGAATATGCATACATGTGAAAGTGGATTAATCTCAGACATATGAAGATCAACTTACACATATTGGCATTCGGAGACCAAGATATCATAATCATGGAGTTACCTTGACAGTTTAGTGTCATTGACAATCAATGGAAAGATCGTTCATGAAAGATACTCATTACTTTCATTTCTTTGGCTGTTGAACAACAGGCATTATTAGAACTTCATTCACAATGAAAGAACGCTTTCTACAGAAGATTTCTGCAGGATCTAGATGGTACTTGGAGAGAATTATTCTATCGAGGGAATCTCTGCTTGCCCACAATGGAACAAACTTATGTCTACGCCTGGCCTCCTCTTCTTCGTCTTCATCATCAGAATTAGTGTGTGGTGACAGTTCATATGACTCTTCTCGAATTTCACGATTGTCTGATGTCATTATCTGGATAACTTCCTGTAAGCCTTTTGGCATGCTAAGTACCTTTTCAAAATCAGCTGGCTTCTGATTTATGTTATCAACTGTCAGAACACTTACCATACTATGTTGCATTACTGATTTTTTTGGAAGCCTCCCTTTTATGTCTTTAGCCATTGATTCTTTTTTTGCAATTTTAGGTTGAGGCATTTTATCCATCTCTTCTTTCTGTCTCGATGTTCTTCCAAAGCAATGATGTTTCTGTTCTCTCCCTTTTTCCTCTTCCCTCTGTCTTTTCTTTGTAGCAACTTTTGCATATTTTCTCTTCTTTTCATCCTCTTTTTGCTTCTGTTTGAGCTCTAACAGTCTGCTGTTTTCCTGTTGTAACTTCTCTCTCTGCAGCTTTGCTGCTGCTTTTCGCGCTTCTCGCTCATTTTGTCTCTTTTCCTCGAGACGCTTAGAAAATTCGGCAGCCTCCAGCGCCTTTACTTTGATGTCCTTCCTACCTTTCACTGGTGCATCTGCTGGCTGAGGTTTACAAACAAATGGACTGAAAGAGGATATTCTTGAAACTATTTTACTGAGCATATACATTTTATCAATGTTACTACGGGAACATAATATGTTGCTTTGACAGGGAGTCCATTTTAATGTTAAAGCACATGTAGATTCTGTGCTGAAGTAAATAGACAAAAGAACACGTACATAATATACATGTACATATATGTATACAGACTTCTACAATCCTCCTACATACATGTTCATGCCCACGATCTCATGCTATAACAGGTTAACATAGAGAGACAGAGAGAGAATGAGAGAGACTCCTCCAATCCTCCTAAATTTTGTTATTGGATTTTTCTTCTTCTTGGATTGCTATAAAATAAAATATAATTATAGTTTACCATTAACATGAGCACGTAAGCAAGTGTAATTTTACAACAGCTTCGAATATGTTAAAAATGGGGTAAAGTGTGAATTAGTCCTTCCAGGATGAATGTAGTAGTATGATCGTTGTAGACAAATTCAAAACAAACTATACAAGTAAAAAAAGTGAAATTTATACAATGGCTCACTTGCATGATAGAACAAAGTATTAGTTACTGACTGAACAATATGAACTAAGTTTCTACTTCATCTCTGCTTTGTTAGCCATATTTGTTTGTTTCAACTGAACAATATGACTTTTGGATGCAATGTTTTCCAATTCGTTGACTTAATGACTAATTCTCCAAAATATATTCATATTCCTTTTTTTTATCATTCAAAGATACTAGAAGTCGTTAACGACAATATTAGAATTATTTAACATGAATTTCAATAGCTTCATTCAATTTCCAATTTCGTTGTTCGTATGGTTGTTAGAATACGATACTTGAACTAAGCTATTAGAATGAGAGTAACTGCATTTATTCAAACATTCAGTTTTGTCAAGATGTAAGAACATAATAAAAAATACATAAGCTTTGGCTAAAAATAGTGAATATCGAATAATAAATGATATTATATCATATTTTACTATGGATGTATCGTTATGCACTAAACCGTTCGAGATTAATGAAGATAATGCAATATATTGTGTAAATAAGAACAAAAATAAAATGATTTTGTATAGATTGTCGAAGTAATTTCTTCTTCTTTTAGTACCTCTCTACACTGAGATCAAGAGGCCACATCGCTACTCATTGGTGAAATTTCATCCTGGCAAAGAAAATAATTAGCGGAAGCCGTGAGGTTAACTCAGACTGCAAGATATGAAAGCTGAAGGAGAGTGCTGAACTTTTGATCAGCTGGCACTTTGTACTCAACTTGAGCAGAAAATTGTTCTGTTGTAGGCGCCAAAGAATGTTAGGGAACCACTAAGGTATTTGGTCCAAGCATGATGCTCCTCACATTTACAGTAAGCCTTTATGAGAAGCTAGAGGAACTGCACATCTTCAAAATCTCATCATCCTCTTTTTTTTTTTTTTTTTTTTTTTGAATATGGTACCATTTATTTATCTTTGTTGTGTATTATGCTATTTCTTTGAATATGCTTTCTTATCACTGGAAATTTAATTTGGCTGAATAGTAACTTTTTCTTTTTTTGTTGCATTTTTACCTTTCTTCTGTGCTACTCTAATTTAAATACAAACCATTAGCTAAGGTAAACTTTTACTATTTATTAAGGCAATGGTAAATTTCATTCCAAATCTAAGGAAGTTTTCTTAACTGATTTCTTTCCCAATGTAAAGTTTGCATTTAAAACATGCTCCATAGATGAGCGTATTGTGTAGGGAACACGTAAGTAATATTTGTTTCCATCTCTCTTTCATGTCTAATTATGTAGATGAAATGCCGATCATTAAGTGGAAGTTGATCACTTAGTTGCTGTACGAACTGACTGTTAGTTGCAGTACGAACTAAAAGTACAAGTTATTTTCCTTAAATATATTTAGACCTTAGCTTTTAAACATTTCAACTCAAGCTACTAAATATTTCGGTAATTGTTCCATGGTAATGTTTGTCATAGTATAACTTTCAGGTATTAGTAAATGAGACATTATTACCATATAAACTTAGCTCTTCACAGATATTTTAATTTAAAATAAAAAAAACCGTAGTATCGAATGATGATCAGTTATTAACACCCTACTTTCATATTTTACTTAAATAACATAATTTATAGAGCAACAATTTCGCATATAAGAATTAATAAATGCGGCAGTCCAACAGATAACTAAGTCAAACTTCGTCCTAATGACTACAATTAACACGTTTGATTCACCATTTTTAGTTTTCCGTTTTCGCCATAACAAAATTACAAACGACATATATAAATTATGGAAAATGATCGTTTTAAAAAATAAATTTAACATGTAAAACGGAACTTTCTTCATGTTTTGAGAAATAATAGATGGATGTAACACAATTCAACATTCTATCATTCCTCCAACCTTCCCGTCGTTCCCTCCATCTTCTTTTCATTCATTTCGTCGTCCATTTACTTTATCCATTTTTTGTAACTAACGTTGAAAACTCAAGATACAAAACAAAAAATAAATCAAACACCACTAAAAATATTCATTTATCTAAAATAATTAAAATATATCAGTTTAACATGAATATTTTCTCATAGTAATATAAGATCAATAAATTTTTGCTTAAGTTCAAAGAAAGATTAAGTACATAATACATACCATATATAAACAACAACAACGATAATTTATAATATATTTATTATGTCGGATTTATGTATGTTACGTTATAAAATTCCAATTTTGACATAAAAGATTTAAATACTATATTTTATAATGTTATCGTGTGCAACGCACGGGTTACACACTAGTCTATTAAATAATAGTAAAGTAGAAGTTATAAAGTTCTCTCCTTAGTTCTCTAAGTTATCTCTATTCGGCTTAAAACTCTCAAGATATTTTGATTTAAATTTAAACATAAATACCATATTTTAGGAAAGAGACCTAATCTACTGTGTCATTAAATTGAGTAGGAAATACTCAAATCTCAATCCCTTTGCATTTTTCACCATGCATTTCTCATTTCGCCTGACAAGATTGTGACATGTGTATTCTTAAAATGAACATTCTGCTCATGTTTTCGCTCTGCTCAATCTCTCCATCTCAGCTAATGTTCAAAATAAATTCAATTGCATCTAAGCTAGGTAACTCTGCAATCATTTCTTGGTTTCATCAACGATTGGAGATTTCCAACATGCGTTGTTCCCGTTATTTGCCAGCATCATTTTTCGTGCTCCTATCATGCCTTCTTACTGTCATGCACTTTTCGACCCTTTTCCTATAGGTATACCGATCAACGTGCTGAGGTAATTTCGTCTGTCACTTTATTGTGCCCTTTGTTTAGTTCTTTTTCTCCCTGATATTAGTGAATCATGGACTATTGAAATGATTTGTTCCGAGAGAGAAAGTTTATGCTTCATTTAAAGTTGTGTTTTGACTTTGAATTAGGAGACCGTGTGTAAGACAAATATTGTAATTTGATCTTTTGCATACTTGCTCTAGTGATGTTCATACTCCATTAAATAAAATTTTACATTTGTGAATTGAAAAGAGTGAGTTTTGGGTACTTTGTTCATTCAATGATGCAATTTTTAAACATAACCTGACAGTCTACAAACTATCATGTTGATTGGACATTCATATGGATTGGGTAATAAATGAAAAAAAATGGTGACGTGAATCCACCCCTACATACGATGTTCTGTGTGGGAAAGTCTATTTGATACAACCCTGCATTATTGTGTGTGTGTGTGTGGGGGGAGTCTATTTTGATACAATTTGGTGACACAATAAATTCTCATCTTTGGATTGCCCCCTGAATTTCACCTTTCCATATAAAAACAAAAAGATCCAATGATGCACATTTTTTGTGTCACCATTTGTGTAACCAAATTGTGTCAAAATAGACACTTACTTTATATATATGTATATATATATATATATATATATGTATGTATGTATGTATGTATGTATGGCTATCTGTGTTTTTCAGATTGAGGGACGAACCCCAGGAGGTTTTGTTTAATCATTTGCAATTTTGCATGCAACGACCTTCTAATACACTCCATTGAAAGAGCTATTGTTGGACCTGATAAGAATATCAACATGAATATGAAAGATCATCTTAAAAAAATACAACGAAACTCATTACACATCTCCCAGAATGGTAATGAAAAACCAAACTTTGTAGCTCAGCTTCATCAAATTATTTAGTTTTCTGGTTTTTTTTAATAAAAAGGGCATTTTTCATGTTTTGTAATCCATATTATTTTTCTGTCACTGGTGCAGTCAAGGATGAAGATTTAATGGACAAAGTGACATAGTTATTTTCAAACCTTTCAACTGACCTCACAACTGCTTCCCAATTGGTGGCAAAAGCACTTGTGTCTCTTTTACTTCCAAGGTCTGCTTTTATCTTGCGTGGTCTTATATTGTTTTGGTTTTTATTAGGTGTTCTTATTGATTGTATGCATGACTTTTTGCTGCAGTAACAATTTAATGTAGATTCGCATACAGGATGATGACATAATGCTAATGTCATTTATTATAGCTTTCAGCAATGCATCTTGGATATATCCTAATTTTATTTCTTCGATGACTATATGGTTAATGCTTGGATTTTGGGATGCCAGGAATGCTGGAGAAAAGCAATCCATGCTAGTTTCTTATCCACTGACATACAATTTCAGGTTTATTTTTTTTGATAAATATACATTTAAGAAAGTTATTATAATTTACCGTAATATCTATTGTAAGTAGGTTAGAGCATGCTCAGAGAGTTGCAGCTAATGAGATCACTTACAACTTTATGGCATTCTATGTCAACTACAAAGATACTGCACTGGTGGATATGTTGTTGCCGCAGTAAGTCTTAATATCCGATGAATACACATGCATCCATGTTTTGTTATTTGAAATTGGTTGAAAATTTTAGAGGATTTGTTTTATATTTTTTTCCTTATGAACCAGTTTCGAATATGGCCTTTATCTTGTAAAAATCAATGTTTCTGTTAAATAGGTTAATAGTCCACTATATCGGCCACTAACTAATACTGATATTTACATGCGTAAAGGACTAAATCATAAGAAATGTCCAATGTAGAGACTCTTGAGCTTCAAGTTGATATTTCAGGTTTCTTGCACTTCTGTTTGTGTCCTACTGTACTAACAGTCTAATGTTTTTGTGTATAGAATGGTTCATAATGGAAGTAAAAGAGTTAGCAGTACACTATAAATTAGAGCATTTCTACATGAAAAGGGAGTAGTGTTCATGGTTATAGTAAATGATCAAGGTAAATAGGTTAGTCACAACATATGTTTTCTTGACCGTTTCTTTTGTCTTCAGTAACTATTATTGATAATGAATTTTTGCTTCAATATCAATCATTAAGACATGAAAATAAAATTTGGGGGTTCTATAGGCTTCTAAAATGAGAAGTGATCATATAAACTATTTAAATTGATATTTATGTATAAAAGGAAAGACAGTGAATTATGGAATAGAACGATGAGTCAGTAAAACATTTAATTATAGATAAGTTTGTCCTGTACCGAGCCACGTCACACTGCCATAGTTATATTTTGCTTACCCGAAATAATGTATTTTACAGTTACATTCACCTGTATATATATCAGGTCTTTCTGTCATATTTTGTATCAATCAAAAACAATTTCTTATGGAATAAAATAACAAGCTTTATAATTCTCTCAACTGTAGTTCCTCCTTCTCATCTGTGTCTTCAGCTTTATTAACTTGGTATCAGAGCTAGAAACAGCCTAACGGCTACAACGATTCAAGCGGATTGAAATCAAGAAAGAACCATCGTCACCTGGTTCTTTACCCATCTGAAATTAAATCCCATCATACAACCATCAACTACATTACCCAAGACCATATCAAAGTTCTCGAAAATCCCCAATTCAAAAGGCAACGAAAGTTCTCACCACTTACTTGCTTTTTGTGGATTCAGATCTGTGATCTATAATCATGTCTGAAGAGAACTCTACTAGTTCCAACATTAATGCTACCATGCAATCTTCCGAACAACTGATCAAGACAATCATTTTCCCACAAAGCCAATTAATCACTATCAAACTTGAAGAAACCAATTATTTATTATGGAAACTTCAGGTGGAAACTGCCATGCAAGGTTACGGATTGGAAGGCTACTTATATGGCACGCTATCAACTCCAGCAAGATATATAACCGACAATCAAAACAGAGTCATTAGCAACGACGAATATACAAAATATCATAGACAGGAAAGACTCATCAGTGCAGGCTGTTGTCATCCATCAGTCCAAGCCTACTATCTCAAGTCATAGGCTGTAAAACAGAAAGTGATATATGGCTAACTATGGAGAAAGTATTCAACACACATTCGGCTGCAAAGTCGCTATTTTATAAAAGACAAATACAAAACCGTAGAAAAGAAAATCTAAGTATGAGAGAATACATATCAAAAGTTAAAAATATATGTTGAAGGCTGCTGGCAGCAACATAGATGAAGCTGAACATGTATTGCCATTGCTAAATGGACTAGGAGACGAATATGAAGCTGTAGTAGCCGTCATAACATCAAAAAAGGCAACACCGCCACTGGACGATGTCTGCGCTATACTACTCTATCACGAAGCAAGAATCAACGACAAAAAACCATCCAAAAGTGAATAATCGTTGAACTTCACTACTAGCAACAGAGGGAAAAAACAAAATAATAGGTACAACGACACTGGTCAAAGAGGTGGTTACAATAACACTGGTCAAAGAGGTGGTTACTCTAATCGTGGACGAGGACGTGGCAGGTGGAGCCCTAACAACAAACCTAAATGTCAAATTTGTGAGAAAGTTGGACACACTGCGGTGAAGTGCTACTTTCGATTTAACTCAAACTATGCACCAAATCAAGGTAACAATAATCAAAGAGGAAGCAATCCTAATGTCAACATGGTTGTGTCTCAAACAAAAGGGATAAATCAAAACAATAACAGCAGAGCTTATAATCAAAATGACAAAGCCAAAGGAGAAGATATTCATGATGACAACTGGTATCCAGACTCGGGAGCAACAAACCACATCACTAGCAACCTGGAAAATCTTAATCTCGGAAACAAGGAGTATCGAGGTAATCAAACCATAAGCTTGGGTAATGGTAAGTGCGTTAAAATTTCTCACACGGGAAATGCTATAATTAATGGTAAAAAACAACTATATTTAAATAACCTACTTAGGGTATCCAATATTAAGAAAAATTTGATAAGCGTATCACAATTTGCAAAAGATAACAATGTTTACTTTGAATTTTCCCAAAATATTGCTTAGTCAGGGACATACTAACTAAGGAAATTTTATTGCAGGGGAACACTATTAATGGACTGTATTAGTTTAAAGTCGATGGTCAAGACAACAATACTAAAGAGAAAAGTTGCTACAATTCTATCATGCTACTTGAAGAAAATAATAGAAGTGCTTTTGATAAATGGCATTACAAGTTAGGTCATCCTAGTGTAAACGTAGTCAAAACAGTTCTTAGGAATAATAAAATTGCTTTTGATGATATATATTATCCCTTTGTTTGCACTTATTGTCAAATTGGAAAAAGCCACAAACTACTGTTTATAAATTCTTTAACTAACTACACACAACCATTTGGATTGATAGCTACTGAACTATGGGGACCTGCCCCTTTTTGCATTGACTTTAACTACAAGCATTACATTTCATTTGTGGATGCCTGCACTAGGTACACCTGGATTTACTTCCTAAAAGCAAAATCTGACACTTATGCTACTGTTGTTAATTTTTCTAATATGGTTGAAAATTATTTCAATACCAAAATTAAAGTGTTGCAATCTGATGGTGGCTCTGAGTATAAAAACCTATGCGAATTCTTCAAAACTAAGGGAATTATACACTGAACCACTTGCACTTATACATCTGAACCGAATGTCTTAGTAGAAAGGAAACATAGACACATCGTGGAGACTGGACTAACTTTACTGGCTCATGCATCGCTGCCACTAAAATTTTGGTCAGAAGCTTTCAACATTGTCGTGTACTTAATAAATAGATTGCCTACAGCAGTGTTGAAAGACTTAAGTCCCATTAAAAAACTATATAACATTAAACCAGACTACCAAAGTCTTAAAACTTTCGGATGTTTGTGTTTCCCATATTTAAGACCATACAACACAAATAAGTTAAATTTTAGATCCAAACCGTGTACATTTATTGGATATGCTACAAAGCAAAAAAGGATATAGGTGTATAGATGAAAATGGCAGAATTTTCATTAGCAGACATATGGTATTTAATGAAGATGTATTTCCATACAAAAGTTGAGACACCAAAACCACAAATAAAGTAATCATTGGTAAGAGTAGCATACCTAGCATACCATACTATACAAACTCTCTAGCAGGTACAGCAGTGGTTGCTGAAGGCAATCAAAACTGCACTACCAGATCAGTTACACCCAATACCAGCTATGAAGAGCCAATCAGCCTCGCCAACAATTCACCTGAAAGACAACAACAAGAAGAAAATGAGAGCCAAAATATTGAAAGCGACATCAGAAGTACAAACAACAACAATATGCCAGCAACCACAGTCAATCAAGAGAGCCAATCAGAGAAAAAATCTCCAACAAATATTGGGCATCCAATGATAACCAGGGCGAAAAGTGATGTTTTTAAACCAAAATTCTCACAACAACTATCAACTCAGAAGAATCAGTTACATATCAGCAAGCTGCACAATATGAAAACTGGAGAGAAGCCATGGACGAAGAGTACAAAGCTCTGGTGAATAATCAAACATGAGAACTTGTTCAACTACCAGCCAACAAAAATTTAATTGGATGCAGATGGACATATAGAACAAAAAGAAATCCAGACGGATTTACTCAAAGATACAAAGCAAGGCTGGTAGCTAAAAGATATACACAAGAATATGGATTTGACTACAATGAAACATTTTCACCTGTAGTCAAACCAGCTACCATAAGACTAATTCTCACGATTTCTCTCACTAAACAATGGAATATAAAGCACTTAGATGTCAACAACGCATTTCTCAATGGAGTGTTACAAGAAGAAATCTACATGCAACAACCAGAGGGCTACATTCAGAATCCAAATTATGTATGCAAACCAAAGAAAGCAATTTATGGTCTAAAACAGGCTCCTAGAGTATGGTTCGACAAATTAAAATCAACTCTAGTGACAAAGGGATATCAGCCAACTAAATCTGACACTTCATTATTCATCAAATCAAATAATTACTATACAACATATGTACTAATATATGTTGACGACTTAATTGTAACAGAGAACAATGAAGGTGAGCTAAAGCAACTGACTCAGTATCTAAATGAGCAATTCTCAATAAAGGATCTTGGTAGTCTATCATATTTTCTAGGAATAGAAGCCCAAAGAAGATCAAAAATAGAAATATTTCTTAGTCAAAAGAAGTACATAACTGAACTCCTGATAAAGATTAATATACATGACGCAAAACCTCAACCAACACCCACGATATCTAGTCAGCATCTCTCTAAAAACAGGGGAGAATCTATAAATAATATAAAGCAGTACAGAAGTGTTGTGGGAGCATTGCAATATGCAACCATAACACGTTCAGAGTTAACAAAGTTTCACAATTTTTGCAGGATCCAAGGAATGAACACTGGAAACCAGTAAAACGAATACTGAGATATTTAAAGGGGACAATACAGTATGGATTAACAATAAAAGGAGGAAAAGAGCTAAATATCACAGGATTCACTGACTCAAACTGGGCAGCAGATCCCGATGATAGAAGATCGGTAATAGGGTACCGTATATATAGGAGACAATCTAATATCATGGACATCGAAAAAGCAACCAACAATTTCAAGATCAAGTGCGGAAGTGGAGTATAGAAGCTTTGCCAACGCTACATCAGAAATAATATGGATGCATTCAATATTAAAGGAGCTAAATCTATTAAACAATCAAAAAGCAACAATCTGGTGTGATAATCAACGCTCGATATACATGGCAGCTAATCCTATTTAGCACACACGATCTAAACACATAGAAATCGACATTCACTTCGTTCGAGAGCAAGTAAAGGAGGGAAAGATACAAGTAAATTACATACCGTCTTATTATCAAAAAGCAGACATACTTACCAAGGCTCTCTCAGTTAAAACTTTACCAGACTACGCGACGCCCTGAATATCAGGCCAGTCGACACAAAATCAGCGTCAAGTATAACTAACCAGCAACCAGAACTTCAAATCGTTAATTCGAAGCCAAATATTAAAGCTGCAGTTCGAATGACAAGGGAGAGAGACCCAATTAAGGCTCATAGTTTGGATCCAGCACACTTAATTCAAGTACAAAGTGAATAAAGAAAAGATCAGAAGCAAACTAGGGTTTGACATGGCCAACCCTAGGTTTGAAGGGGGAAATAAAAGGAAAGACAGTGAATTCTAGAATAGAACGATGAGTCAGCAAAACATTTAATTATGGATAAGTTTGTCCTATACCAAGCCACGTCACATTGCCATAGTTATATTTTTCTTACCTGAAATAATGTATTTTACTGTTACATTCACCTGCATATATATCAGGTCTTTCTGTCCTATTTTGTATCAATCAAAAACAATTTCTTATTGAATAAAATAACAAGCTTTATAATTCTCTCAACTGTAGTTCCTCCTTCTCATCTGTGTCTTCAGCTTTATTAAATGTCCAACTAAATGTGTGTGTATGTACAGGAATTTTGACAAATGCATTACTTCCAATTTTTTGGTTTATATATTGTTTTGTCGATGCACATTACTAGATGGGGGTTTTACCCTCAAGGACAAAAGGATAACTTCATTTCAGGATTAATTTTCTCATGATATTTTTTTAAGAGTTTGATGATTTTAGAATAAGTAATTAAAAAGTTTATGATGATTCCAAGCTTATGTTTTCGACTCATTTATAAGATTAGATAAATTGAAGTAACATGATCACATCCAAAAATATTTACAATAATGATAATTTATCCTACTGGAAAGTTGTTTCTTAACTCAACAATCAATGACTAATCCCATTAACACTAGAAGTTATAGTATATGTTCAATGATATGCATTGCTGACAGTCAGAAAATCTGCTCTTCCCCTTAGTCAAAATAACTTTCATTCATCTAGTATAGGAGCTTAAATATTTTGGTTTGAAAAATACAAAAAGAAATTGGTTTATTTAGACTATTAAATACTTATATATTCTCTAATATATGAGTTTGAATTTTCAATCGTGGTCCTAATTCTAAAGGTTACATTCTCACACCCCTCCAACATGGTAAAAACAAATAGTACATTTGTAGTGATAAAATGTGGCAAACTAACTTGTTTTAAGTATTTGATTAACATGGTTTACAAATATTGCCCTTTAAAATTTTGTTTTTGTGAAGTTTAAGAAAGTTAAGAATCTTTGATTTCTTTGCCTTACAAGTTTTTAAATCTGTTCTTTTTTTAATGATTGGAATGACGAAATCATTTTTGTTTTCGCAATTTTGTTCATATCCAACCTTGATGTGTACAAAGTTTTGAGTGCATTTGTTTTTCTTAGATCTATTATGGTTGCATAATAATAACAGTCAATCCCATGAACGTACCTAGCATACCTTCAGACCGATGTGTCATGATCGCATATCGAAAAGGTAAGTTGCTTTATGTATTTTATATGCATATTCAAACTTGTCAATTATGCATCTTTTCTTTTAAATTTCCTATGATTAACTTAAATTTTTACATATGTAGGTAGCTAAACTTTGTAATTTATCTTATTATATTTGTCAAAAGCTAGATCAGCCCATTTCTTTTTTCATTGGTTTTTCAAGAATTTATCAATAGCTACATTATCCCCAAATATCATCATGATGACTGAGTATAACATAAGCTTGGATAGGTAACTTTGTTTTGGTTTTTTTAATCTGTTTCTAAATGTCGGTCTTTCATTGTTCTTTTATGACAATTTGTCTTATTATATTTTTCAAAAGTTGGGTTAGAGCTAAACATTTTCCTTTCCCGTTGGTTTTTCAGTTATTTATCAAAACCTGGATCAGCCCCAAATATCACTATAATGGTTGAATGTAACATGACCTTAGGTAATTTTGTTCTGGTTTCATTTTATATGCTTCTAAATATCAGTCTTTCATTGATTATTTTATGATATTTGATTATTTCCTACTCAGTTGCAATCCAATAGGTGATCAAAAAAGCAATCGATGAGGTGTCCTAATTAGGTAAACAATCTAGATGATAAGGGGTATAACGAAGGATCATTGTAGCAAGGATTGATTAAGTGAAATTTTTATTTCATATTGTTTTATTTGTTCTTATATTAGTTTTCCAAGAGGTCTTTCCTTGTTTATTGAAAAAAGAAAAAGAGGATAATATAAAAAACATTAGCTTTTCAAAGGTAATTTGTCATTATCAAGGTATATTATCATGAAATTCATATCTAATTGATTCACATAGCAAACCACTATCCTCGGCATTCATGCAAAACCATCCTTAAATATCTTTATGACCCCCATTCGAAAGGAAAAGTATAATCTTCACTATAATAAGCACTTATTAAAAAAATAAAAATAAAGCATGGTTCAACTTGGTTGATATTTGTTCTATACAATATCCATATTGTAGTCAAGTTTCTTATTTCATGATAAACTCTTGTTCTTCCTTTTGCAATATAATTTGTCCTTGTGATCAACATTGGGACTCTGAACGTCCTTCTCGAACTCTATGATTTGTTTTGCTTTTTTATGTTGGTCATCTAAGTATGTACAAATACATGTCACGTTTCTTTATTTCAAACAAGAGAAAACCAAATATAACTGTAACCATGTAAAAAACTAAAAACTTTGATTATTGATGGAGCTAATACTTCTGATTTCATTTGGTCCACAAATTGGTGATAACTGAAAATACCGAGGTAATATAACATCGGTGAATTTAGTATAAATGTTTTTTTATACCTAAGATACTTATTTGATACTGATATTAGAGGCTGATGCTAAAGAAATTGTTGCTTATATGGCTTACTCTTAATCTTGGACTTTCAAATGAATTATCATAAGAACATTGGCAAAAGTTTATGTTAATAAATACATTTACACACTTATAGCAAAATGTAGTTATTAGTATGAGTGATTATCTGTGGCATTGCTAATTACAGATGTAAGGCCTTATCAGTTTGTATCGATTAACATCATTCTTATGCGTAATGCAACACATATATGAGAAACCAAGTTACTGGACTTTTGAATTCCTCTTAATTCTGTCTTTGTGGTGTTCGTTGCAACCACAATACCAATTACATATTTATTATTTAATTTTTATTATGTTGTTTTATTATAGTTCTAGGGGTGCGTTTTTACATTTATATATATATATATATATATATATATATATAAAGATAGAGAGAGAGAGAGAGAGAGAGAATGGTATTATCTCATTTAAATACGAAGATGCGTAAGTCGCATAACAAAAATTATGTATATCAACAATACTAACAGTGTTAACTTGTAAATCAATTATAATTCATTTATGTCAAGAATTTATTATGTATTATATCGCAAAATCATTTTTAACATTGAAAACTCCACAACAAGTCTATATACTTCTTTTTTAGATTTCTTCTCAATTTTTCAAATTATAAATCTACGTACTTAAACTAATTTCATACTTTTAGATTTAACTCATTGAAACAAATTGCATTAGATTTCATCTAATAAATTACTAACATATATCAGTTTCAACATATATAATCTGTTCATATTAACAAAAATGATAACATTATATTATTTCTTGAAATACAAACACACACATATTTTTTGTATGTAAGCTTAAAATATAAATTACACTTGAATAATAATAATAATTTTAAAAGTTTATAAATTTTACACAATTTATCATATATTTTGGCAAGTTTTGATTTTAACAGTAGAATATAGTAAGTACTATTTTTTTAGTGTGGTGCTAAGAGCACTCCAATATGTTCTTCCTAATACCACAACTAAAAAAATAAAACTCATTAAATTTTGTATGCTTCCTAATACCATACCACGTTACCTCTCCATTCTAACAGCTCACTCATTCATTATCTTCCGAACTAATCACATACTAAGCTAATCTAAAAACCCTAATCTTTCGTAATCGTTGGCTTCTTCGCATCTCTCGCGGTAAAGTTCAAATTCGTACGGTAATCTCTCAATTGTTTGGTGATCTGAAAACCCTAATCTATCACTTACTTTTCTAGTTTGCTTAATTCAAACCTTATTCACTTACAAACGGTGCCGGCCTTACAGTTTTCGTTGCCCTAGACGAAGAGCAGTAAGAAAAAAAGTTAGAAACCGTAGCAAAACAAAATTTTGGCATTAGCTGGGTTTGGAACCGCATCAGTGTTTTAATCAACTCAGCGTTAGTTGAGCTGAGCGCATTTCAGATTGCATCAAATTTTTTTTTTATGTAGGTGTCGTTTGAAATGACATCATCGTAAAAGAAAAAATAAAAATATATACTAGCACCATTTAAAATGACATCAGTGCAAATGGACATAAAAAATCACTATACAACATTATTTGAAAAGACACCAATTTACTTGTGTCAGTTCAGCGCAGAACTGATAAAAACACACGTACATTTTAAAACATCCTTAAATGTTTTAAAACATCCTTTAAAAGTTGGTAACATTTAGAATCGACTTTAAAAAAAAAAAAAAAAAAAAAAATCGTTAAAATATCAGTAATTGTAAGCAAAGGTATCTAAATCTTATAAAACATCCAATACTAATAAACACGTCAGACAAGAATCGAACCAGATACACCAAATAACACGATTAGGATAAGGCAACGCATTAACCGGCGAAACTCACTGGATGATCAGATAACCGCGTCATGCTGAGTCATATCCATCTAAACTTCCCTGATAGGACCATTTTACCCCTTCTCCATCTTCGTTCCCGCTTCGTCTTCTGAGTCCTCTTTTGCCACGTAAATTTTTCCTTCCGCCTTATTTATACATTTCTCTTCCTTCCTTCTCCTCAATCTATTCTAGGGTTTCAATCCACTCGTTCTGCCTACACAATGACCATCGCCATTGAGCCTTCTCAAAACGGTGCGTTTTTCATACTTCCCTCTGATTATTTTATTTAGTTGTCTTTAATCGTTCATTTCATTAAACACTGTTTATTTGGGTGATTTTAGAACAAAGGGCTGATGTGAAAAAAATTACTAACGAGGGCGACCTTGTTTTGGATGGAGGATTCGTGGTTCCAGGGGCCAATGCCTTCGGCCAAACCTTCAGAGATTATTACGCCGATTCAGAGAGAAAGGACTTAGTCGAAGAAAATTATAGGCTCAATCACATTCATCAAACTGTCAATTTCGTAAGATCTCCCAGACTAATTTTGAAAAAATTGATTGAGTAAAAGCGGTATATATAATTGGTCAGTTAATTAATGATTAGGTGAAGAAAATGAGGGAGCATTATGGAAAGCTGAACAGAACCGAAATGAGCATATGGGAATGCATCGAACTACTAAACGAGTTCGTGGACGAAAGTGATCCGGATCTGGATGAACCTCAGATAGAGCATTTGTTGCAGACGGCTGAGGCTATCAGGAAAGATTATCCGGATGAGGACTGGCTGCATTTGACCGGACTGATCCATGACCTTGGTAAGGTTCTTTTTGATGAGAAGTTCGGGGCGCTTCCACAGTGGGCTGTTGTGGGGGACACCTTTCCTGTAGGATGTGCGTTTGATCCTTCTAACGTGCACTATAAGTATTTTGAGGGCAATGAAGATTATAATAACCCTGAATATAGTACTAAAAATGGGATGTACACGGAAGGATGTGGACTTGAAAATGTGCTTATGTCTTGGGGACATGATGATTACATGTATTTGGTAAGAAAACCTTGAGCTTTATAAAGTACTTTTGAATGAAAAGCATTTGTTTTTAAACTTTTTAGCTTTCAAATGCAGGTGGCCAAGGAGAACAAGACTACACTGCCTTCTGCTGGCCTTTTCATCATAAGGTACCATTCTTTCTATCCCTTGCATAGACATGGAGCATATCAGCACTTGATGAATGAGGAAGATAAAGCGAACTTGAAGTGGTTGCATATATTCAATAAATATGATCTCTATAGCAAAAGCAAGGTTAGAGTTGACGTGGAGAAGGTGAAGCCTTACTATCTCTCCCTTATCCAAAAGGTAATTTACTTTTTTATTTTTTGGTATTTCTGAAAATTCTTTTTTCAATAATAATCATTTAATTAATTTGTTCATTTTATCTTATTGCAGTATTTTCCTGAGAAGTTGAAGTGGTGAATCATGAATGGCATGTGATGGCAAGTTGCTTTTTCTCTCACACCAAAAACTGCAGCATAAAGTCCTTCAGATCATGTTATTGTGTTTAAAACTTGCTTTTTTGTTTTTCTTTTTTTTTTTCATGGTCCATGGTATGATTGTCTGGGGTGAAGCGTTAAGTTGGGATCATTTTTCAGTTAGATATTTCATTTTGCATCACGTAATGATGCATAAGTAATAAAGTATTTTTTATGTTGTTTGTTAGTCTACTTGTAAGTTTGAATCCATTTCTTTAAGTTTGTTGTTTATGAATAGAGGTCATCCAACTGAATGAAAGCAAATAGTGAAATGCTGTAAATTAATCAAAAATCAGTAATTTTAGTTGCCATTTTATGAGTGCTGATCCAAAAAATTCATGTATCTTCCGGACCACATCCAAATCCGTCCGTTCACTTTATATTTGTTTAATATTTAATATTAAAAAAAATAGTAGAATGGATGACCAGGATATTAGAAGGGTGTTGTTAATTTCTATTTTTTGACCCGGAGGAATTTCTACATCATTTTATAACATGGGCATAAGTTAATTTAATATTCATATTGTTTCCAGTCTCAGAATCCTGAAGAAACCTGTGCTTTTAGAAATATTCATATTGTTTCTAATTTAATATTCATATTGTTTCCGGTCTCAGAATTCTAACATAAACTTGAAGAATTAACCAAAAAAAAAAAAAAAAAATTGGAATATAACTTAATTGAAAATTTTGATAATTTACCTACAAGTATAATTACACTGTTAGAATGACGATTTGAAATGACACATGCGTTAACTATGCAGTGTAGCTATGAAATAAAAATTACAAGTATTATGCAAACGGATTTTAGTATACAAAACGAAAGTTGTCATATTTTATAAGCAAGAATTATGCTTTTCCCCACTTTTTCAGCAGTCAATGAGCTGCTGTAACAGTTATACAATAGTCTTGATAAAAGTTTGCATTGAATACAAAAAAAGATTAAGAACAAACTTTGTTCAAGCTACAGCACAAGAATGCAAATTTGATCATTTAAACCACTACTGATGCATTGCAATATACGTTGTTCTTAAGTATGTTTGTGTGTATTGTGAAATGTACGTTCTCTTTCTGAAGCCTTTCCTTGCTTGCATTTGACATATGCTCGGGCCCTAGATATTCTGAGAAGTACAATAGGAATCCGAAGAAAAAAAATCTAGAAGAGATATTCGTGTGCTTTTTTCTCTAATGTCCAAAAATGTCGGCAGAAGCTGATGTATAGTTAAATTTTCGATTATCTATAAGGATACAAATTTAATGCAACTTCAACAATTTTCTTATATTTAACAATCGAGTTGATTGCATCAATAAATACTATCCTTCTATTTAAAAACTAATATGATACATGAACTTCAATAGATCAACTTGATAAAGAGCATATCACTGCAGTTAAGCTAAATTAATCGCAAGCTAAGTTTGTTGTTTACGATTCAGCTGGATTCAAGTATACAATGTTTTGTTTAGTTTCATGAGTCACTTGAAACAATTGTTGTTGTAGATCCAAATTATCAAACGGTGTTTTTCTACGTTGCAGGATATTTGGATCAATTTCTATAAATCAAAATAATAATTAAAAACAATCTAAGATATAATAAATCTGTAGTTATTAAGGAAGAAATTGTTTAAATGTGAAGATGAAAATTGAGTCATTAGCATCAGACATGTTGGACGTTAACGGCTTCATCCATGATGTTTGATGCTATTTTATTTCAAAAGGATAGAGTTGGTTGGCATTTATCTCTTAATATATTGCCTTTCTATTTCAACTAGTCATTGACATAGTTGACTATAGGACTCTAGGTTGCATGGTGTTTACTGCCCTCCAAGAAGAATTTTCAAGTGGACTAACAGTTTGTGTAGATGAATATACTAGTCACTGCAAGGTTGGAACACGTTTAAACTATTTTCAATGCAAACTGGTACTACTGAAAAATGCATAGTTACATTGTTTTTCATTTTTGAATGATATAAACTACCTTATGATTCATTTTTTGTTTCATCCTTTTTAAGTGACCCATTCAATTTGAAGTATTATATTTCTTTCTTTTCCTTTTTTTGAAAAAAAAAAAAAAAAAACCAAAATTGGCATCTAAATTGCCTATTTATCCAATTTTACCATGACCAAAACCAAAATCTGGCCGATTTAACATGAATACCACTTGTTAGACATAGGTTATAGTAGATGGACGTGTTTATCCAATTTGACCAAAAACATTAATGATTTAATAATTGCCAATAATACCTTAATGTCATTAATATTTGCCATTTCTCATACATCCTGGAATTATTATTGCATATTTTGAACATGTAGTAAAAGTTGGTGATTTTTGTTGTATGTCTATTGATAGACAAGTTAGTGCTTACGAAATGAAGTTATCCACACCATGTGAGTACTCTATGTTACATCGTCTACAAACATAGATTCTTTTTTCTGCATCATTTAATCATGGATATCATCACACCATCTATCATACTATGTGCGGTTGTGGGTGTATTTACACTTGGCGAATTATCGATACCTACACTAACTTAGGTAATGGAGTTATCTTCGGTTGCACAGCTTAACACTTGAGCATTAATGATGAAGAGACGGACGATATAGTAACACGTGATCGCGAGTTTGGGATGAACTTTACGAACTGCTGTTGCTTCCATGATCATGCTAGGTGGTGCATGGTGTGATGATTCTACATGCTAAGGTAACATGCTAATAATGAGGTGATAACAAGAGTGGCAGACTTCAGCTTTGAAGCAAACACCTTCAGTTGAATAAAAGGTAGGTTGAGCATTGTTGGATGTGCAAGAAATGTTTAAAGCAGTCTAACAGGGGTGAAATGATGAGCCGGAGATGCTCGATGAAGCTGCTAGTTGCTGGTCTGGTAAAGCGATCAGTTTGTGATAGCTAGAGCTTTACAATGTTGCAAGCAGTCAAACCAGTTTAAGGAATACGGTCGTGGATACATTCATGTGAATGTATACATGCG
Organism: Allium sativum; assembly: GCA_030737875.1. Classification (NCBI taxonomy): domain Eukaryota; kingdom Viridiplantae; phylum Streptophyta; class Magnoliopsida; order Asparagales; family Amaryllidaceae; genus Allium; species Allium sativum. The sequence continues at coordinate 638,237 of JASFAX010000064.1, forward strand.
TATGGCACTATTGACTATCATTGGTATATGCATGTATGCTGATAACAAGCTTTAATTATTTGTAAGGTTCGGGAAAGCCATATTAGGTAACAACTTAACAGGTGGATGCAAGTATTTTATCTGTAGAAGTGGAATACTGAAATAGTTATTTTTGATGTTGATGGAACAATTACCATGATTTAACATACTTGTAAGCTTTAGTTTTTTGTAAGGTTTGGGAAAGCCATATTAGGTAACAACTTAACAGGTGGACGCAAGTATTTTATCTGTGGAAGTGGAATACTAGAATAGTTATTTCTAATGTTAATGGAACAATTACCATGATTTAACATACTTGGTATGTGCTTGATGTGCATTTTCTTTTTCTAAATGAATGTCTTACAGTTTTATCTTCTGTTTTCTTTCTGCAAAAGCAGCAGCGCCTAGTTTGTGAACTAAAATGAAGCCTAATGAAAATACTTGTGCTGTATGTGAATTTTACCAGGAAGTGGTACTAATGAAATGACGGGATGCTTGCCCAATTGGACAATAAGTCGAAGCTTAGCAGCGCATATTCATTGTGTTTATACTATATGACATTTCCAATTAAATGAAGCAGCTACATTCTGGAAGGCGTAAATGCATGGTCATATTAATATAGAAGTCAACGTTCTATATTAAACGAATGTACATGTGTATTAACTAGTTCCTTATCAAATATGCATGATTTGCCATAGTTTAATTTTACGTTTATCATTATGGCGTGTCTCTTTTTTGTCTACAGGCTGGAAATACACTTTAGTAAAATCAAAAACTTGCATGATTACATAATTAACAATGTGGATAGTATTCGATTTGCATTATATCTACATGAAAGTTGATTGATATGTAATAAAGATTCCGATCTTACATCAATAAAAATGTCACAAAGGACCAAATTCAATATTGCTTTTCAATTTTTCAGTGTAACTATCCATGCCATATTTTATTTGTCTATGGTGAAACATGGTTTATGATTCATATTTTTATTTGTAATTAACTTAGTGTGGAAGTATTCTTTCTTTATGCCGATGTTCCATAAAGTGTTCAATGCCACGCAAGAATTGCTTCATTTCTGATTTATAATGCAATTAACAATGGCATGACAACAGATAAAGTAAAAACAGTAGTGCTATAGGGCCCGAACGTAACCCTGAGATTTTGTGTGGATCTGAAAACGGAGGGTTGTAATTCAAGGAACTTTCATGCAATTCAAGGGCATATGCAAAATTCAAGGGTTAGGATTATTTTTGCACATAATGACAAATTGGTTTCCAGGCCTAATAGCATTTCTGAAGTAAAAAAGACAGCAGACCAAACTAGATCAAAATATCTATTGTTGTCCAGTCCAAAAATTCCGCTTATGCTGACTTCTGCTTCAAATAGATAGCTAAACTTCGACTTGTTAATGGTGTTCTCAGAATCATTATATCATATGTTACTGGCAGCTGATATCATTTTCAAATCACAATTTTAAAGTAGCTTTATGACATGTAGTCATTTAGCACTTACTAACATCAGACTCGTCTACATGCAAGAATTTGGTTTACATGATGCGGTATACGAATGTGTTATACGCATAGGTGCGTTTGCGGACCAAACACATTATATATATATATATATATATATATATATATATATATATATATATATATATATAATATATATATATATATATTATTTTTTGAATTTGTTCAGAGGGGAAATAGACCGGAGCCGTAAAACCCCCTAGCGCACCTAGCCCGGTCCGCGGGTACCACATAAGTGGCTAGTCGTAGCGTATGCACATGGTAAACCCTTTTAGCATGCCATTCCAGGTTTCAAACTCGCATTGTTGTTACCTTGACACGTGTCCTTATCCGCTGGGTTAATGCTGGTAAACACATTATATGTATGTATGTATGTATGTATTTATGTATGTATGTATGTATGTATATATATATATATATATATATATATATATATATAGAGAGAGAGAGAGAGAGAGAGAGAGAGAGAGGGAGAGAGAGAGAGAAGTAATTTATCACGTGCGATGCAAATGCGCATGATGAATTGAGTTAAAAAACAGTATGAGTAAAATAAGTTGATCGGCATTAAATGTTGCATTTTCAATATGCATACATACACGGACAAATCATTTATCAAAACATGAATGATGTAAAGTTATTTAATAAATAATTAATCATGTTTATTTCAAAAAGGAACAAATAAGTTTGTTAATATATGTAAAAAAATTATTTTCAACTATAAAGATCGTATCTTTCATGATGCTCTACTTTCGTTGCGACCATTGAATAGTCATTGAAGTATATAACAAGTTGATATGTGTGTTGGTCTAGATGACTTTCATGAATTACGTAATTTAGGTACCAGGCTATAGCGTCCTTTTGCATTGCAATGTATTGATAATTGGGTGACTTGCATGCATTCCATCATCATGCTATAATTCTAGTTTTGTATATATATTATATTGATGAACCCATAATATATCTGATTTATAATTCATAGTGTGACAATTAACAGAAGGCCAGTATAGTCTCCATGTTTAACATAGCCTAGATGTGCTACGTAAATCTGTTAGGGCATTTCCAATCGAGTGTTGGGTTGATGTAACGACCTAGATTATTACCGTTAAGTTTAAAACGTTAAAAATCGGTTTTATATGTTGTTTTGGAAATTTAAATAACTCGAATTCAATAAATTTGAATATTGATCCAATATAAATAATAAAATAATAAATTTAATTCTAAAATAATTGGAATTAGTTGGAATTGCAATATAATATAAATTGGACAATATAAAAATATTTAGTTACGCTAGATTTGAATTATAATAAGGAATTCGATTATTAAAGGAATTTTGAACGTATAATTTATATTAAATTAAAAACAAGCCAGCAGCATCGCGGTAGTTTTCGTAAAATTACGTTTTTAACTTCAAATTAATATTTTGAATCAATGTAAGTTGGAATTCTTTAAAACAAGAATCATCACCATCTATTGATAATAATTTTCTAATAAAACAGAAAAATCAAGATATATATTGTAGATTTTGAGTTAAGTCCAAATTAAATTTTCATAGAATTTAGTATGTTGAGTTTAAAATCATAACTACTTTATTTTTGAAATTATTTAATTTTTGTTTGAATAAATTTGATAATAATAATTTATTATCAATGAATTTGTCTATTGTGAAATCAATGTATATTTTGTCAACTCAATACGGAACTTAAGAATAGCCAAAATTCAAACGACCTCGCATTTCAATGAAACTAATTTTATAAAATCCATAATAGTTAATTATTACAAGATTTCCAGTTTCACTTCAGTTGGAGTTATTTTGTGACCGTGCGCAATATAAACTTGTATAAATTAACTGTTTGAAATTAAAATAGCGATTTTACAAACGATCTCGGAATTCGACGAAACTAATTCCACCGTGTCCGAAAGATTTAGTTGTTGTACGGTTTCAAATTTCGTCACGACTGGGGTTCGTACGAACTGTGAACGTCGAACGTTGCACGATAAAAAAAATGTTAGTCACATTCATAAAAGATATCCTTAGCCTCTTCAAATAAATATCTCTGCCAACCTGTTTCTCCATCTTTTCACTTCTGAAAGGCTGCCTCGCGTTCCTTTTATCAACAAATCACAGCTACATTTTCTATTTAAACCGAAGCTCCATTCTTTCACAAATTCATCAAAATCTCTCAAACCGTAAGATATTAGCAAAAACCTCCGTGTAGGAAGTTGTACAGAACTGAGCTGGCGACGTTGCAAGGTGTAGAAGTAGGCCAACATTTATATTGGAAAATATTACGTTTACAAATTCATGCTCAATTACTTGTCACTTCTTGGTAGTAATTGCTATCTTATTAGGGTCCGTGACCTGCCTTTTTGACCGGTTCAAATCGATAATTAAAACGACTTAAACCATTCAACAAGACATACTGTTAGGGGTACTTACACATTGGAACAAGGAGAAACAACTTTTTTACTATCATAATAATAATTTTACATCAGAGTACAAGAGAAATCAAAGTACACCAAATATACAGTAGAAAAATACCGACCCAGCGAAGGAATACAACTAGAGTGCAACGAATGAATAACGAAATGATCCAAATATGAAGTGCTCTAATATATAGCTCTTGCTATTTCCGGAATCTTCTCTAAAATGAACTCAAGACTATCTGCAAAACCTTAACTACCAAGCGGCCCATGTGGAAAAATATGGGGACCCAGAGTTTAGGGAAGGAACAAAAAACTCCAGGCTAGTCATGAGACTGGTGTGAGAACTAAACAATTATTTTTAGGTTTGTTTTAAAATGAGGTAAATCATAGGACCACGTTATATAACACATAATGATTTTCTGGCTTATGAATAGTTGTGCATATAAATTCGCAATGCTTTTTAGAAAATGGAACAACCAAAAGGACTCGTGGCACACACACACAATGAAAACACACATCAGCGAGGTTTCTCCTTACGATAACTAAAAATGTTTGATATGTGAAAATTATGTTACATTATTAGTGCATAGTGAAAAAAAAATCACAAGTAAACATACCAATCTTAGCCAGCAAAATGCCTCATCCCATTACGTTGACGTATTCCTATCGGTAACCAGTACGTTATACAATTGAAATCGTAAAAGCCCGTAGTGGAGATAGGGTTTCCAACAAATGACCAAGCAAAGAAACTTCCTTATTCATGATGGGTACACCTCTAGAGGGACCTCTCGAGAACCAAATGGGATCTCTGCCAACATGACGTCGTTCTCTTCCTTACTGGATTTATTAGATTGCACCTAAGTATGTCATCTCCCAACCATTACAAACGTTTAACCAGGTGCTTGCAACATCAACATGCACAAAAGTAGAAGTTTCCACAGAAGTAATACTTGGGATTCATACCATGATACACTTTTTATCTAGAAGGAGAAGACTACCCATGTCCCCGTTGCATTCTTCTTGTTTCGGCCATTTTCGAGGTATGAGGCTTGTTGAAGTCAAATTATACACAAAGCTCTGCTTCACTAAGCCATGCTTTGATCATCACTAGCTCATCCCATAAGCATGCCACATTGTCAATTCACAACACATAACTAATATTTATCAATATATAACCTCTAAGCTCATATGACTTAGAGAGGCATGTTAAGCTAAGAGAATAAACTCTCCATATATAGATATATATATACACATATATATAATTGAGATCAGCTGTTATGCAGTCAATTACAATGTCAGACACATAATCCATTCTATGTCTAAATGAAACCGAAGTCCCCTTATTCCTCGTCCAATGAAGGAGAGAGATCCTCGCAAATCCAAAATTCCTCCAAATATGTGCGAATAATGCCCTAAATCTGATTAAAAAACATCTCAAAATGGAAGCTATCCATTTGAGACATTCAACAAGTAGTCCTTTCAATGTGAAGGTTCCCGTCTTCAATATGCTCATTTGCTTCAAAACGTCGTTTTATTATACGGAATGGTTTTCGGAAAGAAATCTGATCCTGGTATTCCCGAATAACAAGCGCTATTTGAAAATCATATGGAAACACATGATTAATCAAGTCTCTTCCCACTAAGAATGGTTAGTTAAAACCGTTATCAACTTAAATAAAAATCCTTAATTATTTATTTCATTAAAAATTTATTCCATACTTTCGTCCTTTTACCTTTAAAAAAGATATTGTCTTTACAAAGATTCCTTCTTAAACTTAATTTCGAAAAACTTCATTGATTCTTAATCAAGAATCATTAGTTCTTTATTTTTATTTTTCCAAACCCATTTCAGAATTAACATTGTTAGCATCATCTTAATTAGCCATTAAAAAAAATCTTAATCCCTTTCGAATTCAAAATCATAACTTAGTTATAGTTAGGTTAAAGGACGATGTTATTTAAGACAAAATTCACGACCAACCTAAAATCAATTGATATTAAATATAAGAATTAAATAGAAATTATATCAAACTTATATCCAATACTAGTTCACAAAATCAATGAATAATTTAAGTAGAATAACGATATAAATATCTTTCAAACTCCCCAAATTGTATAAGTCTAAATAACGGAATTACATACCGAAAATCCGAAGATTATTTCCATCCAAATCCAATTAATTCAGTTTTGAAAACATATCCCTAAATCAAAATATTTATCAAAACAAATCTTCTTACAACATTTATATTTGAAAAACGAAAAAACTTAACTTACTGGTTTAAGGATCATGTTATTAAAGACATCATCCGCAACAACCCAAAATCAAATAATATTAATTATACGATTTAGATAGAAATCGTATCAGCTCATATTCAATTTCAATTCACATATTCAATAGATACAATAAGCGGAATAACGGTATAATCACCTTTTAAATTCCTCGAATATTATGAGTTTTATCTATGAAATTAACACCAAATGTTAGATGATTAATTCCAATCCAAATCCAATATTTAAGGTTTGAAGAACTTAAGTTCAATTAAGAATTAATTTTTCAAAACGTCGTTGTAATGTATTCGTTAGTCAGGCTGAAAGACTCCAAAATCAAATTATAGTTTAAAACTTCATTTTCTTTCTCAGATCACTTTAAAATCATTTATTATAATTTTTATCATATTTTTAATACTTTCTATAAAGCCGTTTATATTGATTTCCAATTACGGTCATCGAACTGCGTTTACAGCGACCTTTTAAAAATAGTTTTAAACATAACTTGAAATCTATAATTTGAAATTCAAAATTTCTTCTTTTAAGTTATTAAACAAACCTTTTTTGTTCCAAGGAAATCGGATTTAAATTTCATTAGTTATAGTCGTTTGAAGTTTATGGTCCAAATTCGCGAACTATCGCTACGTGACACGAACTATTCAAACCATATTATAGATTTAAAATAAAACTCATCCTATTTAGTTTAATATATTTCGTTAATTTTATAAAATCTTTATAAACTCTTTTAAAAGTGATATTACCAAATTTCAACTACAAATTCTATTATAAATCAAAATTGAATATTCCGTTATTATAATACTAATAAAATATCACTATTATTATTTTTTAAAATTAAATCTTTTGAAATCTAAACTTTGTAGAAATCAAATTAAACGTTATATAATATGTTTGGAATAACAAATTTGGGTTAAAAACATCATTTATATGTCTAACTTGAATTCAATTTTGAATATAATATCCAAAATCGATTTCAAACTAGATGTAATGACCCGGATTTCTTATCGATTTATTTTTAATATTTAATATGGATTTAAATATCGAGTTGGAAATATAAATCGACTTTTATATTGAGTTGTCGATTTAATAATCAATTTCGATTTAATATCGAATATATTAAATTATCGTAATACGAAATATAGTTGAAATCAAAGTTAAATACGGAGTCAAAAACAATTCAGATGACCGGTATAAACTCTGTTTGAATATAAACATTAATAGAAATAATTTATTACCAGCGAATTGATTTATTTTTAAATTTAAATTATTTTATATCGATCTAAAATGATTATTCTATATACGTTCAAATTAGATATCAAAATATATTCAATTCAGTTCAGAATAGTGTTATAATATTGGAACGGCGGTTGGTATGCTAAAATAGCAGTTAACGATTTTTAATTGTGAACCCCGATTTATTTGATTAGTGGATAGGATCAAAATCAAATCGATATCTATTTAAAAAGAATAAAAATCCCTTTTTGCCTACTCGTATTTAGTACAAATCAAATTGAAATAAAGATGCTATATACTTAGGGATACATTCAATTAATATGGCGTACATTTGGTTCCCTCTCCATGCTTATATAATGTGAGTTTCCCCTTTCTGTTCTATCTTCTTTCAGCATCTAAAAACAAAGCCGTCACTCATTTTATTTTTGAAAACTAAATCCCTTCTTGCAAAATCAAGCTCCAACAAAATAGAAAAGGGTCATTCCTTTGTTTCAAAATCAAACTCAAAACCGATTCCTTGTTAGATCCAAGCTCGACGGCATAATTTAGGCATGCAAATTCGAGTGGAGGTCGTGGTGAGGTCCGTGGGTGGAGCGCTGTGCCTATGGTTGAATCGCAGTAGGGTTTTGATCATCAGTAGAAAGTGCGATGTAAGTTGGGGATTTGATAGTCTCGTTCTTTGTTTCCGTCCAGTATCAAAGGTCGCGATCGATTCATAAGAGCAGTTGTGATTTAAGATTTGAGGTTTGGGTGAGGCGCAATTCTGGCATTAGAAGTCAGCATGGACTTCGATTTTAACTGGTGGATGAGTTGATTAAGGAGGGACTTGGTATTTGGATTATTGGGAAAGTCAGGGTACACAGATTTGTGTTTGGCCAATAAGGGCATCGATCTATGGATTGGAAGGTGATGGTTGTTTTGTGTAGTTTAGAGATTCAAGGAAGAGGATGGTAATAGTTCGACATTTGAAAATTGTCGATATGGCTCTGAAAGGGGATATTGACTTAGGAAAGATCGAGTGTGTAAGTACGGAAGGTGCTCTGAGTTAAGACAGGGGCTGTCTGCGATCGTTTAGTTATAGGAGGGAATTTATTTTGCTTATTCGAGGTTGAGGTGAAGAGGTCAGGTTCTTCATTTTTCTTGCAGTTTGGAAGAAGACAACGAATACATGAATTAAGGTAATTACTTTCAAATTAGTTGCTAAAATTTTATTATAATTAAAATTGTTCGATGATTTAGTCTTAATATTAAAAATGGTCAACTTATATAATATGCGAGATCTGGAATTCACAAACAAGACGGAATTGGTTTTGAAACTACAATCTGGAGTTTTATTCATGGAATCGATGCAAAGGAATACCAGTTTGGAATAAAAACGGATTGCAATAAAACCACGGTGATTAAATCTCACTCACCTTTTATTTAGAATTATTTTGATCAGTTAAAAATAATTATTTGTTGCTTGTTTGGTTGCATTTAATACTTTTGTGCATCTTAAATATATTAGTTATTTAGGCTTGGTGTGCTATTATTTATATATTGGTGGTTGGATATTCCCGTAGTCTCATTAGCGGATTCACGCGGTACCATTAGCGGATGATTACCCTATACGCCCCACGCTATGATAGTGGATGACCTTCTATACCGCGATATCCTGCCATGAAGCAGGATGGGTATTATTTATGTTGACTAACGTTTGTGGATGTAGGAAACAGGTTGGAGGGATCCAACTGGATTCCTCAAAAAGATTATTATATTTTGTTTTCACATATATTATCACATATGATATGTTGATTGATAATTGGGTGGTTTGAATGTTTTGTTATCACTGGGGCCTGAATGTTGATCTATAAAATTATTATAAAAGAGATTTTGAGAATTTAAACGGGAAAATTCTATTTTTTTTAAATAGAATTTGAAATTCGAATGGATTTAAAATATTGACTTGTTTTTGAATAAATAAAAAAAGTACTGAAATTTATAAACGATGTTTATAAATTGAAATATACAGGAAATCGAAGTGATGAATTTATAAATGGTATTTGTAAATAAAATGGAATGATTTTCATTGGAAAATCAGGGAATTGAAATGAATTTATAAACAATGTTTATAAATAAAATGGAAAATTATCATTGGATAATTCGAATATTTAAATTCAAATGTGAATTTAAAAATAGAAATGGGGAAATCGTTTTAAAGAAATAGACGATGGAATTTGTTCTGATGTTCAGAATATAATTTGAACTAAATTAAATACGTAAGGATTTATGATTTGAATTCGATTATTTCGAATTTATTTAAATAGATGTCAAACTGAATATGGAAATAAATTGGGTGTTATATATATAAGTTATTATAAATAGAAATTTCCAAAATAAGATTTTGGTTTTAAATAGATTTCGAAATAGACTTGTTTATATATAAAACAAGGAGGTTGGATTTATAAACGATATTTATAAATCTAGTGAAATAAATTATCGTTGGATAAATCTAGAGTTTTAAATCCAAATAGAATTTGAAAATGTCAAATTTAAATAGAATTTGAAATACAGAAGTTGAAAATAGAATTAAAAATAAAAAGTCCAAATCATTTCGAAATGGAAACGACGAAATATATTTTAGAATGTGGATTTTTAAACAGAATCGAAATAAATCCAAAGGAATTTTAATTTGAAAAAGGAAGTGGAATTTAATATAGAAGATTGAAGGATAAATAAATTTATTTCCAAGTTAGGAAAAATCGACAATTTTAGAAAATTGGAAATATTATGTTGAATTGGGAAAATTGGTTTGATATATATTTAAAATATATCAGAATGGAGTTGAATTTATATTTAAACGAAATTTAAAACGTTTATGTATTAAATATAATTAAAACGAACTCGCCGCAGTGCTGCATTTCGTAAATTGGCGATTCAAATTTCAATCGAGTATATGGAACTCAATTTAAGTTGGAATTCTTTGAAACAAGAGTCGTTAGGACCGATTTGATAATAGTTTTCTAATGGAAGAGAAAAATCTAGAATTAATCTTATAGATTTTGAGTTATGTCAAAATCAACTTTTCAGAAAATAGCGCCAGAACCATTATAATGCCATAACGGTTTATTGGAATAAATAAAGGGATTTTGAGTAAATAAAATATGGATTTTCATTAGAAAAATACAGACTTGAGTTATGAAAATATATCTGAACACAAGTGGAGTAGTGGATTGATTTTTGAAAACAAAAATTATATTTTTTTAATTATTAAATAGAATTAACTAATTTGAATAAAATTTAGTTAATGAAATTTTGAATCAAAATTGGACTTTGAGTAAGCGAACTGGATTTGTAAATTCATATCTAGAATCGAATATTGAAATTTGAGTTGAAAATGACATTTGATTGTTTTATAAACAAATTAATTTATATTTGAACATGATATGTTCAAATAAGAAGTGAAATAGGCAAAAGAGTTAATTAAAGAATAAATTAGTGAATCGAGTTTAAAATGACTGGATTGAGTTGTAATAAATTGGGAATGGATAGATATGTGTTAGACAGGTATGGAATGAAGTATATGAAGAGATATATTTTGAAATGCCCGACAAAAAGGTACATGTTTAAATTCCATATGAGGTTTTATGCGCCAAATCGGCAAGCCACTTGGCTTTTTGTTTTTCTCTTTGAATGGAGAGGGCTTGTGTGGCGGTTTGGGGATTTTCCCGATGCTCCGGTACAAAGGAGGTTATGGCGAATTTTCCGGAAATTTAAGAAGTTAGAATATTTTTAAGAAAATTTGATAATTAGAAATCTATATATCGATATATATAGAATTCGATAAGGAAACGAAATTAAAATAGAATATTGTAAACAAAAAAGAAATCTATAAATTAGATTTGTTAAAAATAGAAAGCGAACATATTCATGTTTTTAAAATGAATAATTAGTTTTTATGATGTTGATTATTCGAGGTAAGTGGTCTTGTCCGTTTTGAAGTTAAGGATGTTTTCAGTCAAGGTATGAGAGGTAATTATACCTCAACTTGTTTGATTTCATTTTTAACAAATAAATAGCAGGATTCAGTCTCGAAAATAAATGTTTGAATAAGATTAGTTAAATGCAGTATTTTGGATTGTTGTAACGATGTTTTATATGACATTCGTTTTAGCCCAAAGAAGTGGATTTTTGGAAATATAATATTTCCTGAGTGTAGAAATGAACGGTCGTGGAAGGGATAAATAATTGGAATGTTTCCAATTATAAGTAAAGGATATTTTTCCAAGTACAGAAAATAAAAGAAGGCGATATACGAAAATGTTTTCCAAATAGCGGAAAAGGCCAAGATGATGATTGAAAATATTTGTTTAACAAATATTGATAGGGGAATGATGAAGTGAATTAATTAATGAAATATTAATTAACAGGCCCAGTAACTTTTTGATGTTATGGATTAATGTTTGTTTGTTTTTCTTCGATAGTTAAATAACCGACTATCGAAAGGTTTATCAATATCGTTGTCAATATGGAGAGACCGGTTGGATTATTATCCGTGAACCACTCCATATTGACAGTAGCGTTGCAGATCAGATTATATGAAGATAATCGAAGACGGAGTAAAGTGCAAGGAGTTTTTCTATTAATAGAAATTGTGCCTTCGGTTTCGTTCAATCCCAGAATGAACGTATATGGACGAATGTCTGATAGAGTATTTCCAATGATCGAATATGTTGATCTGTATAGATATATATATGGTGGCGGAGAATTTATTCTCTTAGCATAATGTCCAGAATATATTTGTGGAAATCAATTAGTGATTAACGAATCTGACAATGTGGCATTCAAAGTGATTGTACTATTAATGAATGATAAGTAATCATAGCCTCAGGCCTCAACAACCGAGAAGTGGAAAAAATCGGGCAGGCAGCATGGCTATGTGGGTCGCTCCCATTAGGGTGTATAATCACCTATTTAGAGATATTAATTTCATTCTTTAATCTATTCGATGCTGTCCCATTCGGGAAACGGTTGCTGATCCCAACCGTTGGTGAAATACATTCGATACACTCAAGCGAAATGAGTGGTCGGTCATGTGTGGGCCGGGTTGCAAGGCGTTCTTGTTGAACCCAGTGTATTCCTCTCTAGAGATACACTATCGAAATGTGGTTCTATACCTTGTCATGTTGGAAGTCCAATCTCCAATAAGCTCCATGCGGTTTTTGATTTTATATTATATACATGGAGCGTGTGATGCAAGCGTTTCGCTAGATTCTATTTACTTGATTAGACATTATTATTGTATCACTGGATTTTTGTATCAAAGTGTTTTGGGTTATAGTAAATTAAAAACCGTCCATGTTTATGTATGGGCTGGTCTTACTATTATCTTTTCTTTCAAAAGGATTTTGAAAGTTAAACAAATGGTTGGAGTTTACTCACACCAATCCAATGACTGACCCAGAGTTTATTTTGTTTTTGTTTTTCCTAAACTCTTGGGTGCCCAAATTTGTGCGGGCAGTCAAGTAGTCGGGATTTTACAGATTCACTTGGAGGAGCTTGAAGCAAGAGGCTTCACCTGTTAGCTATATACTTTCATATTTCCACTGCATACTATGTGGTATCTGGAAACAGGTGTCTATAACTGTTCTAGGAATAATTATTGTGCTCTGATGATGGTACGTATATAAAGTTACTAATTTGTATTTCAAAAGTTATGTTATATAATATATTTTATTCGTTCCGCTGTGAGTTTTTGATCTTCATTTTCTTCTATTCTAATATTTCTTTCTTTCTATTTCTCATCCTCTAACTTCTTTCTAATAATGATTCGTATTTCTGTGCAATTTGGGTTGGACGTGTGGTGTTATTAGTCAACTCAGATAGTATGGATCTGCGGGCCATTACAGTTGGTATCAGAGCTTAGGCTGAGCGAATACCTAGGTTGTGGTGTTGTGCTCGTTAGAGATAGGGTCAGTAGTAACCTAGAATGAGTGGAGTGTGTATATATACGAGAGAGCGTATTTGTTAATTGATATAAAAAAATTATTTTATATTGTGGTGGCTTGTCTGTTAAGTGGTTTATGAATGCTGGTCGAATCGTAGGACGCCACGACGTCGATAAGAGTTTGCAAATATTTGAACAGAAAATTGAATACGATATTGTTTTTAAGTGGGTAAATGAAACAATTTTACCCAAAAATTCTATTTTTGATAGAAAAAGAATAATTTTCTGAAATTATTGTAATATATGGATGTGTTGATTGTTAGAATTATAATCAAACGAGATTATAAAACTGGAATGATTATATATAGCTCGATTAAATTGTATAAGAATGAAACATACAAATATGTTGAACTGGAATTGAATTCAAAACTGAATTTGAAATTTAAATCCTGGGAAGTTGAAAAATATTTTACAAAGTATATTAAAATAATATAGCTTTGTTTTGGAAGGAGTTTTGAATAAAAATCATTTTAGATGGATTTTGAAAGTGTTAAAGCACTGTACTCACTTCAGTGGCTGGAAAATAATTCTGATGATGACTGCAGCATTATCAGTGTTCATTTTCGAGTTTCTAAGTGATGAGTTGCTACCTTAGAAAAGTTTTGGTGGAAATTTGTTTTAAATAAAACAAGTTGTTTTGGAAAATTCAAATGTTTTGAATTTGAAATGATTATAAATATATGTGTATATATTTATGTGGTTTCGAAAGGATTTGAAATAAAAACTCGGGAATTTAAATTTAGCTTAAGTTAAATGGATAGATGTGAATAAATTGATCAAAATCAAATTGGAATGGAATATGAATTGATTGTAAATCATTCAGACTAAATGTACGCAAACATATATGGGTACCATATGAATGAAAAATCAATTGTTTTGATAGAATAAAAGTTGTTGATATATAAAGAGTTGAGTTTCAACATAAGTATGTTTTGAAAAGTACATAGGTTTGTAGCATTTTTTTTACCTTAGCAATTTCGGGGACAAAAATATTTTAAGGGGGGAAGAATGTAACGACCCAGATTTCTTATCGATTTATTTTTAATATTTAATATGGATTTAAATACCGAGTTGTTAATATAAATCGACTTTTATATTGAGTTGTCAATTTAATAATCAATTTCGATTTAATATCGAATATATTATATTATCGTAATACGAAATATAGTTGAAATCGAAGTTAAATACGAAGTCAAAAACAATTCAGATGACCGGTATAAACTCTGTTTGAATATAGATGATAATAGAAATAATTTATTACCAGCGAATTGATTTATTTTTGAATTTAAATTATTTTATATCAATTTAAAATGATTATTCTATAAACATTCAAATTAAATATCAAAATATATTCAATTCAGTTCAGAATAGTGTTATAATATTGGAACGACGGTCGGTTTGCTAAAATAGCGGTTCACGATTTTTAATTGTGAACCCCAATTTATTTGATTAGTGGATTGGATCAAAATCAAATCGATATCTGTTTAAAAAGAATAAAAATCCCTTTTTTTCTAATCGTATTTAGTACAAATCAAATCGAAATAAAGATGCCATGTACCTAGGGATACATTCAATTAATATGGCGTACGTTTGGTTCCCTCTCCATGCTTATATATCGTGAGTTTCCGCTTTCTGTTCTATCTTCTTTCAGCATCTAAAAACAAAGCCATCACTCATTTTATTTTTGAAAACCAAATCCCTTCTTGCAAAATCAGGCTCCAACAAAATAGAAAAGGGTCGTTCCTTTGTTTCAAAATCAAACTCAGAACCAATTCCTTATTAGATCCAAGCTTGACGGCATAATTTAGGCACACAATTCGAGTGGAGGTCGCGGTGAGGTCCGTGGGTGGAGCGTTGTGCCTATGGTTGAATCGCAATAGGGTTTCGATCAACAGTAGAAAGTGCGATGTGAGATGGGGATTTGTTAGTCTCGTTCTTTATTTTCGTCCAGCATCAAAGGTCGCGATCGATCCATAGGAGCAGTTGCGATTTAAGATTTGAGGTTTGGGTGAGGCACGATTCTGGCATTAGAAGTCAACATGGACTTCGATTTTTACTAGTGGACGAGGTGATTAAGGAGGGACTCGGTAGTTGGATTATTGGGAAAGTCAGGGTACACGGATCTGTGTTTGGCAAATAAGGACATCGATCTATGGATTGGAAGGTGATGGCTGTTTTGTGCAGTTTGGAGATTCATGGAGGAGGATGGTAATAGTTCGACATTTGAAAATTGTCGATATGGTTCTGAAGAGGGATATCGACTTAGGAAAGATCGAGTGTGTAAGTATGGAAGGTGTTCTAAGTTAAGGCAGGGGCTGTTTGGGATCGTTTAGCTATAGGAGGGAATTTATTTTGCTTATTCGAGGTTAAGGAGAGGAGGTCAGGTTCTTCATTTTTCTTGCAGTAAGGAAGAAGATAACAAAAACATGAATTAACGTAATTACTTTCAAATTAGTTATTAAAATTTTATTATAATTAAAATTGTTCGATGATTTAGTCTTAATATTAAAAATGGTTAACTTATATAATATGCAAGATCTGGAATTCACAAACATGACGGAATTGGTTTTGAAATTACAATTTGGAGATTTATTCACGGAATCAATGAAAAGGAATACCGGTTTGGGATAAAAATGGAATGCAATAAAACCACGGTGAGTAAATTTCACTCACCTTTTATTTAGAATTATTTTTATCAGTTAAAAATAATTGTTTGTTGCTTGTTTGGTTGCATTTAATATTTTTGTGCATCTTAAATATATTAGTTATTTAGGCTTGGTGTGCCAATATATATATATATATATATATATATATATATATATATATATTGGTGGTTGGATATTCCCGTAGTCTCATTGGCGGATACCCGCGGTACCAATAGCGGATGATCACCCTATACGCCCCACGCTATAATAGTGGATGACCTTCTATACCGCGATATCCTGCCACGAAGCAGGATGGGTATTATTTATGTTGACTAACGTTTGTGGATGCAGGAAAACAGGTTGGAGGGATCCCACTGGATTCCTCAAAAAGATTATTATTTGTTTATTTTCACATATATTATCATATATGATATGTTGATTGATAATTGGGTGGTTTGATTGTTTAATTATCACCGGGGGTCTGAAGGTTGATCTATAAAAATACTGTAAAATAGATTTTGAGAATTTAAACGGGAAAATTCTATTTTTTTAAATAGAATTTGAAATTCGAATGCATTAAAAATAGTGACTTGTTTTCGAATAAATAAAACAAGTACTGAAATTTATAAACGATGTTTATAATTGAAATATACAGGAAATTAAAGTGATGAATTTATAAATGGTATTTAGAAATAAAATGGAATGATTTTCATTGGAAAATCAGGAAATTGAAATGAATTTATAAGTAGTATTTATAAATAAGTGGAAAAATTATCATTGGATAATTTGAATATTTAAATTCAAATGTGAATTTAAAAATAGAAATGGGGAAATCATTTTAAAGAAATAAACGATGGAATTTATTCTGATGTTTAGAATATAAATTGAACTAAAATAAATCGGTAAGGATTTATGATTTGAATTCGATTAATTCGAATTTATTTAAATAGAAGTCAAACTGAATATAGAAATAAATTGGGTGTTATATATATAAGTTATTATAAATAGAAATTTCGAAAATAAGATTTTGGTTTTAAATAGATTTCGAAATAGACTTGTTTATATTTAAAACTAGGAGGTTGGATTTATAAATCTAGTGAAATAAATTATCGTTGGATAAATTTAGAGTTTTAAATCCAAATAAAAATTGAAAATATCAAATTCAGATAGAATTTGAAAATAGAATTTGAAATATTGAATTTGAAAGTAGAATTTGAAAATAGAATTAAAAATAGAAAGTTGAAATCGTTTCAAAATGGAAAAGACGAAATATATTTTAGAATGTGGATTTCAAAGCAGAATAGAAATAAATCCAAAGGTTTTATAATTTGAAAAAGGAACTAGAATTTAATATAGAAGATTGAAGGATAAATAAATTTATTTCCGAGTTAGTAAAAATCGACAATTTTAGAAAATCGGAAATATTACGTTGAATTGGGAAAATTGGTTTGATATATATTAAAAATATATCAGAATGGAGTTGAATTTATATATAAACGAAATTTAAAACGTTTATATATTAAATATAATTAAAACGAACTCGCCGCAATGCTGTAGTTCGAAATTGGCGATTCGAACTTTAATTGAGTATATGGAACTCAATTTAAGTCGGAATTCCTTGAAACAAGAATCGTCATGACCGATTTGATAATAGTTTTCTAATGGAAGAGAAAAATCTGGATTTCATCTTATAGATTTTGAGTTATTTCAAAATCAACTTTTCAGAAAATAGCGCCAGAACCATTATAAAGCCATAACGGTTTATTGGAATAAAAAAGGGATTTTGAGTAAATAAAATATGGATTTTCATTAGAAAAATACAGACTTGAGTTATGAAAATATATCTGAACTCAAGTGGAGTAGTGGATTTATTTTGGAAAACAAAAATCAGATTTTTAATTATTAAATAGAATTAACTAATTTGAATAAAAATTAGTTAGTGAAATTTTGAATCAAAATTGCACTTTGAATAAGCGAACTGGATTTGTAAATTCATATCCGGAATCGAATATTGAAATTTGAGATGAAAATGACATTTGATTGTTTTATAAACAAATTAATTTATATTTGAACGTGATATGTTCAAATAAGAAGTGAAATAGGCAAAAGAGTTAATTAAAGAATAAATTAGCGAATCGAGTTTTAAATGACTAGATTGAGTTGTAATAAATTGGGAATGGATAGATATCTGTTAGACAGGTATGGAATGAAGTGTATGAAGAGATATATATTGAAATACCCGACAAAAAGGTACATGTTTAAATTCCATATGAGGTTTTATGCGCCAAATCGGCAAGCCACTTGGCTTTTTTTTTTCTTTTCGAATGGAGAGGGCCTGTGTGGCGCTTTGGGGATTTTCCCAATGCTCCCGGTACAAAGGAGGTTATGGCGAATTTTTCCGGAAATTTAAGGAGTTAGAATATTTTTAAGAAAATTTGATAATTAGAAATCTATATATCGATATATATAGAATTCGATAAGGAAACGAAATTAAAATAGAACATTGTAAACAAAAGGATATCTATAAATTAGATTTGTTAAAAATAGAAAGCGAACCATATTCATGTTTTTAAAATGAATAATTAGTTTTTATGATGTTGATTATTCGAGGTAAGTGCTCTTGTCCATTTTGAAGTTAAGGATGTTTTCTGTCAAGGTATGAGAGGTAATTATACCTCAACTTGTTTGATATCATTTTTAACTAATAAATAGCACGATCCAGTCTCGAAGATAAATGTTTGAATAAGATTAGTTAAATGCAGTATTTTGGATTGTTGTAACGATGTTTTATATAACATTCGTTTTAACCCAAATAAGTGGAATTTTGGAAATATAATATTTCCTGAGTATAGAAATGAACGGTCGTGGAAGGGATAAATAATTGGAATGTTTCCAATTATAAGTAACGGGTATTTTCTCTAAGTACAGAAAATAAAAGAAGGCGATATACGGAAATGTTTTCCAAATAGCGGAAAAGGCCAAGATGATGGTTGAAAATATTTGTTTAACAAATATTGATAGGGGAATGAAGAAGTGAATTAATTAATGAAATATTAATTAACAGGCCCAGTGATTGTTTGATGTTATGGATGAATGTTTGTTTGTTTTTCTTCAATAGTTAAATAACCGACTATCAAAGAGTTTGCCAATATCGTTGTCAATATGGAGAGACCGGTTGGATTATTATCCGTGAACCACTCCGTATTGACAGTAGCATTGCGAATCAGATTATATGAAGATAATAGAAGACGGAGTAAAGTGCAAGGACTTTTCCTGTTAACAGAAATTGTGCCTTCGGTTTCTTTCAATCCCAGAACGAACGTATATGGACGAATGTCTGAAAGAGTATTTCCAATGATCGAATATGTTGATGTGTATAGATATATATGGTGGTGGAGAATTTATTCTCTTAGCATAATATCCAGAATATATTTGTGCAAATCAATTAGTGATTAATGGATCGGACAGTGTGGCATTCAAAGTGATTGTACTATCAATGAATGATAAGTAATCGTTGCCTCAGGCCTCAACGACCGGGAAATGACAAAAATCGGGCAGGCAGCATGGCTATGTGGGTCGTTCCCATTACAGTGTATAATCACCTATCTAGAGATATTCATTTCATTCTTTAAACTATTTGATGCTGTCCCATTCGAGAAACGGTTGCTGATCCCAACCGTTGGTGATATACATTCGATACACTCATGCGAAATGAGTGGTTAGTCATGTTTAGGCCAGGTTGCAAGACGTTCTTGTTGAACCCAGTGTATTCCTCTCTAGTGGTACACTATCGAAAGGTGGTTCCATACCTTGTCATGTTGGAAGTCCCATCTCCAATAAGCGTCATGTGGTTTTTGATTTTATATTATATACATGGAGCGTGAGATGCAAGCGTTCCGCTAGATTCTATTTAGTTGATTAGACATTATTATAATATCACTGGATTTTTGTATCAAAGTGTTTTGGGTTAGAGTAAGGTAAAACCGTCCATGTTTATGTGTGGGCTGGTCTTACTATTATCTTTTCTTTCGAAAGGATTTTGAAAGTTAAACAAATGGTTGGAGTTTACATCACACTAGTCCCATGACTGACCCAGAGTTTATTTTGTTTTTGTTTTCCCTAAACTCTTGGGTTCCCAAATTTGTACAGGCAGTCAAGTAGTCGGGATTTTACAGATTCACTTGGAGGATCATGAAGCATAAGGCTTCACCTATTAGCTATAGACTATCATATTTCCGTTGCATACTATGTTGTATCTAGAAACAGGTGTTTATAATTGTTCTAGGATTAACTGTTGTGCTTTGATGATGAATGTATATAAAGTTACTGATTTGTGTTTCAAAAGTTATGTTATATAATATATTTTATTCGTTCCGCTGTGAGTTTGTGATCTTCATTTTCTTCTACTCTAATATTTCTTTCTTTCTATTTCTCATCCTCTAACTTCTTCCTAATAATGATTCGTATTTCTGTGCAATTTGGGTTGGACGTGTGGTGTTATTAGTCAACTCAGATAGTACGGATTTGCGGGCCGTTATATTAGAATAAGTCATTTCCGATTCAAAACTCATTCAAAAGTTGTTGAAATCATCCTAACTCCATTTCCAAATCGTTTTGGATATTAAAAAAAAAAAAATTCTAATTTTCATTTTCAAACCTAAATCTCAGTTTTAAATGAATAAAATATTCGTTCCTAGTTTCCAAATGTGAGGAGACTTTAAATCAATAGCCCATAATTCCATATATGTGATGTGAATTGTGTAAACAACGTAATAGCGATCACATCAACCATCATCCATCACAGTATTAATAATATAAGCATTACAACACTTTAACGCTTATACAACATGAATAATAATAACTGTAGTTAAACATCCATCATCGACGAAGTAATCATAACATCCACAATGCAACCAACATATATAATCATATCACGGTTATAATAACTACCCAAAATTTTAACATAAGAGTTCTCAATGAAATTTAGTTGTCGAAATACTGACTAGTTTCTTAATTAAATTAAACAACGTTTAATTAAACTAAAGAACTGTAGCTAGCTCCAAACTAGTTCAATCGACATGCATTCGTTGTATTTGTCTTTGCGGTAATGTATGAAATATATATGTCGCGTAGACAAGTTAATGTATAATTTAGAATAACAATATTATTAACCAACTTGATTAGAAAATTCTTAGTTACCCTGATTAGCCAGTAATTCCGTCATTAGTCTTTAAATCACACTATTATGGCGTTTAAACCCTCTTCTACTGTTTAAAAGCTTCAAACACGACCTCCCTCCGCCTTGAGGCTCACCGCGCCGCCGTGCCACGACCAGACCCGACCTCGACACCTGCGCCCGAACTCCCATTCCACTACCTCCACTCGCCAACATTCCGACCCCAAAAGGTCACTGGAGGAGCCAGCTTTTGACCAAGAACCTGAAACCAACAAACTGCAAAATTGACCGCCAGACACCTCTAATCACCACGCCACTTCATCACCAGGTCGACCTCCTCACCGCCTCCAACTTTCCAGTTGACACCAACACCTATCAGCGCCTTTACCGCCGTGTATTCGCCAAAAACCGAAACTGAGCAACTCCCCTTCGTCGCTAGATTTACGGCGAACCCCACACCAATCATCATCATATCCATATTGATTTGAAGTACATGAGGAGATCTACAACTTTCATGCTGGAAGATTTTGCTAAAAACTTATGGATTATAATTGACTAACATGAGAAGTTCAGCCAAGTTCGGCCTCCCAAATGCAGGTGGCGGCTGTTGTAAAAAGGTCTACGGTTAGAGCACTTTGATATGTTATATAGGCAGCGTTTATGGCAGTTTATTGTTATTTTATTCAGGTTTTAACCTGAAAACTTCATGAACTCCAAACGAACCCCAAAGATTGTCATACCTAGTTAAGTACCCCCATTCCGAACACAATGGAACATATTTCAAAATCCAATTCGATTGTTTTCATCGGTTTTTTTGAATTAAAGTATAAGAAATTATTAATTTCAAATTGACTTTTCAACATGCGTTTAAATTGCATACACTCACATATTAATTCTGATTGACTCAAAATTTAAAACCTTACAATAATTTAACATTCCAGATCCGATAAATTAATTTCATCAAAATCCGAGATCATTTGAAAATGGCTATTTTCCACTATTAAATTCAATCGACAAAATATAAATTGGTTTCAAAACAATCAAATTTATTATCATCATATATACATAATTCGAATTTCACATAACTCCTAAATAAACTAATTTGGATTTTAAGTTTAACATTTCCATTTGCAAGTGATTTAACATTCAAAATCCTTAATTAAATTAATTCCTACTCAATAAATCTTAAAATGAATTGTTTTAAATATCTAAATAAATAAAATATTCTTACATAAAATCTTGATCGCACATTCACCCCCCTAAAATAACTTCGTCCTCAAAATTGCAAAGATAGAATGTGAGGTTGAAACATTAACTTTTCGAAAATTTATTTGGTTGAAATCCGATACTCCGCACAAATTCATATTTATTTAATAATTTAAGTCTGGATTTATTTCGAAGTTTTAAATTTACTTCCTTTAATCCAATCCAACTTAACCTAATTTATTTTCTATTCTTTACCAAAATATCGAACCATCCTTATACTTGCCTTACCATTCTATTTTTCAACTCATAAGCTTTGCAATTCAAATTCCTTAAAAATCCCTACCATTTTATTTAATAAATCACTATAACTTATAAACTGCCTCCCCACAATTTTTCTTGAAGTTTAACTTTTTCATATGTCAAAATTTATCAACTGAAATTCGAATTTCCCTTTTCCACTAGGAAATATAACTAAAAAAATTCAGATAATTCTTCTTTTATAAATTTATGACTTATATTAAACCTTATACAGCCATTTGAAGTTTAAATCTTTAAATTATGAATGGTTATGCAATGGTAGTTCATTTTTTAATTAAATTTTATTAATACGTTCGAACTTCTCTTAACAATAAATTATAATCATATTCACTTCCATTCAATAATATTATTCCCAAATCCAATCTAATTTTCTCCACTAGGCTAAATTTTAATTCAAACGATTCACCTTTACCATTTCAATCTATTTAACTTCAATTTACTTAACTTTGATTAGACTAAGTTTAACTTCATTTGGTTCACTTCTACTTTTTCATCTACTATACAACAATTTACTTAACTTGTACTAGTTAAATTTGGAGTTCAAATCAAATTAATTATTTTACAAGTTACAAACATTATATTAATCCAAGTTCTTAGCCTTTGTAAATTTACAAAACTTATTTTATACTTGGATTATTTACCCAAATTACTTAATTACAATTCCATAGAAACTATTAACATTTCATAGTTTTGACTTAAGTTGTCTATATTCAAATTTAACAATTTTAACTATTTATCCAGGTAATAACTAACCATATAGTTCAAAACATATTCTCTTATATTCAAAATGTAGTCTATCAAAAATTCCAAGATCTATTTAGTATCTTCCAATATCATATAATCAAGTTGAATTCACAAAACATTTGAACTTAGATTTGTTTATCTAATTTGTAACACCCCGAATTTCAGTTAACACTGATATTCACTAATTACAGAATTAATAATCTCAGATGTGAGAATCAGGGGAAACGGGTTATGCCATTGTGTTCGTCTCGGAAAAATACGCGAAATAGAGTCCGAAATTTTGTAAATCGGAGTCCGTATGACCCGGTTAAGGCCCAAAGAAGTTTTCGGGAAATTTGAATTTCGAAACATGCAGAAATGGGGGCCAGGCGGGAAAACTCCCGCCCAGCCAAGTTGACATGTCTGTCGACAGGGCTGTCGACTTGCCTGTCGACATGCCTGTCGACTTGGCAGTCGACAGGGCTGTCGACTTGCCCTATCGGCTGATTCTGGCCTGGGTGCACCTGGTTGAGTTTTGGGCTGGGTTGGAGGGCTTGGGACGAAATCTGACGGACCTAAACTAACCTAGGGTTAATCTAAGGGTCTAAAACACATCCTAATCCTATAAATAAGACCCTAAGCTAGCCCTAAATGATCATAATCCTATCCTCTAACTAAACTATGCCAAAATTTTCTATGATCATGGCCTCCACTCAAAACCCTAGCCTCCATCCTCTTTCTAAACTATTTCTATGAAGGCTTTCATGTTCATACAAGCATTTTTAAGTTGTATGAGTGATCATTAGCTTGCATTCATCATCAAGTTGCAAGCTTTATTTTCAAGGCTAGAGTTTTTGGGTGATTTTTGGCAAGGGTTTGCTTATTGGAGTTTAGTGGTGAGTTTCTATAGCCTTAATAATCATTTGTTAAATTGATTATGATAGGATATGATAAGATATGGCTGTGTTTGTGGATCAATGTTTTTATGCAAGTTTAGTATAGTGTATGTTGTGTGTTTTGCGAGTTTTATGCTATATGTTATGCAAGTTTAATGCTATGTTTTATGATGCTCATTATGCAAAACACTATGTTGAACATTGATTCATATGTAACATGTTATGCAAGTTATGTGTTTGGTTATATGCAAGTCATGTGCATGATTATATGCAAGTTCATATGTAACATGTTATGCAAGTTATGTGTTTGGTTATATGCAAGTTATGTGCATGATTATATGCAAGTTCATATGTAACATGTTATGCAAGTTATGTGTTTGGTTATATGCAAGTCATGTGCATGATTATATGCAAGTTCATATGTAACATGTTGTGCAAGTTATGTGTTTGGTTATATGCAAGTTATGTGCATGATTATATGCAAGTTCATATGTAACATGTTACGCAAGTTATGTGTTTGGTTATATGCAAGTTATGTGCATTATTATATGCAAGTTCATATGTAACATGTTATGCAAGTTATGTGTTTGGTTATATGCAAGTTAACATGTGACATGCTATGCAAGTTCACACCTTTGTATGACATAAGAATCATATGCAAGTTACCCCCTTTGTGACATATGTGCTTCATGCAAGTTTGGGTTAAATGCTAGTTGGGTTTAATGTATGCTCATACATGCAAGTTGACACCTTTTAAACCCATGATAAAGTTATATGCTATGATTGGTTAAACCCATGGCATTTGTGATGAATCTTCCCTTTATTATGTCATGTTATGAGAACGAATTACGTGGGGAACGATGGGGTTAATATACATGCTAATAAAATGGTGTGAAATGGGTATGCTTAAGCATAACATAAAGTGAATGGACATAATTGGGAATTTACCTATTAAGTTAGGTCTACCCATATTATGGAATTGGGAATTTACCTATTAAGTTAGGTCTACCCATATTATGGAATTGGAATTTACCTATTGAGTTAAGTCTACCCATATTCTTGAAATTGGTAATTAATTAGGGATAATTAATACAAATTATGGGGGTGATTAATTAGGTGTAATTAATCGACTAAGACACGAGGTTGGACCCTTTTGTAGCATAAGACTGCCTGGAACCAACCGGCAAATCCAGCGGGTACAAATGATTGGCCCAATGTGAGAGGTCTTAGTCATAAACTAAATACGTGACAAGTGTAAAGACACGAGGTTAGACTCTGTTATGGTGTAAGGCTGCCCGGAACCAACCGGCATATCCAACTGCCATAGAAGACAGTCTAATGTGAGAGGTCTTTACAAAGGTTACGATCTTAATTAATTAAGAAACACTTAACCAAATTAGCATGTAGTGGGGCATGAGGGGTTAAGTGGGTGCCTTGGGTGGCATGTAGTAACTAGTGGGGGTGCCTTGGGTGGCATGAGGAAACTAGTCGGTTGCCTTGGGTGGCAATAGAAAATACGATTAGAATACTTAACCAAAGTGGAACATGTAATTAAACATGGTTAAAGGGTTAAGTAAGTGTCTTGGGTGGCATGTGGGAATCAAGTAAGTGCCTTGGGTGGCATGTGGAAATCTAGTGGGTGCCTTGAGTGGCAATTAAAATATGATTAAAAGACTTAACCAAAATTTATAACATGTAAGTGGACATGGTTAAAGGGTTAAGTGGGATTCACTAGAAATGACAAGCTTAGGTGGGTAGCTTGTGGGGGGCCATTTCAACCAATATCCCAAACGTATCTTTGTGGGCTCGACCCAAGTCGAGGACGGGACACGCATATTGGGCTTGACTGTAAGAGGCCAAAACGGGTTAGCGGTGGCAACGCAAGTCCAACGGGTTTCATATGCGTGTGTGGACCCGGGCTGGTAAGTAAGACGTTGTTGCATCGTGTAGGTATAAGCCGTGCACCGTCGATATTATCAGGTTGCCACTTTGGGGAATGATAAACCCCACTGTGGGGCCAGCACGGGTATCTACGTTAGGGAGCCGATCGCTTGGGGAGTAGTGGGTACACCTAGTGAAGATAGGGGCAGACGGCACCTATGTAGTCAGCTAGGGGTACACGAAACTACTATTAAAAATTACTAAGTACACTTAGTGGGATCAACCTTAAGTAGGAATTACCCTTGGGTGGGTAGAACTGGTGTGGTGCAGTGTTGGAATTACCCTTGGGTGGGTAGATCTGGGGTGGTGCAGTGTAGGAATTACCCTTGGGTGGGTAGATCTGGGGTGGTGCAGTGTAGGAATTACCCTTGGGTGGGTAGATCTGGGGTGGTGTAGTGTAGTAATTATCCTTGGGTGGGTAAATGCGTCTTTTCGGTTGTCTTAGTACATCCTGTGTTTAGTTGGCTACTTAGTGTAGTCATTATCCCCAGAGGTACCGTACCTTGTTTATATCATACCCTAATTACTTTAATGATTGTATTGTTAAGGTTATAGGACTCGCTCAGACTTATGTATGACCCCGTTGTTTTTTTTATCTTTTTCCCAACCCTCAGGTTTTCAGAGTGGGCCTAGCACTAGTGGGCTTTGATCAGACTGCTTTATCTATCTTTTGGAGCTTGGACCGTGGATGTAAAGCTCAGTTTATCTTTTCTATTATGGCTATTAAGTTATGTAGTGGGATTATGTACTTTTGTTTTATCAGGATGGATATTATGTACTTGACTCTTGTTTATGGTTTTGGTGTAACCAAACATGTTTTACTTTCCGCTGCAATGAAATGATGTTTTAAATTCTCAAGTATTACTAATATCTGTCTTGTTGTAATTTTTCTGTTCTATATTCACTTAAAATACTCCACCGATGTTATGGCATTCCCTTAGTGAGTGACCGTAGCGGGTGTGGGGTGTTACACGTGGTATCAGAGCTTAAGGTCACCAGAACAGATAAATTTTTTAGAAAAACTATTTTCTAAGAATATTTTTGAAAGGAGTATTTTCAAAAACATGTCTTTTAAGAGAAAAGTTTTTGAAAGAAAAGCATAATCCCAGATAGCCATATCTTTATCTTTCGAATTCTCCGTTTTGAATCTCTTCCTCTCTCGTTTTGAGTTTCCCCTCCGTGTATAGATGATCTTTCTAAGATAGATAAGAATGGAAAACCACTTCAAGGGACTTAGACGTTAGTCGGATTAGAAGTTGGTTCAAGAAGGAGGAGGACTGGTAGGTACCTATTGGATAGACGATGGGAGGAAGGCTCAAATAGTTGTTTGGTTAATGAAGGATGAAACCTCATTGGTGGGAGGTTACGAGTGGAGAATGGGAAGAAGAAGGCGAGTAGTTATCCTTTTGGGAGGAATAGGACACCTTATTAGGGTTGTCCAAAGGGGCAAGGGCAAGGTATGGAATCTTCTGGAGGGTAGTTGTATTCCCTCACGGCTAGTGTACCAGATGGGGATAAGACCGTCTAGGTTGGAATTTGGATTTCTTTATTATCCGGTTCGAACTTTATTTGATTCTGACGCATCGAGTTCGTTTATCTCATCGTTGTTAGTTGAGTCACTGCACTTAGACACCAGTTTAGTAGATGATCCCTTAGTTGTTTCAAACCCAATTGGGGGCTCCATGATGTGTTTGGGTTTGAAAGTTTCTATACTTAGCGTTGAGTTTAAATGTGATGCTTCTTGGGCTTCACGGGCTATGGGTTAGTTTTGGGCATGGACTGGTTATCCAGTAATGGTGCCGTTCTTGTTTGTGGAAGGAGAGTTGTTAGGCTTACGACCCGCTTGGGTAACACTCTCGAGATCTCTTGTAATCCCATGGAATCTGTTATGCTAAGTTATCTAGAATCGCTTGACACGTCGGTCTAGAGTTTGCGATCTGTTAGAGTGGTCCGGGAATACTCGGATGTGTTTGAGGAGGTGAAGGGCTTACCTCCGGAGCGGGAGATTGACTTCTGAATATATCCGGTAGACAATGCCAAACCAGTATCTTGGCTAGTGTGCCACATGGCTCCTCGTGAGAGGAGGGAACTCCATAAGCAAGTAAGCGATTTGCCTGAGAAGGGGTTTAGAAGACGAAGTATATCGGAGTGGGGTGCTCCAGTAGTTTTTGCTATGAAGGCGGATGGGTCCCTCAGACTTTGTGTAGATTATAGGGAGTTTAACAAGATAACAAAGAAGAATAGACACCCATTGCCGAGGATTGATGATCTCTTTGATCAGTTGGTTGGCGCCTCAGTGTTTTCGTAGTAGGACTTAGCCACGGGGTTTCATCAGTTGAGAGTGGCTGAGGATAGTATAGAGAAGACTACCTTTAGGACTCCGGATGGTTTTTATGAGTGGCTGGTGATGCCATTTGGTTTGACGAACGCCCCCGCATACTTTGTTGATTTGATGAGAAGGGTGTTCAGGGAGTACCTAAATAAGTTCGTGATGGTCTTTGTAAATGACATCTTGGTCTTTTCTAGGAGCGAAATAAGTTTTCGTATGTGCTCAATAGGTTGAGCAAAGCCAGTTATGGGATAAACGGTGGTTTTGGAGCGAGACTGGCGAGGACATCCAGAGTTGGACAAGGGCTTAAATATTTAGCCGTTTTTACTAGTATCATCTCACGTAGGTCGTCTGAATTCGAAGGAGGTATCCCTTGGGTGTTTGTCTGATATTGGTTTAGGCCTTTGGGGCTTGCATTTGGGGGATGTCGAGTTCGACTAGGGTGGTCTGCGTGAGAGATGGACAGTTGTGATGATTTTGGATGGGGTAATATCCTGGTTTTCTCTAAAAGTGGAGAAGAGTATGCCCTACATCTTAGGGAAGTGTTGGAGACTCTTCGAGCGCATAGTCTTAGGACAACAAAAGTGGATGGGATTCTTAGCATCCTATGAGTTTGAGATAGCGTATACCCATGGCAAGGGTAACGTGGTAGCGGACGCCTTAAGTAGAAAAAGGTTGTCCTTGAGTTCATTGTTCGTTGAACGACGGAGCTTAGAGTTTATTTCTATGTTTGACTTTAGACCTTCCGTTGACTTTGTACCCGGTTTGCTAGCCTCCTTGGAGGTTAGGCCTACTCTTTTGGGGGCGGATTGGCGGAACGCAGCGAGACGACCCACAGTTGGTTGAGTTAGTAGAGAAGCTCATGAGGAGGGGGAGTCGTCCAGCCATTTGAGTAGGTACACCCTAAATGGTAAGGGGTGGTTGCGTAGAGACGGTAGACTTTGTGTACCGCAAGACGAGGGTTTGAGGAAGGCTATACTTGATGATGCACATCGTTCGAAGATGACCATTCATCCCGGTAGGGACAAGATGTACCAAGACATGAAGCGAGTTTTCATTTGGGCCGGTATGAAGAAAGACGCGGCCGAGTATGTCGCTAGATGCTTGGTGTGCCAACAAGTAAAAGCGGAGCAAAAGGAACCCGGTGGGTTGCTTCACCCATTGGAGGTTCCGCTATGGAAGTGGGATAGTGTCTCGATGGATTTCGTCAATGGATTACCAAGATCGAGGAAGGGTAATACGGGAATTTGGGTTGGGGTAGACAAACTTACTAAGAGTGCCCATTTTATACCCGTGAAGAGTAAGAGGACTGCTCAATGGCTAGCTTCAATCTACATTCGAGAGATTGTTAGATTACATGGTGTACCTTCCAGCATAGTGAGTGATCGAGATCCTATCTTCACTAGCGAGTTTTGGAAAAGTTTGAAAGAGGCGGTAGGGACTCAGCTGTGTTTGAGCACCGCAAATCATCCTCAGACGGACGACCAGACCGGGAGGGTAAATCGCATTTTAGAAGACCATTTGAGGCTATGTATCTTAGATTTTGGAGGTACATGAGAAGAGCATCTTCCATTGGTGGAGTTCGCATATAATAACAGCTTTCAGTCTAGTATTGGCATGGCTCCTTTCGAAGCTTTTTATGGAAGGCCTTGTCGATCACCTACATGTTGGTGGGAATCTACGGATAAGATCTTGCTTGGGCCCGATATGGTTAGGAAGACTTCGGAAAAGATTGATTTGATTCGAAGAAGGATGAAAGCGGCGCAAGACAGACAGAAATCTTATGCGGACAAGAGGAGAACAGAGCTTGAGTTTGATGTTGGGGACATGGTCTTTGTCAAAGTATCTCCGTTACGGAATGTGGTTCGCTTTGGATCTGTTGGGAAGTTAGCACCAAGGTTTGTTGGACCGTTTCCTATTAAGGAAAGGGTTGGACAGATGGCCTATAGAGTGGAGTTGCCCGACAGACTTAGTGGTGTACATGATGTATTCCATGTGTCACATTTGAGGAAGTGCCTACATGAGACCGCAGAGGTGGTAGAGCCGAGCTTGCTTAGAGAAGTAGAGATAGAGCGTGATGCGACTATTCGACGAGCTCCTACACGCATCCTTGGGTCAGAGATTAAGAGGTTGAGAAACAGGGAGGTTCAACTAGTCAAAGTGCAATGGGGAGAAGATGAGAGCAACGCTACTTGGGAGATGGAAGCGAAAATGCGTTCATTATACTCATTCCTTTTTGAGGGTATGTCTTTTAACTTCTCCTTTATCGTTTGTCTAGTACTTATCTTATCTTTAGTTTGTCCTCTTGTTAGTGCCTTTGACCTTTAGATAGGGTAAACTATGGTTGAAACATGTGTTTGAGACATGTTATGATTGATGGATGCATGTGGATGCAAGTGTTTGCTAGTGGTTGCTCGTGGATGCATATACACACACTCTAGACACTAGATCGGCTCAATCACTTCATATTGCATATTGCATATAATTGTGTGTAGGTAGCTATATTTATGGATGTATAATGGTTGTGTTATCATATGGATGATGCATTTTGGTGAATGATTGTGCACTCATGTAGATATAGTATGTGTCGATAGGGTTCTTTCGCATACATATTGGATGCATGACACTATCACGGTTTGCATATGTTCATACATTAGATAGGGAACATATACACACACTTTTTACATATGCTCATACATCAGTAGAAATTGTTTTAAGGACAATGGATGCCCATGTTTGATGGATTGAGTAGATGGTTGTTTGGATGGTAGGATATGCATTCTCCTTAACTTGGAGATTTCGGGGACGAAATCCTTTAAGGAGGGGAGAATGTAACACCCCGAATTTCAGTTAACACTGATATTCACTAATTACAGAATTAATAATCTCATATGTGAGAATCAGGGGAAACGGGTTACGTCATTGTGTTCGTCTCGGAAAAATACGCGAAATAGAGTCCGAAATTTTGTAAATCGGAGTCCGTATGACCCGGTTAAGGCCCAAAGAAGTTTTAGGGAAATTTGAATTTCGAAACATGCAGAAATGGGGGCCAGGGGGGAAAACTCCCGCCCAGCCAAGTTGACATGTCTGTCGACAGGGCTGTCGACTTGCCTGTCGACATGCCTGTCGACTTGGCAGTCGACAGGGCTGTCGACCTGCCCTGTCGGCTAATTCTGGCCTGGTTGCACCTGGTTGAGTTTTGGGCTGGGTTGGAGGGCTTGGGATGAAATCTGACGGACCTAAACTAACCTAGGGTTAATCTAAGGGTCTAAAACACATCCTAATCCTATAAATAAGACCCTAAGCTAGCCCTAAATGATCATAATCCTATCCTCTAACTAAACTATGCCAAAATTTTCTATGATCATGGCCTCCACTCAAAACCCTAGCCTCCATCCTCTTTCTAAACTATTTCTATGAAGGCTTTCATGTTCATACAAGCATTTTTAAGTTGTATGAGTGATCATTAGCTTGCATTCATCATCAAGTTGCAAGCTTTATTTTCAAGGCTAGAGTTTTTGGGTGATTTTTGGCAAGGGTTTGCTTATTGGAGTTTAGTGGTGAGTTTCTATAGCCTTAATAATCAATTGTTAAATTGATTATGAATGGATATGATAAGATATGGCTATGTTTGTGGATCAATGTGTTTATGCAAGTTTAGTATAGTGTATGTTGTGTGTTTTGCGAGTTTTATGCTATATGTTATGCAAGTTTAATGCTATGTTTTATGATGCTCATTATGCAAAACACTATGTTGAACATTGATTCATATGTAACATGTTATGCAAGTTATGTGTTTGGTTATATGCAAGTCATGTGCATGATTATATGCAAGTTCATATGTAACATGTTATGCAAGTTATGTGTTTGGTTATATGCAAGTTATGTGCATGATTATATGCAAGTTCATATGTAACATGTTATGCAAGTTATGTGTTTGGTTATATGCAAGTCATGTGCATGATTATATGCAAGTTCATATGTAACATGTTATGCAAGTTATGTGTTTGGTTATATGCAAGTTATGTGCATGATTATATGCAAGTTCTTATGTAACATGTTATGCAAGTTATGTGTTTGGTTATATGCAAGTTATGTGCATGATTATATGCAAGTTCATATGTAACATGTTATGCAAGTTATGTGTTTGGTTATATGCAAGTTAACATGTGACATGCTATGCAAGTTCACACCTTTGTATGACACAAGAATCATATGCAAGTTACCCCCTTTGTGACATATGTGCTTCATGCAAGTTTGGGTTAAATGCTAGTTGGGTTTAATGTATGCTCATATATGCAAGTTGACACCTTTTAAACCCATGATAAAGTTATATGCTATGATTGGTTAAACCCATGGCATTTGTGATGAATCTTCCCTTTATTATGTCATGTTATGAGAACGAATTACGTGGGGAACGATGGGGTTAATATGCATGCTAATAAAATGGTGTGAAATGGGTATGCTTAAGCATAACATAAAGTGAATGGACATAATTGGGAATTTACCTATTAAGTTAGGTCTACCCATATTATGGAATTGGGAATTTACCTATTAAGTAAGGTCTACCCATATTATGGAATTGGGAATTTACCTATTGAGTTAGGTCTACCCATATTCTTGAAATTGGTAATTAATTAGGGATAATTAATACAAATTATGGGGGTGATTAATTAGGTGTAATTAATCGACTAAGACACGAGGTTGGACCCTTTTGTAGCATAAGACTGCCCGGAACCAACCGGCAAATCCAGCGGCTACAAATGATTGGCCCAATGTGAGAGGTCTTAGTCATAAACTAAATACGTGACAAGTGTAAAGACACGAGGTTAGACTCTGTTATGGTGTAAGGCTGCCCGGAACCAACCGGCATATCCAGCTGCCATAGAAGACAGTCTAATGTGAGAGGTCTTTACAAAGGTTACGATCTTAATTAATTAAGAAACACTTAACCAAATTAGCATGTAGTGGGGCATGAGGGGTTAAGTGGGTGCCTTGGGTGGCATGTAGTAACTAGTGGGGGTGCCTTGGGTGGCATGAGGAAACTAGTGGGTTGCCTTGGGTGGCAATAGAAAATACGATTAGAATACTAAACCAAAGTGGAACATGTAATTAAACATGGTTAAAGGGTTAAGTAAGTGCCTTGGGTGGCATGTGGGAATCAAGTAAGTGCCTTGGGTGGCATGTGGAAATCTAGTGGGTGCCTTGAGT
Source organism: Allium sativum (assembly GCA_030737875.1). Classification (NCBI taxonomy): domain Eukaryota; kingdom Viridiplantae; phylum Streptophyta; class Magnoliopsida; order Asparagales; family Amaryllidaceae; genus Allium; species Allium sativum. The sequence goes on from JASFAX010000064.1 coordinate 672,158, forward strand.
GGCAATTAAAATATGATTAAAAGACTTAACCAAAATTTATAACATGTAAGTGGACATGGTTAAAGGGTTATGTGGGATTCACTAGAAATGACAAGCTTAGGTGGGTAGCTTGTGGGGGCCCATTTCAACCAATATCCCAAACGTATCTTTGTGGGCTCGACCCAAGTCGAGGACGGGACACGCATATTGGGCTTGACTGTAAGAGGCCAAAACGGTTTAGCAGTGGCAACGCAAGTCCAACGGGTTTCATATGCGTGTGTGGACCCGGGCTGGTAAGTAAGACGTTGTTGCATCGTGTAGGTATAAGCCGTGCACCGTCGATATTATCAGGTTGCCAATTTGGGGAATGATACACCCCACTGTGGGGCCAGCACGGGTATCTACGTTAAGGAGCCGATCGCTGGGGGAGTAGTGGGTACACCTAGTGGAGATAGGGGCAGACAGCACCTATGTAGTCAGCTAGGGGTACACGAAACTACTATTAAAAATTACTAAGTACACTTAGTGGGATCAACCTTAAGTAGGAATTACCCTTGGGTGGGTAGAACTGGTGTGGTGCAGTGTAGGAATTACCCTTGGGTGGGTAGATCTGGGGTGGTGCAGTGTAGGAATTACCCTTGGGTGGGTAGATCTGGGGTGGTGCAGTGTAGGAATTACCCTTGGGTGGGTAGATCTGGGGTGGTGCAGTGTAGTAATTATCCTTGGGTGGGTAAATGCGTCTTTTCGGTTATCTTAGTACATCCTGTGTTTAGTTGGCTACTTAGTGTAGTCATTATCCCCAGAGGTACCGTACCTTGTTTATATCATACCCTAATTACTTTAATGATTGTATTGTTAAGGTTATAGGACTCGCTCAGACTTTTGTCTGACCCCGTTGTTTTTTTATCTTTTTCCCAACCCTCAGGTTTTCAAAGTGGGCCTAGCACTAGTGGGCTTTGATCAGACTGCTTTATCTATCTTTTGGAGCTTGGACCGTGGATGTAAAGCTCAGTTTATCTTTTCTATTATGGCTATTAAGTTATGTAGTGGGATTATGTACTTTTGTTTTATCAGGATGGATATTATGTACTTGACTCTTGTTTATGGTTTTGGTGTAACCAAACATGTTTTACTTTCCGCTGCAATGAAATGATGTTTTAAATTCTCAAGTATTACTTATATCTGTCTTGTTGTAAATTTTCTGTTCTATATTCACTTAAAATACTCCACCGATGTTATGGCATTCCCTTAGTGAGTGACCGTAGCGGGTGTCGGGTGTTACATAATTCGTTTAGGGGTGATCAATATATCAAAACTTTCACATTTTGAATATTATTTGTTATATCATATAAAATTTTAATCACAAAATTCTTATATTTAAACTGATCTTTAATTTATTATCCATGTCATAATATATATATATATGTGTGTGTGTGTGTGATAGATGTTGAATATATGATACCGATAGATAATTAGCTATGGTCTAGGATTTTAGGCTAGAGAAGCTATAGATATCTATAAGCCCGTTGGACATCTATTCGAACGATGAGTGATGGCCTTTCCAGATTTTCTATTGGTATCAAGTGTGCATATAGCTAATTATGTCTATAATTTCAAAACATATTTTCTTTTATATTTAAAATACAACTTTTCAAATCTATTTCATATCGCAATTACGCCCGCTTATATCATACTCACAAGCTCATTCTAGGGCATTACTAACCCTATATCTAATCAGTGACTCTTCTAGGGTATTACTAATCTATCTTTGATGAGTCCTTTCAATATGTTCAAATGATTCGTACCGCAAAGCTTTGTATAAACCAAAGCTCAGGTACCACTTTGTAATTACCCGTCTTTTGACCTATTCAAATCGACGACTAAACAAACTTAGACCATTCAACAAGACAGATTGGGAGGGGTACTTACACATTGGAGCATAAACAAACAACTTTTGTATTATCATAATAATAATTTTACATCAGAGTACATGAGATATTAGAGTATATTGAATATGCGAATGTGATTGTATTACTAGTATGGCGACATAGTAAATGGTAGCTATGCCGCCTAGGATTGATATTTATGATTGAATTTGCTTTCGAAAACATATATGCCCTAGTAATAATATCAAACACTTTTGTTTTATTCGTATGAAGCATTTTTTGCCATTATAAGGTAAAACTCTATCCTCCGGCTTGCGTTGCATTGTGTGATGGAACCTGAGTCTTATAATGGCTTCATTTTATAAAAAAGCATTGCGATGATTTAATCATTTACTTTATTTCATGTACTAACACTCATTGGAGTAAGCCCGTTCCGCGAAAGTGGCGTGGTCCTTTGATTTGCCTTATTATTGTTGTTAATAAGTTAAGTAGATTTCTCATACCAGTCCCATGACTGACTCGTAGTTTGTTTCACCTTGCAAACTCGGGTGCCCTCATTTTCACACGGGCAGCCTAGTTACAGGTATCTGGTGCATCTTTTGGCTTATGGCGAGGCTTGACTACACCGTGCTGACTTTGACTCTTTCCGCCATTCTAGTATATGTATTATGATTCCGCCTTTGGCGATGTAGACTGATATTTATTTTGTGTACTCTTTATGTATGATTCCGCCTCAGGCGATGATGACTGATTATGTATTATTATGCACTAAGTTGTATCTTGCACTGTGCTCTCTGATGTGGTGATATCTATATGATTCCGCTGTCATATGTGTGTAAATTATTCTATTTTATGTTTATGCTATTATCTGTGATATGCTAATGATGATTAATGTGTTATATTCCAATGATTATCCTTAACACCGTGTCACGGGGTTTTGGGATCGTCACACAATTCGTAAGTAAACATATCAATCCTAGCCAACATAATGCCCCATCCTATTATATTGATGTATTCCTACTGGTGACCAGTAGGCTATGCAAATGAAATCGTAAAAGCCCGTAGTGGAGATTGTGTTTCCATCAAATGAACAAGCAAAGGAACTTCCTTATTCACAATTGATACGCCTCTAGAGGGATGTCTCGAGAACCAAACGGGTTTTCTACCAACACGAAGCCAATCACTCCTTTATTGGATTGATTAATTTGCGCATAAGTATGTCATCTCTCGGTCCTTACTATAACACTACATAATTTAATGCACCATAATTATAAAATAAAGATAATAAAATGAATATTAATTAATTAAATATTCAGAATTGAGTAAAACCGACTTTATTGTTGCGTTCGTTATGAAATTGTGGTTCAGATAGTCTTTTGGTTTTCGTAAAATAGATAATGTATGAAGAAGTTATGAGCTAAAGAAGATTAAACTATATTTGAAATTCAGATATTAAATAAACCCAGAAAGCAACGGTAAGTGGACGACCCAGCGCCTAACTGGGATGACACATAGGTCTACCTAGGTCTAAGGCAGTTCGACCCTAGTGTCGATCCAGGGAGTAGGTGGGTCAACCCACCTTCGGGAATTTCCTGAACCGGGACTATATTGTAACATGGACTGTTTTATACATTTTATTCATGCTGACAGTAAATATACTGGATCTGAAATAAGTTGTGTTTATAAGTCAATTCTTATATGTTGTTCTTTTGATTACTATTAATTATCTATTCAGTTTATAGTTATTATGTGTTCATATATACATCTTTCTTCCTTATCTCCTTTCTGTCTTTTATTTATTTACAGTCTTTTCTATGCCTATTTATTTAGCATTGTGTTTGAATCTTTTTTCTCCTTTTTCCTTTTTATTTACGCTGAGCCTAGACCATCGAGGGCATAGACCATTTCCGTTTGAATTGCATATAATTTGGGATAATTGGAATAACTTATAATGATAGTAAAAAGGAAAATTGGAAATATTATAACTTGAGAACATTTGACTGTAAATTTAAGGTAATTACAAAAGGGAAGAATATGCAAACAAGTTAATCTGAATAGGTTGGACTTAATTTAATATTAAGTAGAACATGTTATCGAAAATATGAGGATCAATGTAAATTAAGTAAAACTGGTTACTGTAATCTATATGCATCTGAACAGGTGCTTGTCTGTTTTGAGGGAAGGGTTGTACACTGAATAACATTTATAGGTAATGTAATTTACAACCATGCTTATTAATGAACTTAAATCTGTTAATTAATAAGCTAAGAGGTCACACATCTGCTATTTATATCCGGTTTTGGGACTCTTAAAGTCCTAGTTACTTAGGGGAATAAGCGTATGGGTGGCTTGTGTCAATCTTACTATGTGGAATTATTATCTATCAGTATCTCTATTGGTATCATAGAGCGGCCTCACACTAGGTAGGGGCCCGGGCATGCTTTACTGATCTGGAATGTAATAGGTTTAGAGAATAAAAGGTAGGTACAGGTGCGTTCTGGCGGGGTTATGAGCGTAAGACGCTGTAACACCAACGAATAAGGCTGTGTCTTATAAGTTTTCGGGTTTGGTACAGATATCCCTTGCTGCCGTGGCTGGCACAAGCTATTTGCGTAGTAGCTAGCCGATCGTATGGGTAGTAATTAGGGTAAAACCTAATCCTGATATTCAAGTAATTGGTGCAGAAACATGTTCTTGGATATGAATGGGAAGCTTGCTTAATCTTTACCTTGCCTAATTATCTTGTTCACTTCATAATTTTATATTTTACTATACTTTCTTATCCATTACCATTTACCTATCTTGGTACCTCTTATCTTATGCTTATGCTAAAATCACTGGAACTCGCTGGACTTTATGTTTGACCTATTTTATTTTCCTTCTCTCTCTTCCTTCCCCCCTCAAGTTCTCATGGTGATGGTGCACAACACGATCGTGATTTCTTTCAGCTTGGACTTAGATTTCTTCTTGCTCGATGTATTGTTTTGATTTATGCCCTGTCATTGTTATGGCTTATGAGGAGGGATATGATTTTACGGTATTGTACTCTGATGATTTGTGTTTTCATAGGACAGATGATTACAACTGTGGTTTTTGGTATTTGAAAATGTAATGATGTGATGTTGGTTTTTAAAATTAATAAAAGTTTTTCTGTTGCACTTTTATTATATCTTTGTGAATTTCAGTTACTGTATGCTTATTGCGCTTCACAGAACTTAATGCAACCTCATATGGGTTACAATAAGGGACGTGGGATGTCACACTTGGTATCAGAGCTAAAAATTTCAAGATAAGAGAAAGATTTTTGAAAAAGTGTCTTCAAAGCAAAGTACTTCCATTTAAAACCTATTTTTGAAAAACATATCCCCTCAAGTCATTTACAATATTCCTTCGATCTCTTTTTGAATCCTTGTTTCTTATATTTCAGCATGTCCGGGGCTTCTAACGTCACCGAGGTCATCCCCATTCCGACATGGTTCAGTAGATATGTAGAGGCTACGAGATCTACCAAAGTGCAAGGAGATGCCCCACCCCTGCTGCAGCTGTAGGAACTCCACCTCCTCCTGTAGTCAAATTTTCTAAGCTTTGTGTAACGACCCGGTTTTTCAGGGACTTTGGTTATCGACATAAACTCAATGACGACTAACCAAACATCGAAAAATACAGGTAGTTAATGAAAGAAGTTAGAGGGTGAGAATAGATAAGATAGAAACTTAGAATAGAAGAAGAAGAACACAACATCAGAGTAACATGAACCTCACAGTGGAACGAATAACATATAATATATATCATAACTTTGAAATATAAATTTGTACTTGAATATACATATCATTTCCAAAGTACATCACTTACAACACAGCGGAAATAAACAATAGCTATATGATCCTGAAGTCTCCTGCTCCAGCTCTTCAAGTATCCGTAAATCCCGACTTCTTGACTGCCCGTACGAAATTGGGCTCCCAAGAGTTTAGAAAAACAAAACAAAATAAACTCCGGTTCAGTCATGGGACTGGTATGAGTAAAACAATTAAAAACAGTTTGAACAAGAAAACGATATCTCATAAGACCACGCTGTATAACGGAACGGGTTTTTACCTAATGAGAATCCAAAACGTTTTTATATCAAAAACCTTTTGATATTATAATAAAGTCTATCAACCACAATATAGTAATCATCTAGCAGAAACACTTGCATCTCATGTTCTACATGTATAGTATACAATCAAAACAACAAGCACGTATTGGGTAATGGATTTCCAACTATGACAAGGTATGGAACCACCTTTCGCTAGTGTACCTCTAGAGAGGAATACACTGGGTTCAATAAGAACATTTGCAACCTGGCCACACATGACCGACCACTCATTTCGCTTGAGTGTATCAAATGTATGTCACTAACGGTTGGGATCAGTAACCGTTTCCCGAATGGGACAACATCGACAATAGATTTTTAGAAGTAAATGAAACTCTAGATCAGGTGATTATACACCCTAATAGGTGCGACCTTTATAGCCATGCTACCTGCCCGATTTTTGTCATTTCCCGGTTAAGAGGCTAGAGGCTACGCTTAATTTTGACAGATCACAAGTTTTTTCACTTTGAATGTCACATCGTCATACCCGCCAAATCACAAATTGATTTGCCCAAAAATACCATGGGTATACAGCTAAGAGAAACGAATTCCTCCGCTACCAAACGTAAAAACTTTTGAAGAGATCAACTTACGCGATCTATTAAATGTACTCTGTCAGACATTCTTCCGTACAAGTCGTCCTGGGACTGGACAAACCGAAGGCACTATTCAGCACATCCATCTTAGGCAATTGTTATCTAAGATTTATACAATAACCCTTGCACTTTACTCCGTCTTCAATATATTCAGCATACTAGATTCGCAACCCTTATGCCAATACGGTGTGGTTCTTCGGATAATGATCCAACCGGTCTCTCCATATTAACAACATTAAAATGGTCAAAAACTTCGATAGTCGGTGAGTTAACTATCAAAGAAAACACGTGTGCAAACAACGATATTATTTCCAAATGGAAATTATATCGATCTATCATCATTGAAAATTTATCTCTTTAGTTCATTTATTTACTTATCTCTTGTTTCCATATATTCAACATTTCTTATTTTCTAATTTTAAAAAATATACGTTATTAACAATGGAAAACTTTCCCATTTCCTGTTTTCTATATTAGAAAGCGTTTCTGGTTTCTTATTTGGAAAAATTTCCAAACCTCCTTCACTGGATTTAAACTGATGTTTACATCAAACATCGCCATGCGATCTCAAACCATTTACTAAATTCACTTAACCATCATTCACTATCAAACCTTACCATTCCTTAGTTAAGAAGGAAGTCAATCAAGTTGGGGTATAATTACCTCTCAGACCTTAACTGAACAACGTTTTAACTTCGGAATAGACAAAGTTTATCTTTTCAACCTTTAACAAACTTTCTTACGTAACTCTCGGATTCTACTTATGAATCCACTTCATTATTAAAAACATTGATTATAACGCTAACGTTATAAACCCTACTTCTGAAATATCTAACTTAACTTCTAACTTTTTACTCTTTAATGTGAATAAATAAATAAACACCTGATTTATAAATAAATAAATCTTGATTTAAACACCAAAAAGTATAAGTACTTTCCCGAATTCGATATAATCGAATTCGCTGATTTACTCTCTTCGAGTAATCTCTATTTGATTAACTCTTCTTCGAAAAACCTATATTCGATTATCTCTCTTCGAATAACTTATATTCGATTAAATCACTCTTTTGAATAAACTATATTCGATCTCTTTTTTTCGAATACGCTATATTCGATTTAACTCCTTTCGAATAAGCTATATCCGATAATCTCACTTTCGAATAAATTAATTCGATTAACTCCTTTCGATTAACTAATAATAAATAATTCATTTCAATTAACTAGTAATCAATAACTCCTTTCGATTAACTAATAATCGATAACTACTTTCGATTAACTAATAATCGATAACTCCTTTCGATTAACTAATAATCGATAACTCCCTTCGATTAACTAATAATCGACTAACTCGACTCGACTAACCATATTCGACTAACTCGACTAACTTGGTTTGACTAACCATACTCGATTCACTCAACTTGACTAACTTAACTTATTTAACTCAACTTAATTAACTCGACTCATTTAACTCAAATTGATTAACTCGACTCATTTAACTCAACTTAATTAACTCAACTCATTTAACTCAACTTGATTAACTCGACTCATTTTACTCAACTAATTAACTCTAACTGGTTAACTCTAACTGGTTAACTCTAATTGATTAACTCTAACTGATTAACTCTAACTGGTTAACTATAACTGGTTAACTCTAACTCTAATCGATTAACTCTAACTGATTAACTCTAACTGGTTTACTATAACTGGTTAACTCTATCTCTAATCGATTAACTCTAATCGAATAACCAATATTCGATTAACTCTTTTCGATTAACTCATTTCGATTTACACTTTTGAATTAACTCCTTTAAATCATTTCCTTTTGAATTATCTCCTTTGAATTATCTCCTTTGGTTTATCTCTTTTTATATTTGTTTACTTAACAAATAACTATTCCCTTTTCAATTCTATTTATTTAACAAATAAATATTTCTTTTATCTTTTCTATTTATTTAACAAATAAATATTTCTTTTATCTTTCCTATTTATTTAACAAATAAATATTTCTTTTATCTTTTCAATCCTATTTGTAAATGTTTTACAAATATTCCCTTTCCAAATCTATTTGTAGATGGTTTACAAATATATCCTTTTCATTTCTATTTGTGAATGGTTTACAAATATACCCTTTTCATTTCTATTTGTTTTTGCAAATATCTTCCTTTGTATTTGTCTTACAAATATATTTCCTTTATATTTGTTTTTACAAATAATTTCCTTTTAAATTCTTTTGATTTTATAATTATTTCCTTATATAAAATCCTTTTTCCTTTAAATAAAAAATCCTTTGATTTTATATAAATAATTTATTTTCAAAATATACTTTGAAAATCCCCTTTTTACATCCCAGTATTTCTTATCGTATTTAAAATACCAAATAACCATGATCGATATCCTTCAAACACACATAATCAACAATAGATTATATATCACATCATATATTACAATATATGAAAAACAGTAAAATAAATGTTGAGGAATCCAGTTGGATTCCTCCAACCTGTTTCCCTGCATCACAGATGTTAAACAACATAATTAACATCGATTTCATTTCAATATGAAATATTCTACTAAACAGAATCAATATTTGATTACGATTTATATATATATCGTTATCTATGATTTCAACCAATACACAAGCAATTCAACCAAACAGTTAGCACACAGCAATCAACAGATAATTATCAGTTCTAAGAATATGTTATAAAAATATAACTATTCAGAGTTGGTGAGTTTTACGCACATTGGACGATCATCGTTAATAACGATAACCATCACTTGATTCAGACGGACAATTTATTTCACTATAAATTGTAACGAGCTTCGTTTCACTCCCAGTCAGCTCCATTGTGTAGACATCGTCCATACGATCCCAAAGTGACAAGAAGTTCGAAAACAGAATTTGTACGGTCGATATATGATGTTAACAAATTTTTATACCATTTTAAATTAAAAATTAAAACCAAAACTTAAATTAGTAAAATAAATTTGGGCCTCACCTATTTTCTCATTTCACCATCAGACAATTCCTTTTCCTTTTCTTTCCTATCCTTTTCTATTTTCTTTATTTATTTAAACAATTAGCCTTGCTCAAATATTGACCCATCCATCCAAAAACTTCGATCCGTCTATACCATACTTCACCTTCTCCACATGACAGAGCACGCTCCAGTTAGAATACTGCTCTTCGTATGTCCATTCTTCACGTTACATATATCCCCTTCTCTTCATATTATAAGGCTTAAACCCCTTAACCCCGCTGTATCGAGAACAAAAGAACTCGTACTATACATATTTGCAGTATGTAGGACCACAAACAGTAAAAAGAAAACACTGCGCATCCTTAAGCCTTTCCTTTCTATTCGTAGCCATGTCATTTACACCATCTTCGTTCTCTTAAAGCTCCCTTCCCCTTAATGAAAACTTCAACCAAATATCACTAGATATCAGCTCCTCACACTCACGCTCCCCCTTCCACATTATATTGTTTTGTTTCTTTTCTTTATTTTACCATACAGTGGCCTCAGGCCCAACTTCTCTTTCATTTTCTAATGTGAGCTCCTGCTTTACAAAGTTTCCATGGACAAATACCTTGCCACCTGTACACGTCCTTGCTCCTATCTTCTCCAGTCCATTTGCTCCTCCTACAAATCACTGAATCCAACCCGAACCCCACCGTGATACTCCCCTCCATCTGTAACGCAGCCTCACAAACCCTTGCCTTCAAAGAAAAAACCAACTCAAGACTAACCCTTCCTCTCAATGTTTCCGTCCGCCACCTCCGGTCACATCGACCCCAATGTCAAACTCCAAATATCCCCCCATAGCTTCACCTACCCTACGTTCTTCAGAAATCGAACGCTGGAGAGGATACCGCACCCAACAAATTTTGAGCCCTAGGCTGCCTTGAAACTCGCGAGACTGAACACTTCGAACCCGAGCAGTTGTTCATCAAAAATCTAGAGAATAAGGATACAGATCCTTATATATTTATAAAACGATTTTTAGAAATTTGTTTGGATTTTATTTTGATTTTCTGTTCGAGGAACGAGATTTTAGAGGAGCACGATTTTCTTTTTGATAGAGATAGAGGAAGTTTTCAGCGGCTTGTTGAAACAAATCAAGAATTAGGTTTGAACGGTTTTATATCATTTTTTATTTATCTTCTTGTGGATTATTGAAGGCCACGTCTTTGTTTTTAGGCCATGAAGAACGGATGGCTGAGAAGAATGTAACGTGGCCTTGTTTTTGATCTTGTAAATAGTTTAGGATATTTTTAAGGGTATGATAATATCCTCTTTTACTAATTTATATAATTACCGTTACTTCATGGACTGCTGCCGACTGAAATAAATATACTGTTGTGACGAGCAAGGTGACACGGTTCCAAAAATATAAAAATATCGATAGGTTAACTCATATTGTGAAACCCAAAAACACTGATTAAGGGTGCAAAATACTCAAAATAAAAAGTTGCTTATTTAATTAATTAAAATTTTCAGTAAAATTCTAAAAATTAAATTATCACTATGTCTAAAAGGGCTAGTCTAAATTCGAGGCCAATATTTAATTATAATTAAATTTATCGTTATGGTTGATAAACGATACCATAGCGACTATTCGAAAATTTGATTTGGACATAAATCAAAATCAACCTGATGAAATCCTAACTTTTCTCTTCCACTAGAAAAATATACTTCACCAGCTCCTAACGTTTCTTGTTTCACAGAAATCCGATTTAAAACGGCTTCTGTATATTCGCTAAAGTTCAGATCACCAAATTAGGAACTACAGCGCCATTTCAAGCTCGATTTTAATTATAATATAATTATACGTTCAAACTTCGTTTATATAATATATTCGTGAATATAATTCAACTCTAAACTGAATTATATATATTTGAAATAATCCAATTCACAAAATATTATGAATTCCATTATCTTTGATTATTTCTGAATTTAATATATTATTCTACTATTTTAATTTAATTAAATGTTCACTTTATTTAATTAAACAACGATTAAATTCCCTAAATCACTATATTAAATAATTAAATAAATTAATTATTACCCGTAAAAATACGGGTCGTTACATTCTTCCCCACTTAAAATAATTTCGTCCTCAAAATTGCTAAGTTAAAAAACAAATCCTATCGACTGGCTAGACTATATTGTTCACTTCTCAACTTCAGTTTTCAACTGAACCAATTTAAATTCAATTAAAATATTAATTAATTCTTATCAAGGAAAATTTTCAAAAATCCTGAAAATTTTCTAACGCCTTAACTTTTCGAAATTTTTTGCCAGCACCTCCTTTGTACTGGTGAATAGCTCAAACCCCAACTCGCCTCTCTAGGCCTTCTTCAACCCAAAAGAAAATCAAACAGCAAAGCGGCTTGCCAAACAGGCTCATAAATCTCATGCTTATACAAAATATAAACTTGTACCTTTTTGTCGGCATACCATTATATCTTTTCCTTTCATTACCAACAATTCAGCATATACTTATGCACTCCAATAAATCTCTAATCGATTTAACCTCAAATCCAATCATTCGCTTATATCCAAGCCAAAATTCATTCAAACTCCAACATCTAATTTCAAATTCTTAACCCATCAACTCAATTTCATTGCAGACTATTCTATAATCAAATCCAATTTCATTTAACTTAGTTCAAGTTAAATTCGAATTTATTTATTCGCCTTTACCATTTTAATCTATTTAACTTCATAAGTTAAATTTAAATTGCAGAATTTAAATTCCCGGGTTTATTTCAAATCAGTTTGAAATCATAATACCAATTCAAAAACCTTTGAATTTCTAAACAACTTGTTTCCTCAAAACAATTCGAAAACAGAATCTTTGGTAGTAATCCGTCACTTAGAAACTTGAAAATGAACAATGATGATGTGGCCACACTCATCAGAGTTATTTCCCTATGATTGAAGTGTGGTTAGTACTATAACACTTTCAAAACCATATCTAAACATTTCTATTTTTGAAATCCATTTTCAAAATACTATTCCCAATGTTTGTAAGCCCATTTAAATCTCCCAGGATATTAAAATTCTCATATATTCAATCCAAATACATTTACAAACGCGTCTCCATCTTTTTAGGAATTTTAAATTCCAAATTCTGATATGAATTTCAAATTTAATTTATCTGCTTTCAGATATTTCACTTATATGAATTCTGATTGGTTATTTACTTAACCATTTAATTTATAATCTTACTTGATTATAATAACAACCAATATATCCAATATATTTTAAACATTCCAATATAAATCCTTTATATCAAAATATTATTTGGGTAAAATTATTTCATTTACCCTCTTTTCAAAACATACAGTGTCGATCCATCGTATTCAAGTGTTTTATAAATCCCTACCGATACAGTGGATCAAACTGATTGACCAGAATTCATAAATGACTCAATCAATAAATCTCCACAATATAAAACAATTTTTTTATATCAATAACAAATACGTTCACTCGTATATATACACTCAACTCAATCTAGGGTATTACTAACCCCATCTCTTCTGAGTCATGACACAGAGCCAAGATAATTCACTTAACCTTAAGCTCTGATACCAACTGTAACAACCCGGTTTTTCAGCGACTTTGGTTATCGACATAAACTCAATGACGACTAACCAAACATCAAAAAATACCGGTAGTTAATGAAAGAAGTTATAGGGTGAGAATAGATAAGATAGAAACTTAGAATAGAATAAGAAGAAGAACACAACATCAGAGCAACATGAACCTCACAGCGGAACGAATAACATTAATATATATCATAACTTTGAAATATAAATCTGTACTTGAATATACATATCATTTCCAAAGTACATCACTTAAAACACAGCAAAAAAAACAATAGCTATATGATCCTGAAGCCTCCTGCTCTAGCTCTTCAAGTATTCGTAAATCCCGAATACTTGACTGCCCGTACAAAATTGGACACCCAAGAGTTTAGGGAAAACAAAACAAAATAAATTCCGGGTCAATCATGGGACTGGTATGAGTAAAATAGTTAAAAACAGTTTGAGCAAGTAAACGATATTTCATAAGACCACGCCGTATAACGGAACGGGTTTTTCCCTTATGAGAATCCAAAACATCTTTATATCAAAAACCTTTTGATATTATAATAATGTCTTTTAACCACAATATAATAATCATCTAGCAGAAACGCTTTCATCTCACGTTCTACATATATAGTATACAATCAGAACCGCAAGCACGTATTGGGTAATGGATTTCCAACTATGACAAGGTATCGAACCACTTTTCGCTAGTGCACCTCTAGATAGGAATACATAGGGTTCAACAAGAACACCTTGCAACCCGGCCACACATAACCGACCACTCATTTCGCTTGAGTGTATCGAATGTATATCACCAACGGTTGGGATAAGCAACCGTTTCTCGAATGGGACAGCATCGACAATAGATTTTTAGAAGTAAATGAAACTCTAGATCAGGTGATTATACACCCTAATAGGTGCGACCTACATAGCCATGCTACCTGCCCGATTTTTGTCATTTCCCGGTTGTGCGGCTAGAGGCCATGCTTATCTCTGATAAATCACACGTTTATTCACTTTGAATGTTACATCGTCAAATCTGCCAAATCACAAATTGATTTCCCCAAAAATACCATGGGTATACAGCTAAGAGAAATGAATTCCTCCTCCACCAAACGTAAATACGTTTAAAGAGATCAACTTACGCGATCTATTAAATATACTCTGTCAGACATTCTTCCATACAGGTCGTCCTGGGACTGGACAAACCGAAGGCACTATTCAGTACATCCATCTTAGGCAATTTTTATCTAAGATTTATACAATAGCCCTTGCACTTTACTCCGTCTTCAATATATTCAGCATACTTGATTCGCAACGCTTATGCCAATATGGAGTGGTTCTTCGGATAATAATCCAACCAGTCTCTCCATATTAACAACGTTAAAATGATCAAAAACTTCGACAGTCGGTGAGTTAAATATCAAAGAAAACACGTGTGCAAACAACGATATTATTTCCAAATGGAAATTATATCGATCAATCATCAATGAAAATTTGTCTCTTTAGTTCATTTATTTACTTATCTCCTGTTTCCATATATTCAACATTCCTTATTTTCTAATTTTAGAAAATATACGTTATTAATAATGGAAAACATTCCCATTTCCTGTTTTCTATATTAGAAAACATTTCTGGTTTCTTATTTGGAAAACATTTCCAAAGCTCCTTCATTGGATTTAAACTGATGTTTACATCAAACATAGCCATTCCATCTCAAACCATTTACTAAATTCACTTAACCATCATTAACTATCAAACCTTACCATTCCTTGGTTAAGAAGTAAGTCAATCAAGTTGGGGTATAATTACCTCTCAGACCTTAACTTAACAACGTTTTAACTTCGGAATAGACAAAGTTTATCTTTTAAACCTTTAACAAGCTTCCTTACGTAACTCTCAGATTCTATTTATGAATCCACTTCATTATTGAGAACATTTACTATAACGCTAATGTTATAAACCCTGCTTCTGAAATATCTAACTTTTTACTCTTTAATGTGACTAAATAAATAAACACCTGATTTATAAATAAATAAATATTGATTTGAACACCGGAAAGTATAAGTACTTTCCCGAATTCGA
The DNA here is from genome assembly GCA_030737875.1 of Allium sativum. Classification (NCBI taxonomy): domain Eukaryota; kingdom Viridiplantae; phylum Streptophyta; class Magnoliopsida; order Asparagales; family Amaryllidaceae; genus Allium; species Allium sativum. The sequence goes on from JASFAX010000064.1 coordinate 687,434, forward strand.
TATCATCGAATTCGCCGATTAACTCTCTTCTTCGAATAACCTATATTCAATTATCTCTCTTCAAATAACTTATATTCGATTAACTCACTCTTCCGAATAAACTATATTCGATCTCTTTCTTTCAAATATGCTATATTCGATTTAACTCCTTTCGAATAAACTATATTCGATAATCTCACTTTCGAATAATTAAATTCGATTAACTCCTTTCGATTAACTAATAATCAATAATTCCTTTCGATTAACTAATAATCGATAACTCCTTTCAATTAACTAATAATCGATAACTCCTTTAGATTAACTAATAATCGATAACTCCTTTCGATTAACTAATAATCGATAACTCCTTTCGATTAGCTAATAATCGATAACTCCCTTCGATTAACTAATAATCGATTAACTCGAATCGACTAACTTGACTCGACTAACCATATTCGACTAACTTGGTTCGACTAACTTGGTTTGACTAACCATACTCGATTAACTCAACTTGACTAAATTAACTTATTTAACTCAACTTGATTAACTCGACTCATTTAACTCAACTTGATTAAGTCAACTCATTTAACTCAACTTGATTAACTTGACTCATTTAACTCAACTTGATTAACTCAACTCATTTAACTCAACTGATTAACTCTAACTGGTTAACTCTAACTGGTTAACTCTAACTGATTAACTCTAGCTGGTTAACTCTAACTGGTTAACTCTAACTCTAATCGATTAACTCTAACAGATTAACTCTAACTGTTTAACTCTAACTGGTTAACTCTAACTCTAATCGATTAACTCTAATGGAATAACTAATATTCGATTAACACTTTTCGATTAACTCATTTCGATTTACACTTTTGAATTAACTCCTTTGAATCATTTCCTTTTGAATTATCTCCTTTGAATTATCTCCTTTGGATTATCTCCTTTTCTATTTGTTTACTTAACAAATAACTATTCCCTTTTCAAATCTATTTATTTAACAAATGACTATTTCTTTTATCTTTTCTATTTATTTAACAAATAAATATTTCTTTTATCTTTCCTATTTATTTGACAAATAAATATTTCTTTTATCTTTTCAATTCTATTTGTAAATGTTTTACAAATATTCCCTTTCCAAATCTATTTGTTAATGGTTTACAAATATATCCTTTTCATTTCTATTTGTAAATGGTTTACAAATATACCCTTTTCATTTCTATTTATTTTTGCAAATATCTTCCTTTGAATTTGTCTTACAAATATATTTCCTTTATATTTGTTTTACAAATAATTTCCTTTTCAATTCTTTTGAAATTATAATTATTTCCTTATATAAAATCCTTTTTCCTTTTATATATAAAATCAATTGATTTTATATAAATAATTTATTTTCAAAATTTACTTTGAAAATCCCCATTTTACATCCCAGTATTTCTTACGGTATTTAAAATACTAAATAACCATGATCGATATCATTCAAACACACATAATCAACAATAGATTATATATCACATCATATATTACAATATATGAAAAACAGTAAAATAAATGTTGAGGAATCCAGCTGGATTCCTCCAACCTGTTTCCCTGCGTCACAGATGTTAAACAACATAATTAACATCGATTTCATTTCAATATGAAATATTCTGCTAAACAGAACCAATATTTGATTACGATTTATATATATATTGTTATCTATGATTTCAACCAATACACAAGCAATTCAACAAAACAGTTAGCACACAACAATCAACAGATAATTATCAGTTCTAAGAATACGTTATAAAAATATAACTGCTCAGAGTTTGTGAGTTTTACTCACATTGGATGATCATCGTTAATAACGATAACCATCGCTTGATTCAGACAGACAATTTATTTCGCTATAAATTGTAACGAGCTTCGTTTCACTCCCAGTCAGTTCCATTGTGTAGCCACCGTCCATACGTGTAACACCCCACATCTGTTAAAGTCACTCACAAAGGGAATGCCTTAACTTCAATGGAGTATTATGGGTACTGGAACAGAAATATTACAAGACAGACATATATAAAACAACGGAAAATAAAGTGGAAGTACTTCAAATCATTTATTAAATATAAATGTTTACAAGAAAAGCCTGTGTTTACAAGAAAAGCCCATCAACTTCCAATACCCAATTTCATAGTTAAAATATCTGCCTTGCTCAAAAACAAAGGACCATAAAAACAAACTGCAGTATTCCCCAATAGAGCAAAGCAAGCCATAGCCAAGAGAAATCCAAACCATACATGAAAGAGCCTTAGAGCTTGGTAAGATCCGAACTAAGCTGTATTCCCACCCTGTGAACCTGGGGGGGGGGGGAACGGAAGAAAAAGAGGCGAAACAAAACAGGTCAGTCATAAAGACTGAGTAAGTCCTAGTGACTTCCAACATAAAAATGAGTAAAGATAACATGGCATGAATAAACTGAAAGTAAACATAAGCATGATGACAAGGTAGGCAAGATAAACTAAGATAACAAGATAAACTATGATAATAAGATACACTAAGGTAACAAGATAAACTTCGGGCACGATGAAACAAGTATAACATCCCATAATTCCTATCAAGTATCCCACCACATGGTTTCTATCAAGAGTAACATCGCAAGGTTTCTAAGCTTTACGATTAAAACGATATCTATTTGCTCTGCACCACCTAACTAGCATCCTTATAAGTGTCTTACATGGAATGATCTGTACTCCTACTAGTTTCCCAACTAGTGTCCTGTGTTATATAATAATTACAACGTGATCCCAATCCCCGCAATTATGGTAGCCTTCAGGTGTACATCGATTTTGAGTATTCCACCTCGATCACCCTAATGGCCATGTATATATTCGATGCACCCTTACTACCTTATCGATCGGCTCCCTACTTGACCTAGTTCACGTTTGTGTCACGCGGCCCCCTACTTGTAGATACCTGTGCTGGTCCCACAATGGGGTGTATCAAGTCCCGTGATGGCAACCCTGACACAATCAAGATGCACAGCTTTGTACCTACTGATGCCCAGTGGCTAAATTATCTGCGCCGAAGTGTGTGCACGCCCGCACACCGTTAGAACCTGCACTGCTGCACCAACCGCCGCTAATTTGACCTCTTATAATCAGCGCAGTAATCGTGCTCCACCCTGCCTAGCTCAGGGTTCCATTGATACCTAATGTGGGTTACTGCTGAAATGGGTCCCCGTTACTAGGTTTTTCTAATGGTTAAGTCTGTGGGCCTATACTCTCTGATATTACCCACCAACCCTGATGTGTACTTAACCCCGCTACTGATTCAAGCATGTGTATTTAATGGTTAAGTGTATGTGGGCCTATATTTACTAATATTACCCACCAACCCGATATGTACCCAACCCTTCTACTCGTTATGTTACCATGGTTAATAGTTTATCTTAGTTAACTTAACCTTTCTCACTTATTATGATTGATTGGTTAAGTGTGGTTTATTAACTTAACCCCGTTCGTCCATCTGGTTACATTGGTTAAGAATTTTCTTGTTAACTTAACCCCATGTGTTACTTAACCCTACCACGCCTCACATCAGATTTGTTAAGTGCATGTTAACTTAACCCCATCCACTAGTCATATTATAATGGTTAAGTGTTATCAACTTATTCAAGTTAACTTAACCCACCCGCTTGTCCTGTTATGTTGGTTAAGTGTTACTACTTAACCGCAACCACTTGTCTAATTAACCCATCGTATTGGTTAAGCGTTCTAATTTACTTAACCTCACTCTCTAGTCCAGTTTAATCATGTTATAATGGTTAAACATTTGCTTAATCTTACCCACTCCCATAGTCAACATATTAAATTGGTTAAGTGTCCAGATTAACCTAGTCATATTACTTAACCCACCCATTTATATCATATTGGTTATGTGTTCTTATTTACTTAACCCTACCCACTGGTCTAGTTACCATGTTACGTTGGTTAAGTATTACTATTTGTATTTCCACATGTCACCCACTTAACCCCCAATGTCCCACCACATGTTTATCTGGTTAAATATTTCTTAATTCATTAAGGCCGTAACCTTATAAAGACCTCTCACATTAGACTGACATTTATGGCAGCTGGATTTGCCGGGCGGGTCCGGGCAGTCTTACACCATAAAAGAGTCTAATCTCGTGACTTTACAACTGTTACGCTTTTAATTTGGGCCTAGGACCTCTCACATTGGGCTGACATTTGTGACTACTGGATTCGCCGGGCGGTTCCGGGCAGGTTTACGTCACAAATGAGTCCAACCTCGTGTCCTAAGCATTGATTATTACTTATAATCTTTTACCCCAATTTGAATTTATTTCCCCTATTCAAATTATCAATTTATTCCTAATTTAACGATGTCCATAATTGACTCAATTATGTCCATCTATTAATGGTATGCAAAATCATACCAATTTTTACCACAATTTATCTTAGGCCATTAAAGGCAACTTATCTCAATTTATATTTATCCCTCCTTTAAGGCTATTACATGCCAACTACCCAAAACCTATTTAGGCGTGTTCATATTATCCCCTTTTCAAGACATAAATTATCTTATGTGTTTCAACTACAAATTTCACCTATTTAACATATGCCCAAGTTCTAGATTACATGTCCGTTTTACATATGCCTAATTCATACCAAATTTACATATGTTCAATTCATGCCTATTTACATGTATGCCAAATTTATATATGCCTAATCTTAGACAATTTACATATATACCAAGTATCATGCCTTTTTATACATATATCAAGATTCATAGTTTACATGTTTACAAAGCTATGCCCAATTCACATAGATCAATTTTTAGCCAAATATACGTATCGATATTCTTGCCATATTTTACATAGGTCAAGTTTCATACCAACTACATGTATTCCATGTTTACCCCAATTTACCCAAGCTAGCAAAACTTTAATTATAACGATAATACCCAAATTCAAATTTCGTGTTAATGGCAATAATAGTACCCAAGTATCCAGTTTTCATATTATGCCTTCGATTCTACCAAACACATATATCCAACAAGGCAATATCCCAATATTTCCCCCGTATTCAATCGCACGCAAATCGCAGTTCAGGCCTAGGTCCGAAATTGACCAAGGTTCATCAAAAGAAAACAAATATGGGAAAGGTAGAATTTTGCATCAAAATAAGATCGGAGAGAAAACATCATCACAGGCATATTAAGATTACAACAGGCTTAATAGATCATGAACTAGACATGAGAGTGAAAATAGAAAAGTTTCCAAGATCCAAGAAGAAGCAAGAATAGATCTGGATCGATAAACATACTTAATCCAATTCCACGTTAATTCATGGCCACATTATAATTAAATATTTAAATCAGAAAGCAACTAGAACTTACAGAGAACGACATATGAATTAGAGAGTGAATTTGTCGTAGAAAGTTGCAGTGTCATTGATCTATCCTCTTGAATTTGTTGTAGAAGCATTGACTTTTGATTTGATTTGGGTTTGAACGCTTAAGCTTTAATTTTGAGACGGCGGCCGTGGCTCAAGAGGAATTTTAGCAGCATTTTGGTGTCATATGAATTTGTGTGAGTTAGGCTAGGTCTAGGTGTTATTTTATAGCTGTAGCAATTCATTTCAGCCATCGGATTAACCCTAAAACCCATCCGGACCATCAAAACTCGTCCCGGCCTCAAAAATGGGTTCTGGACCACCCCAGGCCGACCAGGTCGACCTGTACAGAGGGGGGGTTGACACTATAGTCAACCTGGGGGGCAGGTCGACTATAGTGTCGACACTATGGTCGACCTGGGTCAGTCTGCCAGAAAGTCTGCTGAAATCTTGTTTTGGCCATATCTTGGTCATACGGACTCCGATTTTCGAAAACTCAGACTCTATTTCGCGTATTTTTCCGAGAGGAACGCAATGGTGATGTCCATTTTACCTAATTCCTGATTCAAAAATTAATTATCCTTATTTTACTATCTTTTCTGTTACATACATCGTTATCGAACTAATTTTTCTTCTCTTCCATGTATTAATTAATTCTTCTTATGCATCACCATTATTTACCCATCATAAGCATATATTTATATATTTTATTTTATTTTTAATTATATTAAAAATACGGGGTGTTACATTCTCCCCTCCTTAAAGGATTTTGTTCCCGAAATCTTCAAGTTAAGAAGAATGTGTCCTACCATCCATCATCCATCTACTCAATCATCAATCACAGGCATTCATTGTCCTTAAGAGATTTCTAATGTTGTATGAACATATGCAAGAAGTGTGTGTATCTGTTCCTTGTGTAGTGCAAATGATCAGGTCTGATTGATCTTCTAAATGCAAAATATGTTTAGTGCCATGAGTCCAACATGTATGCAAATAGTCCTAGTCACATAAACACTATATGTGTGCACAAACATCCATCCATATGCAACATTCACATGATAACACATTCAATTTCATCCACAAACAAGTGTAAACACTCATGTATATGTAATATGAAAGGTGATTGAGCCGATCTAGTGCCTAATGTGCGTAAATGCATCCACGAGCAACCACTAGCAACCACTTGCAGCCACTTGCAACCATCTATCATAACATGTCTCAAACACATGTTTACACCCAATTGTTCCTATCTAAAGGTATAGTCGAATGATAGAAGCAAGTAAAAACTTTGTGCCCATTAGGCAATGTCAAAACTGGAAATCTATGCCACATATATATTGATTAGGAGAAGAACTCTCTAAGCATCAGCCCCGAAGACCGAAATCAACATCAGACTAAAGAATTACTCAACCCAACCACTATATATGATTCTAGGAAACTAGGCATGATGGACTCCTTTTAGGTCACAAGGGAATCCCTTCCTAAGACCAACCCGTATCCTATAAAACCCAAAAAAAAAAGTTTAGTCAAACCATTAAACACCCTCAAGCCCCAACCTGTGTTACTAACAGATGAGTCATACTCCCTATGAGGTTAGCAATAGAAATAGGATTGAGAATAGGACCGAGAGGATATACACAAAAGATAGCATGTGAGTAAGCTCTACAGGAAAAGAGGAATCAAGGATATACTCTTAAAAAGAGATATGATGCGCGAATCTAGTCTTCAATCTTCTAAGTCGCATTTCCTTGAGCTTAACTCCATTGTGCTTTGACCGTCTTTAACTTCACAATTTCATAGCATCTTAATTCTTGTTTCCAAAATATAAGTTGGAACCCATTTCACTATTGCCTCTCGTTCCACTTTCACTTATTCTCCTTCTAGTATACTCGGCTCAAACATAACTGCGTACTCATGGTTTCATGCAAGCTCTCCAAAATTCACTAGTGAATCTTGGATCTTGTCCACTTACTATCAGGTATTCCACGTAGAAGAACTGTCTCTTGAAAATAAATGCCAACCATGCTGCCAAATGTCCTTACTAAGGTGATTCTCTACAACTCATGCATAAGCGAAATGACCCATCCGCCTTAGTGGTGAACACTACTCGATCGGATTACAAATTACCAATAAATGTGTCAAGAGATTCTAGGAAACAAATCATGATAGAACCCTAAAGGTTACCTGTGACTTCGAGGGTATTACCGAGGCAAGTCAAGAGTCTAACTACCCCATTTTCCAAAACCGAGAAGGTCACCCTTACTGGATAACCACTCCATCGCTAGAATCAACTCTTAGCCCAAAACATAAACATTACTTCTAGACTCAACACTTAGCATAGACATTCTCAAATCTAAACAAGTCATGAATAAATGAGCCGATTTCCCCAACAGGACTTGAGACAAAAATGGTATCCTCTATTATGCTAGTACTAAGGTGCAGAGACTCAACTTTCGAAGCAAAATTAAAAGGATGCGATGTACAAAAACAAAGTTCTAGTGGGATGATAGAAAGGAAAAGCTAAACTTTTAACAGAAACGTTACCACTCTCTTAGGTACACTAGTAGTGAGAGCATTCAATTGCCCTCTCGACGATCTTGTCCCTTGCCCTTGTCCTATAATACTTAACTGCATGTTGCTTCTCACTAAAGATACTCTCTCTTGTCATGGGTTTTTCTATTCTTTCACTTAGGCCTCTTTCCTTTCACCTTTTTCCTCCTTCGTGGATTAAGCTATAACAACTAGTCTCTTGTTCTTACTGTCCTTGTATAGTTTGTTGACAAGTCTCTCGAAGCTACCTCCAACGCACGACAACTCTACCCAACTTGAAATAAGATTATACGTAGATGGAACTACTGCGGTTACAGATGGAGATTGGGCACTCCTTTGCCCTCCGACCTGTGTCGGATTCCTACGAAACTATGGTGAAAAGAGAGAGAGAAGAGATTTCAAGAGAGAATCAAAAGATAGTGCTTATGGCTTTGGGGAATACGCCTTTTAATCAAAACAAAATTTTCTTGAAAATTTGCTTCTTTGTAAATGTTTTAAAGATAATTTTCAGAAGGTTTTTGAAAACTTTTGCCCAGTCTGGTAACCTTCTGCTCTGATACCAAATGTAAAACCCCACATCTGCTAAGGTCACTCACAAAGGGAATGCCTTAACTTCAATGGAGTATTATAGGTACTGGAACAGAAATATTACAAGACAGACATATATAAAACAGCGGAAAATAAAGTGGAAGTACTTCAAATCATTTATTAAATATAATTGTTTACAAGAAAAGCCTGTGTTTACAAGAAAAGCCCATCAACTTCCAATACCCAATTTCATAGTTAAAATATCTGTCTTGCTAAAAAACAAAGGAGCAAAAAACAAACTATAGTATTCCCCAATAAAGCAAAGCAAGCCGTAGCCAAGAGAAATCCAAGCCATACATGAAAGAGCCTTGGAGCTTGGTAAGATCCGAATTAAGCTGTATTCCCACCCTGTGAACCTGGGGGGGGGGGAACGGAAGAAAAAGAGGCGAAACAAAACAGGTCAGTCATAAAGACTGAGTAAGTCCTAGTGGCTTCCAGCATAAAAATGAGTAAAGATAACATGGCATGAATAAACTGAAAGTAAACATAAGCATTATGACAAGGTAGGCAAGATAAACTAAGATAACAAGATAAATTATGATAACAAGATACACTAAGGTAACAAGATAAACTTCGGGCACGATGAAACAAGTATAACATCCCATAATTCCTATCAAGTATCCCACCGCATGGTTTCTATCAAGAGTAACATCGCAAGGTTTCTAAGCTTTACGATTAAAACGATATCTATTTGCTCTACACCACCTAACTAGCATCCTCATAAGTGTCTTACATGGAATGATCTGTACTCCTACTAGTATCCCAACTAGTGTCCTGTGTTATATTATAATTACAACGTGATCCCAATCCCCGCAATTATGGTAGCCTTCAGGTGTACATCGATTTTGAGGATTCCACCTCGATCACCCCAATGGCCATGTATATATTCGATGCACCCTTACTACCTTATCGATCGGCTTCCTACTTGACCTAGTTCTCGTTTGTGTCACGCGCCCCCCTTCTTGTAGATACCTGTGCTGGTCCCACCATAGGGTGTATCAAGTCCCGTGATGGCAACCCTGACACAATCAAGATGCACAGCTTTGTACCTACTGATGCCCAGTGGCTAAATTTTCTGCGCCGAAGTGTGTGCAAGCCCGCACTCCGTTAGAACCTGCATTGCTGCACCAACCGCCGCTAATTTGATCTCTTATAATCAGCCCAGTGTAACGACACGGATTTCGCCCGGACCTAATCGATCGCTAAACCGACCAAGACCGTTCGAATCCCGCATACGCTAACTTTGGGTATACAACACATCAGAACAAATAACAGAAGACTTCAATAAACATCATAATAATGTTACATCAGAGTACAGAATATCAGAGTATATCGATAATAATACACAGCGGAAGATAAATTTACATAAATGTAATACAATGCACAGCGGAAATATAAACTACACAGCGGAAGACTGTAAATGCCTGGACACAGCTTAAAGCTTCAATCCAGAATCCTGCTCAATACATCTGCAAAATAAAACTACTCGACTGCCCGTGTGGAAAATAGGGGCACCCGAGTTCGCAAGGGAAAAGCAAACTACAGGTCAGTCATGGGACTGGTGTGAGAACTCAAAAACAGTTGTTAAACTTGTTTAAAAATAAGGCAAATCACGGGACCACGCCACTTTCGCGGAACGGGTTTACCCCCATGAAAGCCAGTGTATAAGCAACAATCAATATAGATATATGGATCTACTATGCATCACACAACATGCAATATCCCAATCTACCCACTTAGATTAATCACAACACTTAGATTTTCCAAATCCAATTCAATTTACAGAAATTATTCCTTTGGATTTTATTCCCGATTTCTTATTTCAAATCATTTGAAATACATATCTAACTTTCTATATCAAAGTAGATTTCACTTCGGGATCTCAAATCAAATCATTTGGAAATGTGAATTCCAAAACATAACAATGCATACAAACAAGTATGCAACCAAATATCGTGCTCCCCATCGACAAGGCAAAGGGTACGCACCTCGCAACTCGATATATATATGTGCACCTACCCCACATAGGAGTAGGCTACACCGACGATGCACCTCCCACTCAGGAGAGCATACACCGCCCTCTCACCCATACTTTTAGTCTCAGGGTTACCCGAATCTTTAGTCACATACTAAATCATTTCATATCCCGAAGTAGGGAAAATCATTTCACAACGTAATAATCACAAGTACTTTCAAAATATAGTACTTCACATCAGTAATTCACGCATATGATCAGTCACTATTAATCACATAACCTTTGAGCTCGTACGTCTCAAAGAAGGGTGTTAAGCAAGAGAATAAATTCTCCGCCACCAAACAGATACATCATCAATAGCAACTAATCGAATATGCGATGAACCACAATGTAACATATAATACATTTCTAAATCACTTTAGAAATCATCGGGTTTTGGGCCTCGAAATCCTTTCTGTTTTATAAAACATTTTTATAAAACATTCCCTGTCCAAAATCGGGAATACATTTCTTTTCACTTAAGAAAAATATCATTTCACAATCATTCGTTAAATTTGAAATGAACACAACATCGCTAAACACCTTATCGTCAAATCGTGAAGTGTTTCACAAGGCGTTAGCACACAGATATTTTCAACCCAACCCAATGCTAAATGTAAAAGCATATTCTGCTCATAAACTGGTCGAGCACAATCCAACCCATCAATCAATCAAATTTGACATTAAATATAAGGTTTTAAATAGAGAGAGTATTGACTTATATTTAACATCAAATCCTGAAACCAACAGATATCATATCGGGAATAACGATATCGATATCTTCCAAATTCCCATCACAATATCTGTAATCACGGAATCCAATATCGAAAATATCCATTGATAATTTCAATTCAAATCTAATCCAATTTATTTATTTTTAACCATTGGATTATTTTTCTAGTTAATAACTAGTTCATTTCGATAAAAATCTATTTTTATCTTTTCAAATATGGAGTTTTTCATCCCAATTCTTCACAAATCATTTCTTATGATTTTACACAAATTATTACTATTTTTAATAATTTTATCGAGGCCCGTACAGTCGATTTCCATCAACGGCCATCGAACTGCACTTACAGCGACCTTTTTCGAATTTGATTTGGACGTAATTCCAAATCCAACCGTTAGATTTCAAATTTCTAATATTCCTTAGAAAGCTCTTTTCGATACGAACCCAACGGTTCTGATTTCAGGAGAATCCGACGGTCGGATCTCCCGTAATGTCCGTTCGAAGTCAATGGTCGAAATTCGCGAACTGCCGCGGCGCGGCGCGTTCTATTCAGGCCATTATATTATATATATAATATATATAATATATATTTCGTCGATTTCTATTTAAAACGAAGTTTATAAATAGTTTTAAATTCGTTTCAAAAACATTTTCAACTTCCTTTTCAATTCAAATCACAATTGAATTCTTCTTTATAGATTCGTTTTAAAATTCATTTCTATTCAATTCAAATTTCAATTCAATTTGAATTCGTTTTCAATTCAATTCATTTCGAATTCGTTTTCTATTCAATTCAATTCGAATTCATTTTCTAGTCAATTCAATTCGAATTCGTTTTCTATTCAATTCAATTCGAATTCGTTTTCTATTCAATTCAATTCGAATTCGTTTTCTATTCAATTCAATTCGAATTCGTTTTCTATTCAATTCAATTCGAATTCATTTTCTATTCAATTCAATTCGAATTCGTTTTCTATTCAATTCAATTCGAATTCGTTTTCTATTCAGTTCAATTCGAATTCGTTTTCTATTCAATTCAATTCGAATTCGTTTTCTATTCAGTTCAATTCGAATATTTCTATTCAGTTCAATTCGAATATTTCATATACATCGTTTTCAATTCATATATATATTTCATATACATCGTTTTCAATTCATATATATATTTCATATACATCGTTTTCAATTCATATATATATTTCATATACATCGTTTTCAATTCGAATATTTCATATACATCGTTTTCAATTCATATATATATTTCATATACATCGTTTTCAATTCATATATATATATATATATATATATATATATATATTCACCTTTCACTATATACGATATTTTCATTTTCAATACATACGATATATTCATTTTCAATATATACGATATATTCATTTTCAATATATACGATACTTTCACTTTCGATATATTCGATATTTTCACTTTCAATATATTCAATATATTCATTTTCGATATATTCAATATTTTCACTTTCGATATATTCGATATTTTCACTTTCAATATATATATCGTTTTCACTTCATTTATATATATATATATATCGTTTTCAATTCGAATATTTCATATACATTGTTTTCATTTCATACATATATATATATCGTTTTCAATTCGAATATTTTCACTTTCAATATATTCGATATTCACTTCGCTATATATATATAAATTTCACTCTTCATATATATGTTATTTCACTTCGCTATATATATAAATTTCACTCTTCATATATATGTTATTTCACTTCGCTATATATATAAATTTCACTCTTCATATATATGTTATTTCACTTCGCTATATATATAAATTTCACTTTTCATATATATGTTATTTCACTTCGCTATATATATAAATTTCACTTTTCATATATATGTTATTTCACTTCGCTATCAATCAATTTTCACAACAATTTCAACCAATAAATATCGTCCATGGTTTGTGGACGAGGGGCGTATATATATGTATATAGATATTTATATATAGCAATTCACTTCCACTTTCAACACATATATATAAAATTATAAAAAGAAATTGAAGAGTGAGAAATCCTCACCAATAGCTATCCACTCACACGATTCTTCCTTAATAGAAATCTTCGCCTTTTGTCGCTTTCACCCGTATTCTCTACATATGTAAAAATCGAATTTTTACTATGTTATTCAATATATAAAAATCTGATTTTTACTTCGACTTTCCATAAATAAAAATATGATTTTTACTTCGACTTTCAATAAATAAAAATATGATTTTTACTTTTTAAAGAAATCAGTTTTAACTCTTTAAAAATTCTGTTTTTATTTTCTTTTATAATAATCAGTTTCTCTTTTTAAATTTCTGTTTTTAAAACTCTTTTATAAAAAAAACAGTTTTAAAACTTTATATAAAAAAAACAGTTTTTATAACTTAAAATAAAAATTCAGTTTTATTTTCTTTTTTAAAAAAATTCTGTTTTAAAATTCTTTTTCATATTAAAAACCCAGTTTTAAAATCTAAGAAAAACAAACCAGTTTTATCTTTTTAAAACAAAACAGTTTTTAATATTTATTTTATAAAATCAAATCAGTTTTACTGAATAAATAAAATAATAAAAAAAAGAAATGCTCACCGATCTGCGAAGAAGGGGAGGGGAAAGAAGAGGTCGTCGGCGGCTTCCAGGGGCTCGCGGTGGCGTTCGGAGGTTCAGGGAGGCATCGCGGCGGTGGTTTCGGGAGGGGCTTCGATTTCGTCTCGAGTCCCGTAGCCTGGAGGGAGGAAGTTGCGAGGGTGGTGGGGCGATCTGGCGTGGGTTCGTCGGCGGCTCGAGCTAAGGGGCGGCGGCGCGATAAGTTAGGTTTTCTTTTTTTTTTTTTTTGTTATTTCTGATTAATGAAAAAGGGGGGGGCCAGGAAGATGATAAAGGAGGGAAGAGTTTTTTTTTTTTATTTTATTTTATTATTTAATCATTAAATTTCGCAAAAAGGTTGACTTTCATCCACGACCTCGAAACGAGGCCTACTGCCTGTCGTCCATAGCGTTTAACCCCCATTCCGAACACAATGGGATATGTATCGCAAGCTGGTTTGATCGTTACAATCGGTTTCCTTTTGAATTTTCATTTAAATCACTATATTGAATTTTAAACGTACTTTTCAAATTACCGGGGCCACATACTGACTAGAAAAATTCCAGAAAAATATTTTCTAGCTTCGTATTGACGATACGGTCCTAACAAAACTAGTTTCGTCGAATTCTGAGACCGTTTGAAAAATGGCCAATTTCCAGTCGATTAAAATCAACTGAAACTGGTCAAACGCATTTTCCTTTGCCACGCTCACATATTGATTCGAAAAATTATGAAATTTGGAATCTAGCAATAACTTTACATCACGGACCCAACAAAAGTGGTTTCGTCGAAATCCGAGGTCATTTGCAAAATGTCCATTTTTAAGGGCCTGAATTCCATAGCGACTATTCAGAATTTTCAACTGGACATATCTTTTGATTCCCGATATGAAATCTTGATTTTTCGGATTCGTTGGAAAGATATTCACTATTAGATTCCATTATTTTTGGTTTCACTAAAATCCGGATTGTTTTGCACCCGGTACATTCAATTGAAGTTTGAAATCGAATTATCGAACTACCGCGCCATTTTCAATTCTATTTATAATTATATATAAATTTTTATATTCTAACAACGACGCGTATAATATATACGTTCGAATTATATTCAAAATAAATTTCTCGTCGATATTATTTAAAATAATTCATATTAAATAATCAGAATTCGCTAAAATTGCCAAAATAAAAATTTCAAACTGGCTCGCATTTTACGGGTTGTTACAATCTCCCCCACTTAAAACTTTTCGTCCCCGAAAAGGAACAAAGTCGAAAGTGGTTTGATTATTCAACTCTACGGTCGATCTGGCTTCCATTCTCCAACTCTTTAGTTTCTGAGAATTTTCAAAATTTCAAAAATTTGGCTAACACCCTAAATTTTTGAAAAATTTCGCCATAACCTCCCCTGCACCGGGAGCATCGGGAAATCGCAAATAGCGTTCCCGGTCCTTCAGATCTCAAAAAGAAAAAGAAAAAGCCAAGCGGCTAGCCAATAGGCTCACAAAATCATCATCACCCAAACAAAACAGTAAATTATGTAGTAAACATGTACCTATTTGTCGGGCAAACAAATTTTATTCTCTGCTCTAGCCTCCTTGCTATGACCTGTTCAATGTAAGTATATGTATATGCAAGCAAATGCGACCAATTTTCAATACCGTTCAATATTTGTTTCAATTAGGCTAAAATGGCTAAAAATTAGCAAACAAATAAACAAACAACACAAACATCAATCAATTAATTGATTATATTTTCAAATATATAATTTTATATATTTAAAATCATATTTTCTAAAATCAGATTATATATATAATCACAGATACGTTATTTATAAACAAATAACTCTCGACTCATTCTGGGGCATTTCTAACCCCATCTCTAACGAGTCACTCATTCTAGAATGCTACTGATTCTATCTCTAATGAGGATTCTTTTATAGGACATTACTAATCCTACCTCTGATGAGTCTTTTGTTCAGTTCTAACGAGTTGTACCCCAAAGATTTGAGTTTAACCAAAGCTCTGATACCACGTTGTAACGACACGGATTTCGCCCGGACCTAATCGATCGCTAAACCGACCAAGACCGTTCGAATCCCGCATACGCTAACTTTGGGTATACAACACATCAGAACAAATAACAGAAGACTTCAATAAACATCATAATAATGTTACATCAGAGTACATAATATCAGAGTATATCGATAATAATACACAGCGGAAGATAAATTTACATAAATGTAATACAATGCACAGCGGAAATATAAACTACACAGCGGAAGACTGTAAATGCCTGGACACAGCTTAAAGCTTCAATCCAGAATCCTGCTCAATACATCTGCAAAATAAAACTACTCGACTGCCCGTGTGGAAAATAGGGGCACCCGAGTTCGCAAGGGAAAAGCAAACTACAGGTCAGTCATGGGACTGGTGTGAGAACTCAAAAACAGTTGTTAAACTTGTTTAAAAATAAGGCAAATCACGGGACCACGCCACTTTCGCGGAACGGGTTTACCCCCATGAAAGCCAGTGTATAAGCAACAATCAATATAGATATATGGATCTACTATGCATCACACAACATGCAATATCCCAATCTACCCACTTAGATTAATCACAACACTTAGATTTTCCAAATCCAATTCAATTTACAGAAATTATTCCTTTGGATTTTATTCCCGATTTCTTATTTCAAATCATTTGAAATACATATCTAACTTTCTATATCAAAGTAGATTTCACTTCGGGATCTCAAATCAAATCATTTGGAAATGTGAATTCCAAAACATAACAATGCATACAAACAAGTATGCAACCAAATATCGTGCTCCCCATCGACAAGGCAAAGGGTACGCACCTCGCAACTCGATATATATATGTGCACCTACCCCACATAGGAGTAGGCTACACCGACGATGCACCTCCCACTCAGGAGAGCATACACCGCCCTCTCACCCATACTTTTAGTCTCAGGGTTACCCGAATCTTTAGTCACATACTAAATCATTTCATATCCCGAAGTAGGGAAAATCATTTCACAACGTAATAATCACAAGTACTTTCAAAATATAGTACTTCACATCAGTAATTCACGCATATGATCAGTCACTATTAATCACATAACCTTTGAGCTCGTACGTCTCAAAGAAGGGTGTTAAGCAAGAGAATAAATTCTCCGCCACCAAACAGATACATCATCAATAGCAACTAATCGAATATGCGATGAACCACAATGTAACATATAATACATTTCTAAATCACTTTAGAAATCATCGGGTTTTGGGCCTCGAAATCCTTTCTGTTTTATAAAACATTTTTATAAAACATTCCCTGTCCAAAATCGGGAATACATTTCTTTTCACTTAAGAAAAATATCATTTCACAATCATTCGTTAAATTTGAAATGAACACAACATCGCTAAACACCTTATCGTCAAATCGTGAAGTGTTTCACAAGGCGTTAGCACACAGATATTTTCAACCCAACCCAATGCTAAATGTAAAAGCATATTCTGCTCATAAACTGGTCGAGCACAATCCAACCCATCAATCAATCAAATTTGACATTAAATATAAGGTTTTAAATAGAGAGAGTATTGACTTATATTTAACATCAAATCCTGAAACCAACAGATATCATATCGGGAATAACGATATCGATATCTTCCAAATTCCCATCACAATATCTGTAATCACGGAATCCAATATCGAAAATATCCATTGATAATTTCAATTCAAATCTAATCCAATTTATTTATTTTTAACCATTGGATTATTTTTCTAGTTAATAACTAGTTCATTTCGATAAAAATCTATTTTTATCTTTTCAAATATGGAGTTTTTCATCCCAATTCTTCACAAATCATTTCTTATGATTTTACACAAATTATTACTATTTTTAATAATTTTATCGAGGCCCGTACAGTCGATTTCCATCAACGGCCATCGAACTGCACTTACAGCGACCTTTTTCGAATTTGATTTGGACGTAATTCCAAATCCAACCGTTAGATTTCAAATTTCTAATATTCCTTAGAAAGCTCTTTTCGATACGAACCCAACGGTTCTGATTTCAGGAGAATCCGACGGTCGGATCTCCCGTAATGTCCGTTCGAAGTCAATGGTCGAAATTCGCGAACTGCCGCGGCGCGGCGCGTTCTATTCAGGCCATTATATTATATATATAATATATATAATATATATTTCGTCGATTTCTATTTAAAACGAAGTTTATAAATAGTTTTAAATTCGTTTCAAAAACATTTTCAACTTCCTTTTCAATTCAAATCACAATTGAATTCTTCTTTATAGATTCGTTTTAAAATTCATTTCTATTCAATTCAAATTTCAATTCAATTTGAATTCGTTTTCAATTCAATTCATTTCGAATTCGTTTTCTATTCAATTCAATTCGAATTCATTTTCTAGTCAATTCAATTCGAATTCGTTTTCTATTCAATTCAATTCGAATTCGTTTTCTATTCAATTCAATTCGAATTCGTTTTCTATTCAATTCAATTCGAATTCGTTTTCTATTCAATTCAATTCGAATTCATTTTCTATTCAATTCAATTCGAATTCGTTTTCTATTCAATTCAATTCGAATTCGTTTTCTATTCAGTTCAATTCGAATTCGTTTTCTATTCAATTCAATTCGAATTCGTTTTCTATTCAGTTCAATTCGAATATTTCTATTCAGTTCAATTCGAATATTTCATATACATCGTTTTCAATTCATATATATATTTCATATACATCGTTTTCAATTCATATATATATTTCATATACATCGTTTTCAATTCATATATATATTTCATATACATCGTTTTCAATTCGAATATTTCATATACATCGTTTTCAATTCATATATATATTTCATATACATCGTTTTCAATTCATATATATATATATATATATATATATTCACCTTTCACTATATACGATATTTTCATTTTCAATACATACGATATATTCATTTTCAATATATACGATATA
Source organism: Allium sativum (assembly GCA_030737875.1). NCBI lineage: Eukaryota > Viridiplantae > Streptophyta > Magnoliopsida > Asparagales > Amaryllidaceae > Allium > Allium sativum. The sequence continues at coordinate 706,289 of JASFAX010000064.1, forward strand.
TTCATTTTCAATATATACGATACTTTCACTTTCGATATATTCGATATTTTCACTTTCAATATATTCAATATATTCATTTTCGATATATTCAATATTTTCACTTTCGATATATTCGATATTTTCACTTTCAATATATATATCGTTTTCACTTCATTTATATATATATATATATCGTTTTCAATTCGAATATTTCATATACATTGTTTTCATTTCATACATATATATATATCGTTTTCAATTCGAATATTTTCACTTTCAATATATTCGATATTCACTTCGCTATATATATATAAATTTCACTCTTCATATATATGTTATTTCACTTCGCTATATATATAAATTTCACTCTTCATATATATGTTATTTCACTTCGCTATATATATAAATTTCACTCTTCATATATATGTTATTTCACTTCGCTATATATATAAATTTCACTTTTCATATATATGTTATTTCACTTCGCTATATATATAAATTTCACTTTTCATATATATGTTATTTCACTTCGCTATCAATCAATTTTCACAACAATTTCAACCAATAAATATCGTCCATGGTTTGTGGACGAGGGGCGTATATATATGTATATAGATATTTATATATAGCAATTCACTTCCACTTTCAACACATATATATAAAATTATAAAAAGAAATTGAAGAGTGAGAAATCCTCACCAATAGCTATCCACTCACACGATTCTTCCTTAATAGAAATCTTCGCCTTTTGTCGCTTTCACCCGTATTCTCTACATATGTAAAAATCGAATTTTTACTATGTTATTCAATATATAAAAATCTGATTTTTACTTCGACTTTCCATAAATAAAAATATGATTTTTACTTCGACTTTCAATAAATAAAAATATGATTTTTACTTTTTAAAGAAATCAGTTTTAACTCTTTAAAAATTCTGTTTTTATTTTCTTTTATAATAATCAGTTTCTCTTTTTAAATTTCTGTTTTTAAAACTCTTTTATAAAAAAAACAGTTTTAAAACTTTATATAAAAAAAACAGTTTTTATAACTTAAAATAAAAATTCAGTTTTATTTTCTTTTTTAAAAAAATTCTGTTTTAAAATTCTTTTTCATCTTAAAAACCCAGTTTTAAAATCTAAGAAAAACAAACCAGTTTTATCTTTTTAAAACAAAACAGTTTTTAATATTTATTTTATAAAATCAAATCAGTTTTACTGAATAAATAAAATAATAAAAAAAAGAAATGCTCACCGATCTGCGAAGAAGGGGAGGGGAAAGAAGAGGTCGTCGGCGGCTTCCAGGGGCTCGCGGTGGCGTTCGGAGGTTCAGGGAGGCATCGCGGCGGTGGTTTCGGGAGGGGCTTCGATTTCGTCTCGAGTCCCGTAGCCTGGAGGGAGGAAGTTGCGAGGGTGGTGGGGCGATCTGGCGTGGGTTCGTCGGCGATGGGTTCGTCGGCGGCTCGAGCTAAGGGGCGGCGGCGCGATAAGTTAGGTTTTTTTTTTTTTTTTTTTGTTATTTCTGATTAATGAAAAAGGGGGGGGGGGGCCAGGAAGATGATAAAGGAGGGAAGAGTTTTTTTTTTTTTTTTTAATTTTATTATTTAATCATTAAATTTCGCAAAAAGGTTGACTTTCATCCACGACCTCGAAACGAGGCCTACTGCCTGTCGTCCATAGCGTTTAACCCCCATTCCGAACACAATGGGATATGTATCGCAAGCTGGTTTGATCGTTACAATCGGTTTCCTTTTGAATTTTCATTTAAATCACTATATTGAATTTTAAACGTACTTTTCAAATTACCGGGGCCACATACTGACTAGAAAAATTCCAGAAAAATATTTTCTAGCTTCGTATTGACGATACGGTCCTAACAAAACTAGTTTCGTCGAATTCTGAGACCGTTTGAAAAATGGCCAATTTCCAGTCGATTAAAATCAACTGAAACTGGTCAAACGCATTTTCCTTTGCCACGCTCACATATTGATTCGAAAAATTATGAAATTTGGAATCTAGCAATAACTTTACATCACGGACCCAACAAAAGTGGTTTCGTCGAAATCCGAGGTCATTTGCAAAATGTCCATTTTTAAGGGCCTGAATTCCATAGCGACTATTCAGAATTTTCAACTGGACATATCTTTTGATTCCCGATATGAAATCTTGATTTTTCGGATTCGTTGGAAAGATATTCACTATTAGATTCCATTATTTTTGGTTTCACTAAAATCCGGATTGTTTTGCACCCGGTACATTCAATTGAAGTTTGAAATCGAATTATCGAACTACCGCGCCATTTTCAATTCTATTTATAATTATATATAAATTTTTATATTCTAACAACGACGCGTATAATATATACGTTCGAATTATATTCAAAATAAATTTCTCGTCGATATTATTTAAAATAATTCATATTAAATAATCAGAATTCGCTAAAATTGCCAAAATAAAAATTTCAAACTGGCTCGCATTTTACGGGTTGTTACACCCAGTAACCGTGCCCCACCCTGCCTAGCTCAGGGTTCCGTTGATACCTAATGTGGGTTACTGCTAAAATGGGTCCTTGTTACTAGGTTTTTCTAATGGTTAAGTCTGTGGGCCTATACTCTCTGATATTACCCACCAACCCTGATGTGTACTTAACCCCGTTACTGATTCAAGCATGTGTATTTAATGGTTAAGTGTATGTGGGCCTATATTTACTAATATTACCCACCAACCCGATATGTACCCAACCCTTCTACTCGTTATGTTACCATGGTTAATAGTTTATCTTAGTTAACTTAACTTTTCTCGCTTATTATGTTTGATTGGTTAAGTGTGGTTTATTAAATTAACCCCGTTCGTCTATCTGGTTACATTGGTTAAGAATTTTCTTGTTAACTTAACCCCATGTGTTACTTAACCCTACCACGCCTCACATCAGATTGGTTAAGTGCATGTTAACTTAACCTCATCCACTAGTCATATTATAATGGTTAAGTGTTATCAACTTATTCAAGTTAACTTAACCCACCCGCTTGTCTTGTTATGGTGGTTAAGTGTTACTACTTAATCGCAACCACTTGTCTAATTAACCCATCGTATTAGTTAAGCGTTCTAATTTACTTAACCTCACTCTCTAGTCAAGTTTAATCATGTTATAATGGTTAAACATTTGCTTAATCTTACCCACTCCCATAATCAACATATTAAATTGGTTAAGTGTCCAGATTAACCTAATCATATTACTTAACCCACCCATTTATATCATATTGGTTATGTGTTCTTATTTACTTAATCCTACCCACTGGTCTAATTACCATGTTACGTTGGTTAAGTATTACTATTCGTATTTCCACATGTCACCCACATGTCACCCACTTAACCCCCATGTCCCACCACATGTTTATCTGGTTAAGTATTTCTTAATTCATTAAGGCCGTAACCTTATAAAGACCTCTCACATTAGACTGACATTTATGGCAGCAAGATTTGCCGGGCGGGTCCATGCAGTCTTACACCATAAAAGAGTCTAACCTCGTGTCTTTACAACTGTTACGCCTTTAATTTGGGCCTAGGACCTCTCACATTGGGCTGACATTTGTGACTACTGGATTCGCCGGGCAGTTCCGGGCAGGTTTACGTCACAAATGAGTCCAACCTCGTGTCCTAAGCATTGATTATTACTTATAATCTTTTACCCCAATTTGAATTTATTTCCCCTATTCAAATTATCAATTTATTCCTAATTTAACGATGTCCATAATTGACTCAATTATGTCCATCTATTAATGGTATGCAAAATCATACCAATTTTTACCACAATTTATCTTAGGCCATTAAAGGCAACTTATCTCAATTTATATTTATCCCTCCTTTAAGGCTATTACATGCCAACTACCCAAAACCTATTTAGGCGTGTTCATATTAGCCCCTTTTCAAGACATAAATTATCATATGTGTTTCAACTACAAATTTCACCTTTTTAACATATGCCAAAGTTCTAGATTACATGTCCATTTTACATATGCCTAATTCATACCAAATTTACATATGTTCAATTCATGCCTGTTTACATGTATGCCAAATTTATATATGCCTAATCTTAGACAATTTACATATATACCAAGTATCATGCCTTTTTATACATATATCAAGATTCATAGTTTACATGTTTACAAAGTTATGCCCAATTCACATAGATCAATTTTTAGCCAAATATATGTATCAATATTCTTGCCATATTTTACATAGGTCAAGTTTCATACCAACTACATGTATTCCATGTTTACCCCAATTTACCCAAGCTAGCAAAACTTTAATTATAACGATAATACCCAAATTCAAATTTCGTGTTAATGGCAATAATAGTACCCAAGTATCCAGTTTTCATATTATGCCTTCGATTCTAAAACACATATATCCAACAAGGCAATATCCCAATATTTCCCCCGTATTCAATCGCACGCAAATCGCAGTTTAGGCCTAGGTCCGAAATTGACCAAGGTTCATCAAAAGAAAACAAATAGGGGAAAGGTAGAATTTTGCATCAAAATAAGATCGGAGAGAAAACATCATCACAGGCATATTAAGATTACAACAGGCTTAATAGATCATGAACTAGACATGAGAGTGAAAATAGAAAAGTTTCCAAGATCCAAGAAGAAACAAGAATAGATCTAGATCGATAAACATACTTAATCCAATTCCACTTTAATTCATGGCCACATTATAATTAAATATTTAAATGGGAAAGAAACTAGAACTTACAGAGAACGACATATGAATTAGAGAGTGAATTTGTCGTAGAAAGTTGCAGTGTCATTGATCTATCCTCTTGAATTTGTTGTAGAAGCATTGACTTTTGATTTGATTTGGGTTTGAACGCTTAAGCTTTAATTTGGAGACGGCGGCCATGGCTCAAGAGGGATTTAGCAGCATTTTGGTGTCATATGAATTTGTGTGAGTTAGGCTAGGTCTAGGTGTTATTTTATAGGTGTAGCAATTCATTTCAGCCATCGGATTAACCCTAAAACCCATCCGGACCATCAAAACTCGTCTCGGGCCTCAAAAATGGGTTCTGGACCACCCCAGGCCGACCAGGTCAACCTGTACAGAGGGGGGGTCGACACTATAGTCAACCTGGGGGGGGGGGGGGGGGCAGGTCGACTATAGTGTTGACACTATGGTCGACCTGGGTTAGTCTTCCAGAAAGTCTGCTGAAATCTTGTTTTGGCCATATCTTGGTCATACGGACTCCGATTTTCGAAAACTCGGACTCTATTTCGCGTATTTTTCCGAGAGGAACGCAATGGTGATGTCCATTTTACCTAATTCCTGATTCTTAAATTAATTATCCTTATTTTACTATCTTTTCCGTTACATACATCGTTATCGAACTAATTTTTCTTCTCTTCCATGTATTAATTAATTCTTCTTATGCATCACCATTATTTACCCATCATAAGCATATTTTTAAATATTTTATTTTATTTTTAATTATATTAAAAATACGGGGTGTTACAATACGATCCCAAAGTGACAAGCAATTCGAAAACTGAATTCGTACGGTCGATATATGATGTTAACAAATTTGTATACCATTTTAAATTAAATTTTAAAACTAAAACTTAAATTAGTAAAATAAATTTGGGCCTCACCTATTTTCTCATTTCACCATCAGACAATTCCTTTTCCTTTTTCTTTTTCTTTTCTATCCTTTTCTATTTTCTTTATTTATTTAAATAACTGTCCTTGCTCAAATATCGGCCCATCCATCCAAAAACTTTGATCCGTATATGCCATACTTCACCTTCTCCATATGACAGAGCACGCTCCAGTTAGAATACTGCTCTTCGTATGTCCATTCTTCATGTTAATTATATCCCCTTCTCTTCATATTATAAAACTTAAATCCCTTAACCCCGCAGTATCCAGAATAAAAGAACTCCTACTATACATATTTGTAGTATGTAGGACCACAAACAGTAAAAAGAAAACACTGCGCATCCTTAAGCTTTTCCTTTCTGTTCGTAGCCTTGTCATTTACGCCACCTTCATTCTCTTAAACCTCCCTTCCCCTTAATGAAAACTTCAACCAAAGATCACCAGACATCTGCTCCTCACACTCACGCTCCCCTTGCCACATTATATTGTTTTGTTTCTTTTCTTTATTTTACCATACGGTGGCCCCAGGCCCAACTTCTCTTTCATTTTCTAACGTGAGCTCCTGCTTTACAAAGTTTATATGCACAAATACCTTGCCACCTGTACACGTCCTTGCTCCCATCTTCTCCAGTCGATTTGCTCCTCCAACAAATCACTGAATCCTACCCGAACCCCACCGTGATACTCCCCTCCATCTGTAACGCAGCCTTACAAACCCTTGCCTTCATAGAAAAACAACTCAAGACTAACCCTTCCTCTCAATGTTTCCATCCGCCACCTCCGGTCACATCGACCCCAACGTCGAACTCAAAATATCCCCCCACAGCTTCGCCTACCCTGCGGTCTTCGGAAATCGAACGCTGGAGAGGATACCGCACAAAACAAATTTCGAGCCCTAGGATTCCTTGAAACTCGCGAGACTGAACACTTCGAACCCGAGCAGATGTTCATCAAAAATCCAGAGAATAAGAATACGGATCCTTATGTATTTGTAAAACGATTTTTAGAAATTTGCTTGGATTTATTTTTTTTTCGGTTTGAGGAACGAGATTTTAGAGGAGCACGATTTTCTTTTTGCTGGAGATAGAGGAAGTTTAAGGCGGCTTGTTGAAACAAATCAAGAACTAGTTTTGAACGAATTTAAGGGTTTTATATCATTTTTTATTTATCTTCTTGAGGATTATTGAAGGCCGCGTCTTTGTTTTTAGGCCATGAAGAACGGATGGCTGAGAAGAATGTAATGTGGCCTTGTTTTTGGTCTTGTAAATAGGTTAGGATATTTTTATGGGTATGGTAATATCCTCTTTTACTAATTTATATAATTACCGTTACTTCATGGACTGCTGCCGACTGATATAAATATACCGTTTTGACAAGCAAGGTGGCATAGTTCCAAAAATATAAAAATATTGGTAGGTTAACTCATATTGTGAAACCCCAAAACACTAATTAAGGGTGCAAAGTACTCAAAATAAAAGGTTGCTTATTTAATTAATTAAAAATTTCAGTAAAATTCTATAAATTAAATTATCACTACGTCTAAAAGGGCTAATCTAAACTCGAGGCCAATATTTAATTATAATTAAATATGTCATTATGATTGATAAACGATTCCATAGCAACTATTCGGAAATTTGACTTGGACATAAATCAAAATCAAACTGATAAAATCCTGATTTTTCTCTTCCACTAGATAAATATACTTCACCGGCTCCTAACGTTTCTTGTTTCACAGAAATCCGATTTAAAACGGCTTCTGTATATTCGTTTAAAGTACGGATCGCCAAATTACGAACCACAGCGCCATTTCGAGCACGATTTTAATTATAATTTAATTATACGTTCAAACTTCGTGTATATAATATATTCGTGAATATAATTCAACTCTAAACTGAATTATATATATTTTAAATAATCCAATTCACACAATATTGTGAATTCCGCTATCTTTGATTATTTCTGAATTTACTATATTATTCTATTATTTTAATTTAATTAAATATTCACTGTATTTAATTAAACAACGATTAAATTCCCTAAATCACTATTTTATATAAATAAATAAATAAATTATTACCCGTAAAAATACAGGTCGTTACACTTTGTAAGGATTTCTACACGATGAGAGCCAAGTCGTTTCGTGGTACTGAGATATTCGTGGAGGCGACCAATTGGTTTAGAAAGACTGAGAGTGTGTTCGATCTTCGAGAGCCCGATGATAGAAGAAAGATGCAATTGTTCATATGGCAACTGAAGGAAATAGCTTCATACTGGAGGGGTGTTAATCAGGCGGGGCATCTTTTAGCTACTTGGGATGCAGATGAAATTCTTGTCGCAGGCAAAGGAAGGAATGCAGATGGATAAGTTTTTGAGTTTAAAACAAGGAAGTATGTTAGTAAAGGGATATGTTAATAGTTTCAATCAGCTAGCAAGATTTGGTTTGGGCTTAGTGAACACTCCCCATCAGAAGGCTCTTAGATTCGCGAGAGGGTTGAATCTACCTTTCCAAGGACTAGCGATGATACAGATCCCGATTGGAGCAACTTTCAAAGGCTAGTTGACATGGCTTTGATGCACTAGTATGGTAAAGAGGAGAAGAAGGAATTCAAGACCGAGGAGGCGTAACCCAATGCGGAGAAAAATAAGTGCTGGCCCAAGAAATGGGCAAAGAAAGGAGAAAAGCCTAATAAGGCTTAGATCAAGACAGAGATTTAATGCCATGGTTGTGGGAATTTGGATCACTTTGTGAGAGATTGTAAAAAAAATGAAGAATGCTTGTTTCAGTTGTGGTCAAGTTGGACATTTCACTAGGAAATGCCCTAACAAGCAAAGTTCGAAGGCATGATCGTCTGGAGGACAAGTACAGGCTCTAAAGGCAACTCAGGCTGGTGGACCAGATAGATGTAGGAAAGTCACAGTCGAAGGTTTGATTTATCTTTTTGACTATCTTATTAGGACTCTCTTTGATCATGGCATTTCTTTTTCATTTATATGCAATTCTATTGTAGATAATCTGCACCTATAAAATGGTATTGTTTCTGATCCCATTATAGTCTCAAACCCCATAGGATGTACGGCTCATTTATCTATGATATGTCGGGGTTTGAGAATCTTTATTATGGGCGTTAAGTTTGAATGCGACGCATATGTTCTTAGCTTTATGGAGTATGGACTGATTCTAGGATTGGATTGGCTAGCCATTTAGGGTGCCATTCTAGATTGTGAGAGGAGAGTCATTAGGTTTCTAACGTGCCAAGGGGTAACATTTGACATTTCATGTAAACCACGGGGGTCAGTTATGTTTAGTTTCCTAGATTCACTTGATGCTTCTATAGACGATCTTCGATCAGTACTCGTAGTCAGAGACTATCAGACGTGTTTGATGAGGTTAGGGGATTACCTTTAAGGCGACAGATATACTTCCGGATTTACTTGGTGGAGAATGCGAAGCCAGTCACTTTAGTAGTGCGCCACATGGCTCCAAGGGAAAGGAGGGATCTCAACAAGCAAGTAGGTGAGTTATTCGAGAAGGGATTCATTAGACGAAGCATATCTGAGTGGGGAGCTCCAGTTGTCTTTGCGACCAAGGCAGATGACTCTCTCCGTCTATGCATGGACTATAGGGAGTTGAGTAAGCTCACCAAGAAGAATAGGCACCTCAATCAATAAATTATAATTTTTTCATAGTGTTAAGTTGCATCAGTGATAATGATACAATAACAAATGCATACATTTTGAATAATTATCTTATAACTTATTTTACTATATTCTCTTAATAGTGTTAACATATTATAATATGTATATAATTTATCATTTAGTGATACAAAAATATAAGTATATAAATTTGTATACATTAGAATACAATATCATCGGGTCGTGGGGCGGGTCGGGTTTACCTTGACCCGCACGGGTTTCGGGTATGGTGCGAAATTCCAAAACCCCATCGGGTCTACGGGGCAGGTCCGGGGCAAGGTTTTAAAAGTCCGGGTCGGATTTGGGGCATGAGAAACCCACCCTAACTTGCTCCATTGCCATTCCTAGTCTGGGTAATCAATTAAGGATAATAGAAACATGTATGAGATAGGTTGATTTGATTACTATTAAATATCACTTGACCCTAAAAGATATTATCGTTCATCGTATCAAAGAGACTGGGATTGGTTTTCTAAATGAAACCAAAATACCACTTTGTTTTGACCTAGGTGTTGAATAATTTGATGTCAAGTTGAATACCTTTGAAGATGAAGTTATCCAAGGGTTGTTCTATCGATCCTAGGTAGACATTGCCTAAGATGGATTTATAGGTTAGTGCCTTCGGTTTGTCCAGACCCATGACAACTTGTATGGGTGAATGTTTAACAGAGTATACCTAACAGATCACTTGAGTTGATCTCTTCAAAACTATGTCTGGTGGCGGAGAAATTCATTTCTCTTAGCTTTTTACCCATGGTTTTAGGGTAGTCGGTTTGTGATTTGATGGGTTTGACGACGTGGCATTTAAAGTGAATGAAGATGTGATGTTCTAAACGATAAGTCATGACCTCAAGCCTCACAACCGGGAAATGAAAAAATCGGTCAGGAAGCATGGCTAACTGGTTCGCTCCCAATTAGGCTATATTATGACTATCTAGAGAATATTCATATTTTTAATTCTTTTGCTTCTGTATCTCCGGAGAACGGTTATGTTGGCGCCAACGGTGGGTGATAATATATTCGGTACACTCAGAGCAAATGAGTGACAGGCCATGTATGGCTAGGTTGCAAGGTGTTCTTGTTGAGCCCAGTCTATTCCTCTCTAGAGATACACCATCGGAAGATGGTTCCACACCTTGTCATAGTTGGAAATCCATTATCCCTAAGCGGCAAGCGATTTTTTTATCTATGTATGTGAAGAGTAAGATGCAAGCATTTCGCTAGATTCTAATTTATTTGTGGAAACCCTAGACATTATTATAACATTATAATAGTTATGATTTCAAACATTTTGGGTTACCGTAAGGTAAAAACCATCCATGTTTATGTGTGGATCAGTCTTACGATTATCTTTTCTTTTAAAGGAATTTTTCCAAATTAAGCAAGCTATTTAAAATCGTTTACTCATAGCAGTCCCATGACCGACCCAAAGTTTATTTTTCTGTGTTTTCCCTAAACTCATGTGTGCCCCAATTTGTACGGGCAGTCAAGTAGTTTAGGGTTTTACAGATAATCTGGAAGGAGTTGGAGCAGGAGTCTTCAACATTAGATATGTTGAGTTTATTTTCATTGCGACATATATATGTTATACTCTGATGATGTATGTAAGTATAGATAGAGTTTTGCATTTCCAAAAGTTTATATATATATATATATTATTTTTTATTCTACAACAATTGTGAAATTCTATGTTGTTCAATTCTTTCTTCTATCTTATTTCTTCTATTCTAATTTTCTATCTTTTCTATTTGTCACCCTCCAACTTTTTTCTATTAATTGTTCGTATTTTTGTGCAATTTGAGTTGGACTTATATTGTATTTGGTCCACTCAAAGGGAATGAATTTGCGGGTCATTACAAATAAGTACACAGCGGACATAGTAACATGATAGAGTCTTCATAGAGAATCGAAAAAGAACATCCAACTTCTAATCTTGCGCCAAATCCAAAAATAACTTCCATAGATAGCTTCCAAACACAGCTTCAAAAATGAACTTAACTACTAATTTGCATAGTAGGCTGCCCATGTGGAAATAAGGGCACCCAAGTTTGTAAGGAAAAAAAACTAAGGGTCAGTCAAAGGACTGGTGTGAGAAACCAAAAACAGTTGTTTACCAGGGTAGTAAAGCAATTCATGGGATCACACAGTATAACATGGAATGGGTTTTCTCCTCAAGAATACCAGTGCACAAAAACTCGCAATGCTTTTTGAAAATGAAGATACCATAAGACTCGCAACCCATCACACAATGCGAATACACACCATTAGGAGCAAGTTTTGTCTTATGATCACCAAATATGCTTCATACGCGAAAATCGTTTGATATTATCATTAATATATATCTTTGGAAAACTATTCAAAATAATTGTATAGATCTTAGCAGACATAGGTACTATATACGTCTACATACATAGGTTACAACTAAAACTGTAAGGATTCGTATTGGAAGTTGGGTTCCGTTAATAAACAAGGCAAAGGATCTTCCTTCCCACGATTTGGAACACCTCTAGAGGGATGTACTAGGATAGATAAATGCTCCTTCCGTATCGGCAAAGCCGACCCACCTATACCAGGTGTAGTTTGGGTTTCACCTGAACATAATGTCTCCTGGTCGTTGTCGACCATTATCCAAAGTGCCTCATTCCATCATCCAGATAAGTAAATTGCATGGCCTCCATACTATGGCATCTCTTCTTATCTATGAGGAAACGTTAGTCCTTAACTCTGCGGTACTTCATCCTGTTTCGGCTCATTACCGACTGGTTGTGAGGTCATGAAGTTACATTCCACAAAGCTCTATTTTGCAACAAAAAGTTTTAACCTATATATCTACCATCAGCACTGAGCATGCAACATTGTCAGCTCATAACATATAATGATAATCACTAACAATATAACCTTTGAGTTCGTATGTCTCAAAGAGGGTGTTAAGTTGAGATAACCTCTCAACCACCAACTGAAATATGTTTAAACAAAACCAATCAGTATGTTATAAAATACAATGTCAGACACACATCCAACATAAATTCATTATGGGTTGTGAACAAAACCGAAGGTACCTTATTCCTCGTACATTAAAGAAGAGAGGCTCTTGCTTATCCGGACAATCAATAAGTACATCAAGACCACTGCCGCTTATAACCTTATAATGGAACCTACCCTAGGAATCATCAAGAAGTCCATTTGATGTAAAAATTCCTGGCCTTCCACCATCCTCAATATCTTCAACTTCCAACTCATCGTAAAAAATTTCAAAATGGATTGAACCCGTTCTTTTTGAAAAAATTAGCATAAAAACAAAATCCTTTTGGATTATCAGATCCCCAATTAAGTCTCTTTTAATTGGAAAATATTTCATAAGATTTAATCTTATTATTAAACTTGATTAAGCTGTTGAGCTTCAAAAATCATCTTCAAATTTCTTTATTAACCTTATAGACATGTTGACTAAGTTTTAGACTCAATTTGGGAATTAAAACCATTAACTGAAAACATTTCTAAAAAACCGTTATAAAAGGCATTGCAAAATAGCCTATTTCTAATCAACATTTTTTTATCATTCAAAACCTCATATATCTGGAAAAATAATTTATTATGCTTTATCATAATTTATTTCTATTTTTAATTATTTAAAAATAGTCCATTTCAACAAAATCCCATTTCGGGTTCTATATTACAATGGCGTTGTTTTTATTCAAATTTGATTTGAACTTATTTCAAAATCTAACAGTTGGATCTTAAAAAAATTCATTACATTGGAAAATTCTTTTCATTTCGAACATTTTGTTTTTCATTTCAGGAAAATCAGACAGTCGGATCTTCAGGTACGTCAGTCTGAAGTTAATGGTCGAAATTCGCGAACTACCGCTGCTCCACTAGTTCTATTCAAGCCAAACTTCAACTCGTATTTAAAACCAAGTTGAACTGTCTTTGAAATAATTTATTAATTATAAAAACATATATAATAATTTTCTAAACTATATTTCCAATATTCAACTTCATTCAATCATTTAAACATTATATAATTATTTAAATCATTAAAATATTATTATTTTTCAAACTTCAACTTTTGAAATCCAAACTTTTATGAGGTCCATTATAAAAATAAATAAGATAGTTTGGAAAAGAAAATCCTGTTAAAACATTTCTTAAATACACAAACCAAACTTCACTTATCAAAGTTACTATTCACTTTCAATTAAAAACTTGAACATGCCTTAATTACTTGAAAACTATTTCAAAAAAATTTCTTTCCTTTACGAATGTTTATCGTAAAAACTTTAACTTCGTTTCTATCAAAAGTCAGATATCAAATTCAAACTTTTATTTTTTCGCTTATTATTTAATTAAAAATATCCAATTAAAAAACTTTGTTAAATAGAGACTTAACCATTAACCCAATATCCAACCCTTTGGGTATAATTAATTACGGTGTCATGTATCATGTCATAAACAATCATTATAGCATTCGACATCAACCAAACAATGTGCTATTTACTAGCAAGGTTATAGACATTAACCCATTACTATTTAAATTAGCATTCAATCAACTCAATAAGGTTTATATCCACAATCAACATCCAATTTCCACACAATCATCATCATATGGTGTCATTATCTTAAGTGTCATATGTTTATCACTTAAAAAGTAGATCTTTACTTCACTAATCATTATTAAACCCAAATATGATTTAATATCTTAACCCTATACTACTTAACATTTTAAGTACGTAGGTTTTTTACCGAATCATCCACTCCTTCATAATTTCGAGAGTAGGGCTCCTTTGATATTCCGATTAAATCTGGTAGCCTTTCGGCTTCACTGTGCAATATCAATTTTTTCGTGGACAGAGCTTCGACGCATACGGGTTTTATGGGATATACTTGAATATAAGTGTTTTTTTGTTTTAGGGACAAAAGATCGGATCTTTGGTCAAGGGGGTGCAACCTACGGGTGTGGGGTCCACGTGTGGCGCTGTTGGGTCCGTAGGTGAGGTAGTTTTAGGGTGAAGGGGAGTACATATATGGCCTTTAAGTGTTTAAGGGGGTTTAGAGGTGGTTTAGGGTTGTTAAGAGGTGGTTGGATCCACGGCAAGGAGGAGGGAGGTGTTTTGGATGACGTGGCAGCAGAGAGGAGGGCATAGGTTGGCTATTAGGCACGGTTAGGACCCACGGGTGGAGGGGGAGAGACAATAGGGAAAGAAGGAAGAAATAAAGAGAAGAGAAGGAAGAGAGAATCGCAAGAAGGAAAAAGTGAGGGAGAAGGCTCTATCTATAGATATAGGCTTGGGTCTTGAGTGCAATTATGCCATCCTAGGTGTCGCCATGAGAGGAGGTTGGTTAGAAGTGAATTAAGGACCTTATAAGAATTTTTCATCCATGGTTTATTAAATTATACTTTTCTTATTCTTTGTGCCATTTCCTTATTTTTTGTTTTAAAACAGAATCATTACGTCTTATGACACATGGTTGAGCGGACTGTAGGCAACCTTCAGCAAGGTATTAAGAAGAGAGTAAATTATGGAATCATGTTTTTGATTAATTTAAGCTTACGTTTAATAAAATGACCTTTTACGTTTTCAACTCATACGACCAAACTATATGTCTGATTGATACGAAATTTGATATCCTACTATATTTCAATGATACAGATCCAATGAAACTGGTCTCGTCTAATTCGAAGACCGTTTGAAAAATGGTCTTTTTCTAAGCTTTTATTAAATTTCAATAGATTTTTCGACATGCGTTTATATTGTGCACGCTCACATACTAGCTTCGATTAATATGAAATTTGGAATCTTACAATAATTTAATGTTCCGGATCCGATGGAACTGGTTTCATTGAAATCGGAGATCATTTGCAAAATATCCATTTTTCAGGTTATTGAAATACGGTTGAATTATCGAATTTCAATATATTTATTCAAATTCTTATTTTTAAATTGGCTGAAATTTCAAGTCGTTGCATTCTCCCCCACTTAAAAATTTCTCCCTTGAAATTGAAATGAAAATAATACTGAATAGAAATAACATTCATGAAATGAGTTAACCTCGCAAATGAGCTATCTCGAGATATCCACTCTAAAATGTGGATAATACTACTGAATTCTATTTTCAATTTCCCAAGTGCAATCCTTCGGATCACTACCCCATTGCACTTTAATTAACCTCACCGTCTTGTTTCTTAGTTTCTTCACATCCTTGCCAATAATCTTTAAAGGCTCTTTTGGAACTATCAACTTCGGTGTGATCTCTAAATATTGTTGTGCAGCTTCTTCAATGATCACATCAGGATAATAAACAAACCTTCGAAGATGGGAAATATGAAAAACATCATGTACACCCGACAACCACACAGGCAACTGAATTATGTAAGCCAAAGTTCCAATCCTTTTAATACTGGGAAAGGTCCAATATATCTGGACGATAACTTCCCAGTCTTTCAAAATCTGATGACTCCTCTCAATGGAGAAATTTTTAGAAATATCTGGTCACCCATAGGGAATTCCAAGTCTCTTCTCCGTTAATCAGCGTAACTCTTTTTCCTGCTTTGAACTACTTTCAATTTCTTTCTAATGAAGTCCACTTTGTCTGTTGCTTCACGGATCATGTCTCGACCTAATACAAGCCTATCTCCCTACTCAATCCAACATGATGGTGATTTATAAGGTCGACCA
This sequence comes from Allium sativum, assembly GCA_030737875.1. Taxonomy (NCBI): domain Eukaryota; kingdom Viridiplantae; phylum Streptophyta; class Magnoliopsida; order Asparagales; family Amaryllidaceae; genus Allium; species Allium sativum. The sequence continues at coordinate 722,289 of JASFAX010000064.1, forward strand.
TACAATGCCTCGATGGGTGACATAGATATACTCTCTTGATAACTGTTGCCATAAAAGAACTCTACCAGATGCAAATGATCTTCCTAAGATCCTACAAAATCAAGAATGCAAATTCTCAACAAATCCTCCAAATTTTGATTTATCATTTCCATTTTCCCATCTGTTTAGGGATGGTAAGAAGTACTTAGATTCAACTTAGTTCCCAACACTGACTGAAGTGCTCCCCGGAAATGACGGGTAAAGATCGAATCTCGATCACTTTCTATACTACTGGGTATCCCGTGGAATCGAACAGTTTCTTTTATATATAGCTGAGAAAGACTATCAGTTGTTCTTGTTGGCTTTACTAGAAGAAAATGGTAACTCTTTGTCAGACGATCTACAATAACCCAGATCATTTCATTTTTTTTCTTATTTAGGGCAACCCATTGATAAAGTCCATCGATAATTGGTCTCACTTCCACTCAGTAATCACCAATGGCTAAACTAATCCAGGAACCTTCTATTGATCACTTTTAACTTGTTGATAAGTTGGGCATCTGCTAACATAGATTGAGAGATCTGTCTTCATTGACTTCCACCAAAACCTATACTTTAAATCTTGATACATACTGTAGATTCCTTGATGAATACTTAGCTTGGATTTATGTCACTCAACTAATACATCTCTTTTGAGATCTAGGATATTTGGAACATAAATATGCCCATTCAATCTTAAAACTCCACGATCATAGTCTTAAAAGTTGACCTATTACCCTTTTCAATATCTTCACAAGTTCTCGAGATGAATTCGCCTTCCTTTTGATGGATAATATCCTTCTCAATTAAGGTGGGCATAACAATCAGATGAGCAATAGAGCCTTGCCTTCTACTGAGCGCATCTGCTACAACATTAGTTTTACCTGGAGTATAAATAATATCCAGATCATATGCCGCCAAAAACTGTAACCAGCACTGCTGGCTCATATTCAAATCCTTTTGAGTAAAAAGGTACTTCAATAACTTATGATCAGTAAACAGCTCGAACTTCTCACCCTATAAATAATGTCTTCGGATCTTCAAAGCAAAGACAATGATAAGAAATTCCAAATCATGTGTTGCACACTTCCTCTCATGCAGTTTCAATTGCCTAGTAGCATAAGAAACTACCTTAACATCTTGCATTAGTATTACACCAACTCCTTCTTCATAGACATCTATAAAAACAGTCAATCCTTTATTGCCATTAATTACTGTTAGGACCAAAGCAATAATCAGCCTCTTTTCCAATTCTTGAAAGGCTTCTTTTCATCTTGCAGTCCAAGCAAACTTGGCGTTCTTCTTGGTTAACTTCGTTAAGGGGCTAGATAACTTCAAGAAATCCTTCACGAACCTTCGATAATAACATGCCAGACCAAGGAAACTTCTAACCTCTGTGAGGATTAAAGGTTGCTTCCAACTCTGGACGGAAGAAATTTTATTCGAATCCACCGAAATTCCTTCCTTAGATACTACATGCCCGAGAAACTTATCTTCTTGTTCCAAAAATGTCATTTGGATAACTTGGCCTTCAACACATTTCTTCTTAGAATTTCCAAGACAAATTCTAAATATCTAGTATGCTCCTCTTCCGTCTTAAAGAAAATGAAAATATCGTCAATAAAAACCAGTACAAACTTATTTAATACTTCCCGAAATACATAGTTCATTAAATACAAAAAATAAGAAAGAGGTTACATAATCCAAAAGGCATTCTAACCATTCATAGAACAAACCACGTCCCATAAAAGCAGTTAGATGAATACAATCTTCCGCAAACATTAGCTTGTGAAATCCTATAGTTAGGGCCATCTTTGAAAATACTTGAGCTCCACTTAAGCTATCTAACAAATCATCAATGCGAGGGAGGGGATATTTATTCTTAAGAGTTTTCTTATTTAAATCTCTATAGTCAAGGTGCAGTCTAAGAGAACCGCCGGACTTTTGAACAAATACTACTACCACACCCCAACTTGAATAACTAGGCCTGATCAGACCTTTTTTCAAAAGCTCTTGAGTTTGGTAACTCAACTTCTCTTTCTCCTTCATACTCTTCTACGAATCACATGCACAATGGTTCTTGCATTCGTAACCAAATCAATTCTAAAGTCAATATCCATACGTGGAGGAAGACTCTTACCTTCATCAAAAACATTTACAAATCTTTTAACTACTGGAATTATTTCTATAGTGGTGAAAGAAGCATCTATATCCCCTACTCAAACTTGGTCCTTCACATGGTATCATTATAAAATTTCCCAACTTTGTTTTTACCCTAACAATCCTTTCCAAAAATTCTACATTACCTTCATATAGGGTCAGCCAATCCATCCCAAGTATAATGTAGTGAAATCTAAAATAATCAAGTTGAAGGGAAATTGATAACGAGAATAAGAAATGGGAACTTTACAGTGCAAACATAAGTAGGTGAAACCTCCTATCGGATTTCTAATGCTAATGGTCTTCTCAATATATGTGGGTTTTAGATTTAATTCCTTAACCTTTCTCTTTAATATAAAACTATGCAAGGCACTGGTATCAAATATTGCTTTAACTAGAATATTATTAATAGAAAGTTTACCTTCAAGAAACTTCCTTTCCCTTCCCGCTCGATGAGGTTGACGGTATATCCTATATGGATAGTACTTCGCAATATGGCTTGTCTTGTGATAGTGTAACATTCCCTAGTACCTTGAACTTTCTTCCTGGGTTCTTGACAATTCCTTTTGGCTTCTTTCGCATTTTGCAGTCAATCGACAAATGCCCCTATTCGTCACAATTATAACATGAGGCATTCTTCACCAAATACTCCTTGGGTTTCTTTTTATCTGATTTCGACTTCTTTCCTCCAGATCTCCTCTTCTTCCATGAATTTTCCTTTTTGTTACTTTTATCTTCCACAACATTCTGTTTGTCTAGGGATTCAAAGAGATACGCCGAATCTACCATATCCACAAATGATGATTTCACATGCGTTATAATTTTATTCTGGTTATTCCTTTGGAACCCTTTAATAAACCTTTCATTCTTCTTAATCGGATTAAGGATAAGTTCCGGCCCAAAATTAGAGAGTTCATTAAACTTATTCAGATATTGCTGAATAGTCATATCTCCTAGCTTCAATTTGGAAAACTCATAGTATAAGCGAGATATTCCTTCAGATGGTAAAAACATGTTTTCGAAAACTTTCTTAAAGGATTCCCAAGAGAAGTCTTCTTCGGGTTCTTCCAATGTGATCGTTTTCCACCAGATTAAGGCATCATCCTTTAGTAACCAAGTTGCCAAATACCTCTTTTACATATCATTGAGCTTTAAGCCCTTGAAAATTCTTTCACATGCACGCAACCATGCTTGTGCCTCAGCAACTGATTTTTTTTCCAGTGAATTGTTGCCCTTTAAGATTCTTGTACTTCTTCGATAAAACTTCTAGATATGGCTCAGGTTGTTCTTGCATAACTGCTTCAGCTTCAACTTCTGTTACTATTGGGGCTTAAACATTAGTCATAGTGTTACCCCTTCCCCTACATAGTCTTCTTCTTCCACCCATTTTCCACTATCTACATAGTAAGAAAAGAGTTAGGCAAGCACACAAGATATCTTAAGAAATACAGTAAAGCATACGAATAGATACGAATGGAGATTAACCTATCAAATATATGTTTCCTCAAGCTGTACTCATTCTAGTGTGTTACTAACCTTATCACTAACGAGTCGCTCATCCTAGAATACTACTGATTCTATCTCTAATGAGTCTTTCAATGGGTTATAATCCATAACTAAGTTTAATCCTTAGCTATGTACCACATGTGATAGAATTAGGCTTTTCAACCATCATCCAATGGCTATGCTCCGTCGTGGCATCACTATGGTATCCCAGTCTGCCTTGTTTTATGGCCGCCCTTTTGGTCTTTGAACCAAATCAAAGGGATATGTAGGAGTAAGGGCCCACTGCTCACCATCAAACCACATATGGAGAGAACCCCTATCATGTTGTTTCCTCTCACCGGGCATGCCAAATAAGGACTAGTGTGAGAAACCAAAAACAGTTGTTTACTAGGGTAATAAGGTAATTCGTGGGACAACGACATATAACATGGAACAGATTTTCTCCTCATGAATACAATTCACAAAAAATCACAATGCTTTTTGGAAATGAAGTTACCATAAGAATCACAATCCATCACACAGTGCAAACACACACCATTATGAGCAATTTTTTCCTTATGATAACCAAATATGCTTGATACGCGAAAATCGATTGATATTATCATTAATATCTATCTTTGAAAAACTTTTCAAAATAAATATGTAGATCATAGCAGAGGTAGGTACCATATATTACATATACGTACATATGTTACAACTAAAACTGTAAGGATTCATGTTGAAAGTTGGGTTACATCAATGATCAAGGCAAAAGATCTTCCTTTCCGCGATTCGGAATACCTCTAGCGGGATGTCTCAAGACCAACAAATGATCCTTTTTTAGCGGCAAGTACGACCCACCGATACCAAGTGTAGTTCGGGTTTCTCCTAAACATAACATCTCCCGGCCATTGTCGACCTTATCCGAGGCGCTTTATCCAGCATCCACGTAAGTAAATTTTCTTGGCGCCATACCATGGAATCACTTATTAGCTAGAATTAAATGTTAGTCCTTAACTCTAAGGTACTTCATCCTATTTCGGCTCATTACGGGTTGTGAGGTCATGAAGTTATGTTCCATAAATCTCTTCTTTACAACAAAAGTTTTGTTCTATCTACCATTAGCACATAACCTGCCTTACTGTCAATTCACAACATATAATCGATAATCACTAACCATATAACCTTTGAGTTCATACGTCTCAAAAGGGTGTTATGTTAAGATAACCACTCAACCACCAACTAAAATATGAGTAATGAAAACTAATCAATACACTATAAAATACAATGTCAGACACACATCCAATACAAGTTTGTTTTGAATTGTAAACGAAACCAAAGGCACATTATTCATCGTCCAATAAAGGAGAGAGGCCCTTGCATATCCGGACAATCAACAAGTAAATCCGGACTACTACCGCTTATAACCTTATAATAGAAGTTCCCCAAGACATTAGCAAGTAGTCCATTCAATATGGAGATTCCAGTTCTTCCACAGTCTTCAATATCTTCGACTTCCAACTCATCATATAATTATTCAAACGGGTTGAAACCGGTCTTTTCGAAATAATTAGCATTAAAATAAAATCCTTTTGAATTATCAGATCCCCAATTAAGTCTCTTTTAATTCGAAAACGTTTCATAAGATTCGATCTTATTCTTAAACCAGATTAAGCTTTTGAGCTTCAAAAATTATCTTCAAAATTCTTACTTTAACGTTATAAAAAGTTTTACTAAGGTTTAGATTCAATTTAGGAATTGAAACCTTTAACTCAAAACGTTTCTCAAAAACTTTTATAAAAGGCGTTGCAAAATAGCCTATTTCTAGTCAATAGGTTTTTATCGTCCAAAAGCCCATATGTTTGGTCCAAAACTCTTTCAAATCATTTATTATGATTTATCATAACTTATCTCTATTTTTAATAATTTAAAAATAGTCCATTTCAATAAAATCCCATTTCAGGTACTAAACTACACTAGCACTGTTTTTATTCAAATTTGATTTGAACTTATTTCAAAATCTAACCGTTGGGAAACTCTTTTCATTTCGAACCAATTGTTTTTCACTTTTGGAAAATCCGATGGTCGAATATCTCGGTACACCAAACTGAAGTTAATGGTCGAAATTCGCGAACTACCGCTGCATGAATAGTTCTATTCAAGCCAAACTTCGACTTATATTTAAAATCAACTCGAATTGCCTCTAACATAATTTATTAATTATATAAAACATATCTATTAATTTTTGAAAACAATATTTCCAATATTTAACTTCAAAATCCAATATTCAATTATTTAATTATAAAATTATTTAAATCATTAAAATATTATTATTTTTCAAATTTAACTTTTGAAATCCAAACTTTTCTGGGGTCCATTATAAAAATAAATAAGAGAGTTTGGAAAGGAAAATCCAGTTAAAACATTTCTTATATACTCAAACCAAACTTCACTTTTCAAAGTTACTATTCATTTTCAATTAAAAACCTGAGCATGCCTTAATTACTAGAAAACAATTTCAAATAAATTTCTTTCCTTTACAAATGTTAATCGTAATAGCACTAACTTCATTTCTATCAAATGTCAGATATCAAATTCAAGCTTTTATTTTTCACTTATTATTTAATTAACAAAATATTCAAGTAAATAACTTTATTAAATAGAGACTTGACCAATAACCTAATAATCTGACTCTTTGGGTATAATTTATTACGGTGTCATATACCATGTCATAAACAATCATTATAACATTCAACATAAACCAAACAATGTGCTATTTACTAGCAAGGTAATATACATTAACCCATTACTATTTAAAATAGCATTCAATCGACCCAATAAGGTTTATATCCACAATAAACATCCAATATCCACAAAATCATCATCATAGATTGTCATTATCTTAAGTGTCATATGTTTATCACTTAAAAATCAGTTCTTTACTTCACTAATCATTATTAAACCCAAATGTGATTTAATATCTTAACCCTATACTACTTAACATTTTAAGTACATATTTTCTCCACTCCTTCGTAACTTCGAGTATAGGACTCCTCTGCTATTCCGGCTAAATTCGGCAGCCTTCCAGTGTCATCGTAAAACATCAGTTTTTCAGCGAACAAGGCATCAATGCGTATGGATTTTATGGGATAAACTTGAATATAAGTGGGTATGTATTCGCTTCGGGGACAAGTTCAGATCTTTGGTTAAGGGGGTGCGGCCAAAGGGTGTGAGGTCCATGTATGGGGATGTTTGTGCTGTGAGGTCCATGGATGGGGTAGTTTTTAGGCAAAGGGTTGTAAAGATGTTTCATTTAAGTGTTTAAGGGGGTTTAGATGTGGTTTAATGGTGTTAGGAGGTGGTGGGGTCCACGATAAGGAGAAGCAAGGTGTTTAGGCAGAAGTGATAGCAAGGGGAGGGTGCGGGTGGTACCACAGTTGGAAGTGAGTAGATAGAATGGGGGAGAAGGTGGAAGAAAAGATAAGAGAAGGAAGAGAGAATGGAAAGGAGGAAAAAGTGAGACAGAGTTGTATTAATGGTCATGGGCTAGGGTCTTGAGTGCAATTATACCCGCTTAGGTGTCGCCATGAGAGGAGGTAGCACTACACCATAACAGCCATTTCACAACACTTTTTCTGGTTACCAACGCTTATTCGAGTTGCATGCTAACAATACTATAATGTGTTGCTGAGCAAAAAATGTGTTACCAAATATGCAAATATGTAACAAAAAAAAAATATTGTTCTACTTGTATATGAGTTGGGAACATGGGTGACACAAATATTCTTGGGAAAAATAGTAAAACAAAATCATTTCAACCTTATCCCTAATCTCCAAACTTCTCAATGCTTTGGACGGCCGCAAAGAAAGAAAATTGGCTCCAGGCGATTTGATTTTAGCCTCCGTTTCACGTGAATCGGCGTCGAATTTGACTCCCTACCGCTGATTCCGACCATTCTTCTTCTCCTCTCTAACCCCGACTCTACAACTGATTTGCCACTTTCTTTTGTCGCTCTTGTAGACTATGCTGGATGCCACACTTCCCTAAACATTGGTAGATACATCTTATCTGATATTGATTCCTTTACTAGAAAGCTTATTTATGTTTCTTGGCTTTCATCTGAAGTTATGTTTTAGTTTTCCAGATTTTCGTCTTTCATGTGGATCGGAAATCTTTATTATTGGATGTATGAGAATTATTTACATAGTTTCTTTTGGTATACTGTAGAGGTATTGAATTTTTCAATTGATTAGGTTTATTGCATGCTTCAGTTTTACACGGAAGCAAGAAATTACTTTGTTTAAGTATAGTTTGCATTTTTTGATAGATTATCGATATTGGATAAGAGATAGATGTTAATTATTTGAATATGATTGGACATATAGATGTTATGAGTGTTAAGTCAAGAGAATATGGAGTTTTGCTTTCTGACAAAGAAATAAGTCGTGATCGAAACAAAGAAGATATTTATTGGTTTGAAGAGGTACAAAGAGATACATATGGTATACTAGATTAGAGGTTGATTATTTGGTGTTTTTAGTGTTGTTTATGTTAAAATCTATCCTCAAATAATCTCACATCTCAAAATTATAGATATATATACGAATATATATATATATGTGTGTGTGTACACAGTGATTGTGCAACCTAGGTAAAACCGGTCGACCTTTTCTACCCAGAATGCACAATGAACGTGCACACATGAATATAACGTATATATATATATATATTCAAATTCCTGTCTACCAGTTCTTTTTGATCTATCTACTGTTTTCTTTCAGCAAACAACCTTTCGAAAAGATACCTCCTTTCAATCAAGGGTTGCATCTCCTTCTCTTCACCAATAATCATGGCTATTTTTCGTTACTCTTCACAAGGGGTTACAACTATTTATTCTCTATATAAACACCATGAGATCATCATTTCATTTAACTAATCTTCATGAATTTTGACTTGATTACTATCTCTAATTTCTTTATCTCATTTCTATATTCTCAAGCGCTCAGTTGCTCATATTCAATAATTTATCATTTGAGTCCTAGAATCTATTAATATTTTTTTGATTCAATACGATTCACTTCCAACTCTTTATATACACAACTATTCTATTTGAGGATAAGATTATAGGAAGGTTGTACTACAAGTGAAAAATTCTTTTTATCAAGAACACATACTGTTAACAACAGTTGTATCCGTCTTAGTTGAAATCCTCGGTGTTGTAAGAGGCATGTGTTGAAGTCCTCGTTGTTATTAAAGGCGTGAAATCCCGTTCTTCTGCTCGGGTGTTGTAAACCTGTTCCTCCGGTGAAGCGAGGTGATTGTTAGTGAAAATCCAGATAGAAGTCTGGGACTGGACGTAGGATAGTTCTCCGAACCAGTATAAAAATCCCTGGTGTGATTTTTCTATTTTACTGCATATATTGTTGCATATCTGTGATTAGCTGATAATTATATCATTTTGTATTCGCCTTCATAGCTATTGTATATTTGTGAGTTATACACCATATTACACGATCCGTGTGTACTATATTAGTTCGTATGCAATCATCATTTGGTATTAGAGCACGGTCATCATATAACCATAACACAGTTATTTGATATATTCTAGCAATATGGCAAATAACACAAGTACCAGCACTATCTCTCAGAACGCCACTTACACGGAAGGTCAGTCAACAAAAAGACCTCCATTCTTTATTGGTCTCAACTATAGCTATTAGGCAATACATATGTCATTCCTTATGCAGTTAAACAACTATGATGCCTAGAATGCTACCAAAAAAGAAACAGTGAATCCAACAACTGATTATTCAGAATGGACATAGATTGAGAAAACTGCAGCAGCTATAAATGAAAAAGCAATAAACATGTGTTTTGTGCATTAGACCAAAACGAATGTAACCGTATTAGTATCTATACCACCGCATATCAAATGTGGCAAACACTGAAAACCACTCATGAAGGTACTAACAAGGCAAAACAAGCCAAAATAACCATGCTAAAAAGTAAGTTTCAAAATTTCAAGATGAAGCCAAATGAGACAATAAATGATATGTATTCACGGTTTCAAACTATTTACCATGCTCTTATCGGATTAGGACAAAAATATTCTGATTTTGATGTTGTTTCAACTATCCTACATTCTCTGACTAGTGAATAGGAAGGAAAAGTATTAGCAATTGAAGAAGCTAATGACCAGATGAATTGATAGGGAATCTAATGTCCTATGAAGCCAATTTTCAAGCTAGCAAGGAGCAAAAAGAAGAAAAGAAAATTGTGGCATTCTATGCTGAAAAAGATGAAGATGAATCAGATTCAGAAGATGAAGATCTGGCGCTATAGAATGTTTCAACTGCCAAAAAAAGGGGCACATGCACAAGCATTGTTCGGAGCAAAAGAAGAAGTCAGAAAATGACAAATTCAAATACAAAACGGACAAATCTAAGAAACAAGCATTCTCAGTGACATGGGATGATTCAGACTCGTCTTCATCGGAAAGTGAAAGTGATACAGAAAATGAACAAGCAAATATTTGTTTCATGGCAGCAGAAGTTGAGGTACAAATTCCAACATTTGATGAAGTACTTGATATTAATGCTGAATTGATAGTTAAATATAAAGACATGAAACGACAATTTAAAGAAGCCAAAGTTGATTTGAGTAGAGCATAGTTTGAACGAGATATGTTAAAAGACGAGAAGAAAATATTAGAAGAAGAACTTGAAAAACTTCAAGAATCATCATCTAATATTGACTCTCAATTATCTCTTTGAGTCAAGAAATTAAAACTCAAAAAGAGAAAAAACGATGCTCTTACTGCTAAAAATCATGAGCTTAAGGCAAAGGTCAAAATTCTAGACCTAGAAAAAGCTAGTTTACAAAATTAGTTAGACAATATTACTCAAAAATTTTCTAGCTTCAACAAAGTTCTAGAAAATTTGATAAAAATCATTGAGAGTTCACAATCTGTTTCAAATAAACAAGGTTTGGGATATAAGAAACAAGAAACCAAGAAACATCTCGGTTATAAAAGGAAGAAAAAAGATGTAGTAGTACAAAAAAATGAAGCTAAGAAAAATCTTAGTTTATTATATTCCAAGCCAAAACCATTTGTGAAATTTCAAAAGGAAAATGTCAAGACTATCAAGATATGGGTTCCTAAAACAAATAACAAATTGATTAGGAGCAAATATATTCGGCATTTCACGAATAATGTGCATCTTAATTCTATTTATTTATATAAAGGGGATACCGGACCAGTATGGGTTTGGAATCCTCAGATCTAACTCTCAGGACCCTATGAAAAAGTGGGTACCATGGACTTAATCTTATTCTTTGCAGGTCCCACTAAATAAAAGAAGAAAGTGGATATTGGTTAGTGGTTGCTCGAAGCACATCACTGAGACAAGAGCTTACTGAAAAATATTACATACTCAGATGGTGGCTCCGTCACTTTTGGAGATAATTTAAAAGGCTATATCATCGGCAAAGGTGATTTGAGAAATTGCAGTACATCTAACTTACCTCTTATTACCAATGTCAAGTTAGTTAGGAATCTAAAACAAAATTTACTTAGCATTAGTCAGTTATGCGATAAGGGATTTACAATTTCCTTTTCAAATAATAAGTGTAGTATTTTAGATAGAGAACATAATTTAGTTTTCGGAGGTTATAGAGACAGAAAAATATATATTCTGAATATGAATATGAATATTAATCATAATTCAGATATGTGTCTTACGGTTCATGATAATGATCCATGGCTATGGCACAAACACTTCTATCAAATAAACTTCAGAACTATAGACAAGCTGGCCAAAAACGATCTAGTTAGAGGTTTAGCCAAACTAATTTTTAAGGTTGACAACATTTGTGATGCCTATCAATTAGGAAAATTGACTTAATCATCTTTTAAATTCAGGAATGTCATATCAACATTCCATCCACTTGAGTTACTACATATGGATTTATTCGGACCAACTCAGATACAGTCAATAAACCATAGTCGATATGTGTTTGTAATTGTTGATGATTACTCTCGTTACACCTGGACTATTTTCCTAAAAAACAAAAGTGACACTTTCGAACAATTCAAATCTTTCGTCAAAAGAATTCAGAAATCGAAAAGGCTTAAGGTAAATATAAGAAGTGATCATAGCGGAGAGTTCGAAAATAATGAGTTTGAACAATTTTGTACAAAGAAAGGTATATATATATCATAATTTTTCATTTCCCAGAACTACACAACAAAATGGAGTTGTAGAACGGAAAATTCGGACCATACAAGAATGTGCAAGAACGTTATTAAATGGAACCACTTTAAACATTTCTAGCAGAAGTTGTCGCAACTGCATGTTATGTTTTGAATCGTGTATCCATTCGACCTCTCACCAAGAATACGTCTTATGAATTATTTAACAAAAGAAAGCCTAATATCTCATACTTTAAAGTTTTTGGTTCTAAGTGCTTTATCTTAAATACGAAAGACCAGCTCGGCAAATTCGATCCAAAGGCCTATGATGGTATATTTGTCAGTTATTTGGAACGGAGCAAGGTCTATCATGTATTTGATAAACAGACCAAAACTATTGAATAATCGCTTCATATCTCATTCAATGAATTCTATCAGCACCCTCATAATACATCAGATGATGACGAAACTATAGTCACTGATTATCCAAGCATCTCAAATATTGATTCTGGCTCTGAAATATTTGTTGAAAATATTCCTCAAATATGTGAGTTATGATCTCCACCAAGAAAATTAAGAGATCATTTGGCTCAAAATATAATCAAGGAAGTAACTTCGCAAGTCAGAACAAGGAGTCAACTCCATCAAATGGGTCATGTCGTGTTTCATTCGAATATTAAAAGAGGCTGCTACCGAAGATTACCGGATCATTGCCATGCAGGAAGAACTAAATCAGTTCGAGCGCAATGACGTCTGGGAACTTGTTCCAAGACCAACTAATCAATCAGTTATTGGTACTAAATGGGTTTATAAAAATAAGGTTGACGAACATGGTAATATCACCAGAAATTAAGCCAAGTTAGTAGCACAAGGATATAATCAAGAAGAAGGTATCGATTATGAAGAAAAATTTGCGCTAGTTACTCGACTAGAAGCTATTAGAATCTTATTATCTTTTGCTTGTCACCACAATTTCAGACTATATCAGATGGATGTCAAGAGTGCATTCCCCAATAGATTTATCAAAGAGAATGTATATGTCGAACAACCCCCTTTATTCGTACATGAAAAATATCCTGACTTATATAAACTAAAAAAAGGCTCTGTTGGTCTAGGCACCCCGTGCTTGCTATGAATGAATACATAGCTATCTTATTAATTCAGGATTTCAAATAGGCAAAGTTGATCAAACTTTGTTTATCAAACATTCTCGAAATGATATTCTAGTTATCCAAATATATGTAGACGACATCATCTTTGGATCAACAAACGAAAAACTCTGTAAAGAGTTTGCAAATATTATGACCAAAGAATTTGAAATGTCTCATATAAGAGAACTATCATATTTTCTCGGACTTCAAATCAAACAAATTCCAAACGGTATTTTTATCAATCAAGACAAATACTGCGGAAATCTTATCAAATGCTTCGGATTAAAAAATACGTCTGGTAAACCCACTCCCATGAGCACAACCACACATCTTGAAAAAGATCAAAATGGTAAGAGTGTTGACCAGAAACTATATCGAAGCATGATTGTTTCTCTTCTTTATCTCATTGCTAGTCATCCAGATATAATGATGAGTGTTTGTCTATGTGTATGATTTCAAGCAGATCCAAAGGAATCACACCTACGAGCAGTGAAACGTATAATTCGTTATCTTAATAATACCAAAGATTTCGGCCTTTTCTACCGAAAAGAATGTCCATTCGAAGTAGTATCATATAACGATGCTGATTTCGGAAGCTCTTGAACGGATAGAAAGAGTTCAAGTGGTACATGCCATTTTATTGGAAAATCACTTATTTCTTGGTTTAGTAAGAAACAGATATGTGTTTCACTATCAACGCGTGAAGCTGAATATATATCAGCAACTTTTGCTTGTACTCAAGTAACATATATGCAACAAACACTTCAAGATTTTGATATTCATTTATCAAATTCTATTATATACTGTGATAACACCAGTGCTATAAATTTATCTAAAAATCCTGTGAACCACTCTCGAACAAAACACACTGATATCTGTCATTATCTTCTAAGAGACAATATTGAAAAGGGAAATATATGTCTCCAGTATGTCTGAACCGATAATCAACTAGCGGACATTTTCACTAAGCCTCTACTTGAATCTAATTTCATAAAGTTATGAAGAGAGCTTGATCTTATCTCCAGAAAAGAACTCGACAATCATTTTTTTTTTATCTGAATTATATTTACTCAAAACATATATTCGCTGTTATTAGCTACTGTTAATTAGAGTAAATTGATTACGAACCTTTGATAATTCCTATGGTCAAGTAATTCTGGAAATTCTTGGCCCCAACTATATATATATATCTTAGGCTATATATATATATATATATATATATATATATATATATATATATATATATAGAAAATCCTATATAAACTTGGCATAAATTCCCAATTTTCATCTCTTCCAAGCTGATCTTAAATCCTTCATAGTTCATATATTCAGTTTTCTGCTATAGTCATAGCACACATATGCGACAAATGTGCTCAATATTCCCATATCTCCATCACTAGTTCTGAGACAGGAGATCATTACTCTCCGAAAACTCCCGAACACAAATAAAGATATCACCAAAGAAATCGTACCCCCAGCACTACACCAAATCCAAAACGATCAAAGAAAGTATTGTTTTTCTCACCTCATACCAAAGAAAAGATCGATGAAATCCACCATTACCAGAAACATCAGCTTGATCTTCAAAGGTAGATATATTATGAGCAAAAGCTGACCTCATATTGACTATCTCTTCTAGAAAGAATGGGAATGTTCTTTTATGGCTCAAATAAACACGACGTACACGAGCCTATGGGAAACATGCCTTCCTCTTCTAGGAGCCGGAATTCATGGGAAAGAAACTATAATAGGAAAGAAGGAGCGTAAGAGAATTGGTCACCATGGAAATCACGTATTAACGACATCAAAGAAGATTCTACCGATCACAGTTCATCAACTTCACATCAGATTTATGTCATATCACTCTTGTACTAATATATATTGAGTAATTTCTATGTAATATTGACAGTTAAATATTAGAAATGGAGCAAAAAACTAGGAAAAATAGTCCAGAAAACAACCAGTCGACAGGCCAATTTCAACCGGTCGACTGTTTTAACTTCAGATTAAAAAAGTCGATCGGTGAAAAACTAGCGGTCGACCGGTATCGGGTTTTACAGTTTTTTTTCTGTTTTCCTATTTTACTCCAATCATTCCTTATTCCGAAAAACTCCAAAAACCTAGAATTTAATTAAACCCTGCAATTTCATCAATATCAATCAAATGGCTCCACCTCAGAAGAAATCAAAGAAATCTTCAACTTCTGAACCGCAACCAATTGATCTCTCAATCAAAAAATGGTTAGTCGATCCAACTGCTGTAAAAAGATGGAATGATATGAAAGACTTCACGATTCATCCAGGTTCATTCATTAAGTTCTCAGATTTCTCTAAATATCGTGTTCCTAACTTAGCAAGCGATTCAAATATTGAATCCCTAATTGATTTTGATCAAAATAATGCAGAAATAAACCATATTATGATCAAATTATTCTATGCTAACTTGAATTTGGAGAAGTACAAGCCCGATAATTCTGCACAATGTCTTTGGTCTGTAGTCTGTGGCGAGGAAGTGTTTATCTCGTGTTCTAGAATGGCAAGTATTCTTGGAGTTCCTTTTAGTGGTCAAAAGTTCTCAAACAACTTTTGCAATATCCATATACATGATCGTATTAGCCATGAATTCATTGAAGATGATATGGATAGCACAAAATCCAAAGGTTTACGACCCACTGCAAGGATTATTCATCACACATTCATGCACTCTCTACAACCAAGATTAGGTAATTCTGATGTCGTTTATAAAGAGAACTTATTTATAAACGATCATCCCGACCACAACCTGAGGAAGTCAAACTTCTAGGATCGTCTTCCTCGACAAAGGAATCGTTAGACGCTATTGCTCGCAACGAATTTCTACTCGAAGCAAGACTTAAGCGTATGGATACAAAGATCGACAAACGATTCAAGAAGATTAAGTCTTTCTTCGGAACATTATGGCAAGCAATGTTGTGTGGTGCATCATCATCCATGCAAGCTCAAGACCCCGGCAAATGTCCAGCTCCTCCTACTTTTTCTTGGACTTCATTGGAGGAGGCTACAAGCTCGGGACCTAATCATGGACATGATCGCGGAAAAACATAAGTTGTTGAAGAGGAAGAGGAGGAAGATGAGACAAAGTCGCAATCCGAGTCTTCTTAGTTCACTTCCTAGTTTTCTCTTGTTGCGTACCTATGTCTATCTTTTGCTTTAAAACTTGATTTGACACTTGTATCTATATGGTGCCATGTATAACGTTATTTTGACACTCTTAGCATGATCTATGTTACTCGTTTGTGTTGCTTAAATATTCTGATAGTATCATTTATATCTTCACTTATTTACTCTTTTTGTCGATGACAAAGGGGAAGAGAGTGGTACTAACAGTGTTATGTAGGGATATATAGTTCGTGTTCATATATAGGCACAATCTCAGGGGGAGACCATATATAGAGGGGGATTCAGAACTATGTTGTCATCAATAAAAAAGGGGGAGAATGTTAAGTCAAGAGATTATGGAGTTTTGCTTTCTGACAAAGAAATAAGCCATGATCGACAAAAAGAACATATTTATTGGTTTGAAGAGGTAAAAAGAGCTACATATGGTATTCTGGATTAGAGATTGATTATTTAGTGTTTTTAGTGTTGTTTATGTTAAAATCTATCCTCAAATAATCTCACATCTTGAAATTATCGATATATATACGAATATATATATGTATACATACATATATATATCTATATCTATATATATATATATATATATATATATATATATATATATATGTACGCAGTGATTGTGCAACCTGAGTAAAACCGGTCGACCGCCCCTATTTTGACTTGTCGACCGTTTCTACCTAGAATGCGAAATATACGTGTACATATTAATATAACGTGTATATATATTCAAATTCCTGTCTACCAGTTCTTTTTGACCTGTCGACTGTATTCATTTAGCAAACAACCTTTCGAAAAGATACCTCCTTTCAATCAAGGGTTTCATCTCCTTCTCTTCATCAATAATCATGGCTATTGTTCGTTACTCTTCACAAAGGGTTACAACTATTTATTCTCTATATAAACATCGTGAGATCATCATTTCATTTAACTAATCTTCACGAACTTTGACTTTATTACTATCTCTAATTTCTTGATCTCTTTTCTATATTCTAAAGCACTCAGTTGCTCACATTCAATAATCTATCATTTGAATCCTAGAATCTATTTAATATTATTTTGATTCAATACGATATTCACTTCTGAATCTTCATATACACAAATATTCTATTTGAGGACAAGATTATAGGAAGGTTGTACTAAAAGTGATAAATTCGTGTTATCAAGAACACATACTATCAACAACAATTGTATTCATCCTAGTTGAAATCCTCGGTGTTGTAAGATTAATAACCCGGAAAAAGTGAACCAATTTAAAATTTTTAAAATTGGTTATTACCAAAGAATTTGAATAATTGAAATAGCAGATTTCAATAAAATAAAGAATTGGGAATAGTGAGGCAGTTTGAAAATTGAATACAAACTTTGTCTAACTGTACCGGGTGGAAAATATAACGGATTTTAGCGAAACTGAAAACCTTTAAATCTATTTATGAATACCTTTCTAACGAATCTAAAAAATCGAAGTTTCATAACGGGAATCAAAAGCTATGGCCAAATGAATTTTCAGAATGGTCGCCTTATAGCATATATAGCCCTTGAAAATAGATATTTTGCATACGACCTCGGAATTCGACGAAACCACTTTTGTTGGATCCGGGATGTCAAATTATTGCTACGTTTCAAATTTCATAATTTTTGAAGCTAGTATGTGAGCGGGGCAAAAGAAAATGTGATTAGTCAATTTCTGTTAAAATGGATCGACCTGAAAATGGACATTTTGCATATGAGCTCAGAATTCGTCGAAACTGGTTTTGTTGGGACCGTATCGTCAAAACGAAGCAAGATTTATTTTTCTGGAATTTTTTGATTCAGTTTGTGGCCCTGGAAAATTGAAATGTACGTTCAAATTGAATATAAAATGTTTTATACTTTAATTTGAAAAATAACTGACTGTAATAGTCGAATTGGCCAACAAAACATATCCCATTGTGTCCGGAATGGGGGTATTTGGCTAGGGGCGACAGTCTTTGGGTTGAAATTGGTGTACGTTGGCTAGAAGGGGTATTATAGGAATTTAAAAATATAATAAATTAGAGAACATCTTCTATTTTCTCTCACATCTCAAAAACCCGATCGACCCAGAACGAACGACGTAAATCGTTCAGACCTTCCCACCCCGATCGCCGCCGCCACGGTCAATATCGCCGCCGCCTCCAGTTGACAATTCTGATCGCCTTCCTCCCCTATTCAAATCAAAACAACCCTCGATAGGAATTGTGCAATATTCGCGTCGTTCTACCTCGAGTAAGTTCGCCCCTTTCTGCCGCCGCCGATCGCCAGAGAAGCCTCCGAGTTCGCCGCCACCACCGTCGATAGGGAGCCAGTTCGTAGCACTTCGACGCCGTATAGTCTGATCGGGACAACGAGGTACGGTTTTGATTTAAATTCAAAACCTAGTTTTGAAGGTTTGCAAACCCTTCTGCTTTGAATTTCTGAATTGAAAATAACACTTTTAAGTGTTGTTAAACTTTGAAATATCATATCTTTTTAGTGTGTTAACGAAATTCGATGAAACAGGAAACATCAGGACTGCAGGGAGGCTCTCTACCATCTAGCAGAAGCCGCGGATTTATCTGATCTTCCTACGATTTTTAGCACTACTAAAACCAAGGTGAGGAATCTAAACTAAATTGTGTGAATGAAATCGTGTTGTATAAATTATATAAGCGAAGTGTAAATTATATACGCATTGTATACCTCATGTACATGTGTTGTATAAGTTATATTAGCGATGTATAAATTATAAAAGCGTTGTATGAAACATATATGCTTTGAATTGTGATGAAATGCAAGTGAAGTATAGAAATAATATATATATATACTCCCCTCGTCCATAGACCATGGATGATATTTATTACTTGTGATTGGCGTGATATTATATGGTATGACGAATGGTTGGAAATAATTGTTTGTGGTTGATATTGTGGTTGAAAAATACCTTTGTGGTTGAAAAATACCCTCTTGTGGTTGAAACAAATTAGAATAGGATTGTGGAAATGAAAATAAAACATGCCGCCTGCTTGCGAACTAGATGCATGATCCCCATTGTCAAAAGCCGCGAGGTTTTAAGGTAGAGCAAGGAGCCGTACTAGGGCCGGTCCCGGTTTTAACTACCCTGCCGTTATGCTGCCGAAATTTTCTGAAATATTCATGTGTTAGAATAAATTTTCATTTGTTGAAATTAATTACATATGTTGAAACCAATATTCATGTGTTGAATTGAAATTCATTCGTTGAGTTGAAATTCATGTGTTGAATATTATTCGAATTTAAACAAATAGATTCAACGATAAAAATCACATTTTTATATATATACAAACTATAGAGAATATTCATGTGTTGAATTGAAATTCATTCGTTGAGTTGAAATTCATGTGTTGAATATTATTCGAATTTAAACAAATAGATTCAACGATAAAAATCACATTTTTATATATATACAAACTATAGAGAATATTCATGTGTTGAATTGAAATTCATTTGTTGAGTTGAAATTCATGTGTTGAATATTATTCGAATTTAAACAAATAGATTCAACGATAAAAATCACATTTTTATATATATACAAACTATAGAGAATATTCATGTGTTGAATTGAAATTCATTCGTTGAGTTGAAATTAAGGTGTTGAATATTATTCGAATTTAAACAAATAGATTCAATGAAAAAATCACATTTTTATATATATACAAACTATAGAGAATATTCATGTGTTGAATTGAAATTCATTCGTTGAATTGAAATTCATGTGTTGAATGTTATCGTATTTTAAAATAAAATGAATAAACAATAAAAACTACATTTCTATTGTGAATATGAAGTGTTAAAAACATTCACGTGTTGAATAAATATTTCTGATGATAAAAATATTTCTTTTATCATGTATACGCTTTGATAAAAATACACACGTGTCGAAATAAATAGTAGTTTGCTAGAAATATTATTATTAGCTTTTTTCTGCATATATATACATGTGTTGAAAAGGGAAATGGATTAGCTGTAGAGTAAAGAAATTATTTGCGTGCCCGACAAATAGGTAAGCCTTGATGAGTTGGCTGTGCAATTTTATTTTTATATCAACTCCTGTGAATGCCATTGGATGCGGAGTGCTGGTTATTCTATGTGAAATAATAAACATCGCCATAGGATAGTAACAATTAATTTTGAACTACACTACATGGCATACTCCTTGACGATAGGCACACTTCATCATATTCCACATAAGCATTTGGAGCTTGTGTGACAAGGTGGAAGATTTACCATACGAGTGAGAGGCTTGTATGGCGATGATTTTATACTACAGGTTGAACTGATGACTGATATGGACTATATAAGATATAACGATAAATTGCCAGATTAATAAAAACCCCACACGGGTCTAGAGTTGACAATAATCACGTCTCTCTAGTCATTAGATACGGCGAATGGACTATTTATTTCCACACGGAACGGGGTGACGAGAATTTATTCTCTGGAATTATTATCTATACACGCTCCCCCGTAAACACCAGAATATATCACTATAAATATTTGGATGCTTTATAGGATTTATTGGGTACCTAACACGGCCCAATAAATTTCCAAACCCCTTCCCGTACAAAGAGGTTATGGCGAAATTTTTCGAAATATTAATGCGTTAGTGAAATATTTGAAGTGAAAACGATGTTGAAATAAATGAATGAATGATGTCGATATAAGTGAATGAACTATATTTATATATATAAATATAAATAGAATTGAAAGGAATCGAAGCCGTGTAGTTCGTGTTTGGCAATCGCAATTTGAAACGATGGGTACGAGAAATCCGACCTTTGGATTTTCCCGAAACCGCAACCGCTGGGTTCGCCTTGGAAATATCTTTCCAACAGCACCAACCTTGTAAAAATCCAACGGTTGGATTGTCTGGAATGTTTAATTCAAATCTGAAGAAAAACAGTGCCAGAATTGTTTATATTTATATATAAATATAAATATATTAAATCGAATAACGACGCTGAAGTTCGAATTTTGAAACCGTAACTTCAAACGACTAGTGTGGAAGATCCAACCGTCGGATTTTCACGAAACTGGAACCGTTGCGTTCGCTTCGGGAATATCTTCCCGTTGATATAGAATTTGTGGAAATCCAACGGTTAGATTTTCCGATATGTGTAAAACAAATTAGGGGAAAAACAGCGCCAGTGCCATGGCACGACCTGAAACTTCGTTTAATTGAATATGGCCTTTTTTAAATAAATAAAAATGGAGAATAATTGTTATAAAATATTATAAGCAACATAGATTGGAAATAAACCAATTTGGCTTGATCTGTTTTATATTTGATGGTTGTATGTGTTTGACACGAAAATAATACTAAAGAACTGAAATATGGATGTCGAATAATATAACCATAGAAAGAATTGATTTGAATTCTAATTACGTGAATTATTTGAAAGGGCCGAGCTAACCCTCATTTCAAATAATTGATCGAGCTATTCGAATTGGAAAATACAAAGACGATTCAAGACCGACGATCTTCATATCGGTTGGATGGGTGCTGCTGAGGTTCCTGACTGGAGTAGCTACCGTGAAGGAACGGAAGTAGTAGCCGTCTGAACGTATGTGTTGATTGGACGGATATACAAGGAATTTGACGCCTTCGGTTTCGTTCAGACCCAGAACGGACTTGTAAATGGACTGTGTATCTGACATTGAATTTTGTTCTATACTGATTGATCTCTGTTAAATATATATCTGTTTGGCGGCGGAGAATTTATTCTTTTGCTTAACGCCCTTCTCTGCAGCGTACGAGCTAAGAGGTTATATATCGATAGAAATCAGTCGTATGGAGTGGATTGCCCATGTGGCATGCCAAGATGCTGTGATCAAGGCTTCTGTTGCAAAGCAAAGTCTTGTGTTTGATGATCAAAGCACGGCCTACGTATCCTGGCTTTGTGTATAGCGTGGATTCGCGAGCCTCACACCTCGGTATGAGTTAAAAACGGGATAACGACTGCAGGGAGGGCACGACGTTTCTTTCTAGCTATGATGGTGTCAGTGACTTACCAGCCTTGACATTTATATCTATTTTTCACCTATGTGGTTGTTGGAATGCGAGGCGCCTCGATTATAGGTCTGTAAGGACCGGGAAACGTGTGTTCAGGAATAATTAATCTTCAAACGTAAGAGAGGACCGGCCTTGAAGCATCCAGGGGTTACCCAGAGTGTGTAGTCCTGAGGCATTTGCTAGAATGTCTCAAAGCAGAGAGGAGCTTTCCCCTTGCCTCGACTCATGACGGAAATCCAATTTCCAATACGAAATAACGGATTCGATTGTAGAACTAGTATGGCGACATAGTGGTATGGGGCACTTATGCCGTCTATGATTGATATTTATGATGCTATTCGTTTTTGAAACATATATGCACTAGTAATAATATCAAATGATTTTGCTTTACACGTATTAAGCATATTTATCCATTATAAGGTAAAACTCTATCCTCCGGCTTGTGTTGCATTGTATGATGGGACTTGAGTCTTATAATGGCTTCATTCTTTTTAAAAAGCATTGCGTTGTTTTAAAGAATTTACTTTGTTTTAAATGCACTAGCAATCACTAGAGTAAACCCGTTCCGCGAAAGTGGCGTGGTCCTATGATTTGCTTATTAATATTGTTTAATCTGTTAAATAGATTTCTCATACCAGTCCCCATGACTGACTCGTTGTTTGTTTCACTTTGCAAACGCGGGTGCCCTTATTTTCACACGGGCAGCCTAGTTCACAGGTGACAGGTTGTTTTTGGCTCTGCAATGTTGCATAGTGTGCATTTTGGCTCATGGCGAGGCTGACTTCACCGAGATGACTTTGACATTTTCCGCCATTATTGTATCTATATTATGATTCCGCCACAGGCGATGCAGACTGCTTTACTTTCAATACTTATTATCGTATGTATATGTACCGCCTTCGGCGATGTAGACTAATACCCTTATTATGTCTCACTGCATGTATATATTCCGCCTCCGGCGATGGTGACTGATCATTTCCCTTTTTATTTACTAAGTTATATCCTACGTTGTGCTATTCTGATGTTGTTACATGTGTGATTCCGCTGTCATATCCATGTAAAATTATTCTATTTATTGTTTTTGCTATTATTTGTTCTCTGCTATGATGATTGATGTGTTATATTCCAATGATTATCCTTAATACCGTCACCCGGATTTTGGGATTGTCACAGTTGGTATCAGAGCTTTGGTTAACCTTAGTTCCGGAGTCTAACACATTAAACACCTCGTCAGAATAGAATCAGTAGTGTTCTAAGGCGAGTTGCTCATTAGAGATAGGATTAGCAATGTCCTAGAATGAGCTAAGCAGATTAGCAAAACAATTTGATCAGTACATCATTACCTTTCCTTATGTTCCCCTGCTTTATCATATATGAAAGTTATCAAATCTGTGAGCTTGTCTCTTTCCTTGCTTATACAGTACACTCTCTGATGGCTACACGAGCAGAAGCAGCCAAAGGTGGCCGTGGAGGCCGAGCAGGCATAGCAGGAGGACGGGGGAATATCCCCGTAGTTGAGGATGGCCCTATTATTCAGCCACCAGCACCCCAGGACTTTGAGCTAGTCAGAGTAGCAAAGAGGTATAGGAACCTAGGAGGAAAACCCTTTTCTGGCCTTCGTACAGTGACTGAGGCTATTGCTTGGTTGAATACCTGTGAAAAGATCTTTGAAGGCATGGGATTGGGGACCAACAACAAAGCACGACTAGGTATCTGGCTCTTACAGGAAGAAGCAAAGTTGTGGTGGGATGCCATCACCTCAGAAGATGCAGCACGTACTGTTAGGACCTGGGAGCAATTCAAGACCATGTTCAACGAGAAGTTTGTACCTGAGCAGGCCTTAGAGCGGATGCGAGGGCATTTTGCTAATCTCCAGCAGGGAGATCTCTCTATCCAAGATTACCTCAATAAATTCACTCAGTTGTCGCGCTATGCTCCAGAGCTTATTATGAGCAACAAAGCTAAGAATAAGAGGTTTATATTTGGGCTAAGGCGCAAGTACCATGACAGACCCATGAGCAACATCAAACTCTCATTCTCAGAATTAGTAGAAATGGCTTGCAATTATGAAGATATGGATGAAAGACACTCCAACCAAGACCTCGCCAAAAGCCAAGCTGGAAATAAGCGCAAAGCTTCAGCAGATCAGCCAGAGTCCAACATTTCAGCGGCCGCTACTCAGAAACCTGGAAGGATACTGAAAGGGAGTTGCTACAACTGCGGGAAGACAGGACATTTTTCTAATGTGTGCAAAGCCCCAAGGAAACCAAAGGCAAATCCAGACCACAGCTCAGCCGAATGCTACAACTGCCATAAGAAAGGGCACTATAGCAGGAATTGTCCTCTGAAGCAGAATGCACAAGTGGCTCATGTGTATGACGGGGAGACCCCGCCAGCTATCACCGATGGATCAGGTAAACCCGACGTCTTGGGAGGTACCCTTACCATTAAAAATATTCCTGTTTCTGTACTTTTTGATACCGGTGCATCACATAGCTTCATTTCTAGTGACACTGTTAGTAAGTTAAAGTTAAAAGTAAGAAAGCTTAAAGAACCAATTAAAGTTCACAACCCGATAGGAGGTTCTGTTAGTCTCAGTTCGTACTGCAGAGTGCCTATCTCTTATTCATGTTATAAGTTTCCTATCCACTTAATCGTCATGGATTTATCTGAATTCGATGTTATTCTCGATTTGGAATGGTTAAAAAAATATAAGGCCGAAGTTAGATGTGCCGAGAGAATTGTTAAAGTCGAAACGAAGGTTGGACCTATATATATATATACCGTGCCATGGCTCAGAAATTAATAGAACAGAATTTGGGTCTTCTTTAGAAGTTACTCCCCCTTCATTAGAAAAGATACCGGTCATTAAAAACTATGCGGATGTGTTTGAAGAAGTAGAAAACTTACCGCCGCAAAGAGAAATTGAATTTAGAATAGATCTAATTCCTAACGCCTGACCAGTAGTACATCCAATTAGAAGAATGGCCCCGAAAGAAAAAATGAGTTAGGTAGTCAAACTCGAGAATTGCATTGGAAAGGTCTGATCAGACCGAGCTTTTCAGCTTGGGGAGCAGCAGTAGTATTTGTCCCAAAATCAGACGGTACTCTAAGACTTTGTGTTGATTACCGAGATCTCAATAAGCAGACACTGAAGAACAAATATCCCTTGCCTCGGATAGACGATCTGTTAGATCAATTAAATGGAGCAACTGTATTCTCCAGAATGGACCTAGCTACAGGTTTCCACCAATTACGTATAGCCGAAGACTGTGTTCCTTTGACAGCCTTCAGGGGTCCCGATTTATTCTACGAATGTTTAGTAATGTCGTTCGGCTTGTGTAACGCTCCGGCATACTTCGTCGATCTTATGAATAGAGTGTTCCGTGGTGTATTGAATAAATTTGTGCTAGTCTTCATCGATGACATTTTAATATACTCCAAGTCAGAAGTCGAACATGCAAAACATTTAGAACAAGTGTTGAAAATTCTGAGGAGAAATGTCTTGAAAGCTAAATTTTCTAAGTGTGTCTTCTGGCAGGATGAAGTTAAGTTCCTAGGCCATGTCGTATCAAAAGAAGGGATTGCTGTAGATCCAAGCAAAATTACAGCGATTCAGAACTGGAAACAACCTACTACCCCCATAGAAGTTCGAAGTTTCCTTGGATTGGCTAGTTACTATCGGAAATTCGTTTAGGATTTTTCAAAGATATCAGGTGTATTGACAAAGCTTACAAAGAAGCATGAGAAATTCAAATGGACTCCCGAATGTAAAGAAGCTTTCCAGGAGCTAAAACTGAAATTGACAACTGCTTTAGTATTGACAATTATAGAAGGCAACCAAGACTTGACTGTATGGACAGATGCTTCTATTAGAGGGCTTGGCGCAGTATTAATGCAAAAAGGCCAAGTGGTCGCTTATGCCAGCCGTCAGCTGAAGCCGCATGAAAGAAACTATGCGACTCATGATCTTGAGTTGTTAGCTATCGTGTTTGCTTTGAGAATCTGGAGGCATTATTTATTGGGTGAGAAGTTCGAACTATTTACCGATCATCAATCATTGAAATATCTATTCACTCAAAAAGATCTAAACTTGAGACAACAGCTTTGGTTAGAATTCCTTGCAGCATACGATTTTGAGATTCTATACATTCCAGGGAAAGCCAATGTTGTAGCAGATGCGCTGAGCAGAAAGAATGAAATCATTGCCAGTTTTATCATTACGTCTTCTTTAATTGACAGGATCTCGACCCTTCAAAAAGAAGATAATTTTGCAAAGGAGATGGTCAAAAGAATCAAGGAAGGCATGGACTCCAGCTTCCAAGTGGATGGTGACGGAGTTCTGAGGTTAAAAGGAAGAATTTGTGTTCCTAACATCTCCGAGCTAAAGAGGGAAGTGCTTGATGAATGTCACAGGTCCAAACTCAGTATCCATCCCGGTGTGAGCAAAATGTATAACGACCTCAAACGCACCTTTTGGTGGAAGGCGATGAAAAGAGATATTTCATTATATGTTAGCAGATGCTCCACTTGTCAGCTAGTTAAGAGCGATCAACAGAAATTAGCTGGACTATTACAACCTTTAGAAATTCCAGGATGGAAGTGGGAGCAAATTTCGATGGACTTCATTGATGGCTTGCCTAGAACTAAGAAAGGAAACGACAGTATATGGGTAATCGTAGATCGCTTCACAAAGACTGCCCATTTCATACATGTCCGATCCAACAGAACGGCTCAAAGTTTAGCACAGATTTACTTCAAAGAAATAGTTAAACTACATGGAGTGCCGCTCAATATAGTCAGTGATAGATATCCCTTATTTACTAGCAAATTCTGGGAAGCATTCCAGACAGAATTGGGAACCAAATTGGATCTAAGCACCGCTTATCACCCTCAGACAGATGGCCAAACTGAGTGGGTGAATAGAATTCTAGAAGATTTACTGCGGGCTTGCGTTATTGATTTTGGAAGCTCATGGGAAGATCACTTACATTTAGCCAAATTCTCTTATAACAATAGCCATCAAGCAAGTTTGGGAATGTCTCCATTTCAAGCATTATACAGTAGACCGTGCAGATCTCCCGCATGTTGGGTAGAACCTGGCAACAGACTTGTGTTAGGGCCCGATATGATTCGAGAAGCATCAGATAAAGTCGATTTCATTAAGAAGCGATTGAAAACCGCACAAAACCGACAGAAAAGTTATGCTGATGCGAGAAGAAGAGACTTATCATTTGCCGTTGGCGATTATGTTTATTTAAGAGTTTCTCCGATGCGGGGAGTAATCAGATTTGGCAAAACTGGGAAGTTGGCACCGAGATTTATTGGTCCCTTTCCTATACTCGAACGGATTGGAACTCTGGCATATAGGGTTTCATTACCTGATTGGTTGCCTGGTGTACATGACGTGTTCCACGTGTCTCAACTCAGAAAACATGTTCATGATGCGGATCTTGTTGTAGAAGAAGCAGCGCAACAGGATATAGACATAACTCCAGAATTAGCACTCAGAAGAGAGCCATTAAAGATCGTTGGCAAAAAAAACTATAGAGCTAAAGAGCAAAAAGATTCATTTAGTCAAAGTGCAGTGGAGTAGTGATCCTAGAGATTGTACTTGGGAGACTGAGGAAAGCATTAAACAAGCCTATCCCAAATGCAGAGTGGACATCTCTGACTAACTCCGGTGCAAGGTACCTTTACAATACTTTGCATTTACATTTTGTTTCCTGCTTTGCTGTTATTTCCTTTTCGAGGACGAAAAGTTTTAAGTGGGGGAGATTGTAATAACCCGGAAAATGTGAACCAATTTAAAATTTTTAAAATTGGTTATTACCAAAGAATTTGAATAATTGAAATAGCATATTTCAATAAAATAAAGAATTAGGAATAGTGAGGCAGTTTGAAAATTGAATACAAACTTTGTCCGACTGTACCGGGTGGAAAATATAACGGATTTTAGCGAAACTGAAAATATTTAAATCTGTTTATGAATACCTTTCTAACGAATCTGAAAAATCAAAGTTTCATAACGGGAATCAAAAGCTATGGCCAAATGAATTTTCAGAAAGGTCGCTATATAACATATATAGCCCTTGAAAATAGATATTTTGCATACGACCTCGGAAATCGACGAAACCACTTTTATTGGATCCGGGATGTCAAATTATTGCTAGGTTTCAAATTTCATAATTTTTGAAGCTAGTATGTGAGCGGGGCAAAAGAAAATGTGATTGGTCAATTTTTGTTAAAATGGATTGACCTGAAAATGGACATTTTGCATATGAGCTCAGAATTCGTCGATACTGGTTTTGTTGGGACCGTATCATCAAAACAAAGCTAGATTTATTTTTCTGGAATTTTTCGATTCAGTTTGTGGCCCTGGCAAATTGAAATTTATGTTCAAATTGAATATAGAATGTTTTATACTTTAATTTGAAAAATAACTGACTGTAACAGTCGAATTGGCCAACGAAACATATCCCATTGTGTCCGGAATGGGGGTATTTGGCTAGGGGCGACAGTCGTTGGGTTGAAATTGGTGTACGTTGGCTAGAAGGGGTATTATAGGAATTTAAAAATATAATAAATTAGAAAATATCTTCTATTTTCTCTCACATCTCAAAAACCCGATCGACCCAGAACGAACGACGTAAATCGTTCAGACCTTCCCACCCCGATCGCCGCCGCCACGGTCAATATCGCCGCCGCCTCCAGTTGACAATTCTGATCGCCTTCCTCCCCTCTTCAAATCAAAACAACCCTCGACAGGAACCATGCAGTATTCGCGTCGTTCTACCTCGAGGAAGTTCGCCCCTTTCTGCTGCCGCCGATCGCCAGAGAAGCCGCCGAGTTCGCCGCCACCACCGTCGATAGGGAGCCAGTTCGTAGCCCTTCGACGCTGTATAGTCTGATCGGGACAACGAGGTACGGTTTTGATTTAAATTCAAAACCTAGTTTTGAAGGTTTGCAAACCCTTCTGCTTTGAATTTCTGAATTGAAAATAACACTTTTAAGTGTTGCAAAACTTTGAAAAATCATATCTTTTTAGTGTGTTAACGAAATTCGATGAAACAGGAAACATTGGGACTGCAGGGACAGCAGAAGCCGCGGATTTTTCTGATCTTCCTACGATTTTTAGCACTACTAAAACCAAGGTGAGGAATCTAAACTAAATTGTGTGAATGGAATCGTGTTGTATAAATTATATAAGCGAAGTGTAAATTATATACGCATTGTATACCTCATGTACATGTGTTGTATAAGTTATATTAGCGATGTATAAATTATACAAGCGTTGTATGAAACATATATGCTTTGAATTGTGATGATATGCAAGTGAAGTATAGAAATAATATATATATATATATATATATATATATATATATATATATATATATACTACCCTCATCCACAGACAATGGACGATATTTATTACTTGTGATTGGCGTGATATTATATGGTATGATGAATGGTTGGAAATAATTGTTTGTGGTTGATATTGTGGTTGAAAAATACCTTTGTGGTTGAAAAATACCCTCTTGTGGTTGAAACAAATTAGAATAGGATTGTGGAAATGAAAATAAAACATGCCGCCTGCGTGCAAACTAGATGCATGATCCCCATTGTCAAAAACCGCGAGGTTTTAAGATAGAGCGAGGACAAGTACTAGGGACAGTCCCGGTTTTAACTATCCTGTCGTTATGCTGCCGAAATTTTCTGAAATATTCATGTGTTAGAATAAATTTTCATTTGTTGAAATTAATTACATATGTTGAAACCAATATTCGTGTGTTGAATTGAAATTCATTCGTCGAGTTGAAATTCATGTGTTGAATATTATTGGAATTTAAACAAATAGATTCAACGATAAAAATCACATTTTTATATATATACAAACTATAGAGAATATTCATGTGTTGAATTGAAATTCATTCGTTGAATTGAAATTAAGGTGTTGAATGTTATCGTATTTTAAAATAAAATGAATAGACAATAAAAACTACATTTCTATTGTGAATATGAAGTGTTAAAAACATTCACGTGTTGAATAAATATTTCTGATGATAAAAATATTTCTTTTATTATGTATACGCTTTGATAAAAATACACACGTGTCGAAATAAATAATAGTTTGCTAGAAATATTATTATTAGCTTTGTTCTGCATATATATACATGTGTTGAACAGGGAAATGGATTAGCTGTAGAGTAAAGAAATTATTTGTGTGCCCAACAAATAGATAAGCCTTGATGAGTTGGCCGTGCAATTTTATTTTTATATCAACTCCTGTGAATGCCATTGGATGCGGAGTGCTGGTTATTCTGTGTGAAATAATAAACATCGCCATAGGATAGTAACAATTAATTTTGAACTACACTACATGGCATACTCCTTGACGATAGGCATACTTCATCATATTCCACATAAGCATTTGGAGCTTGTGTGACGAGGTGGAAGACTTACCATACGAGTGAGAGGCTTGTATGGCGATGATTTTATACTACAGGTTGAGCTGATGACTGATATGGACTATATAAGATATAACGATAAATTGCCAGATTAATAAAAAAACCCACACGGGTCTAGAGTTGACAATAATCATGTCTCTCTAGTCATTAGATACAGCACATGGACTATTTATTTCCACGCGGAACGGGGTGACGACAATTTATTCTCTGGAGTTATTATCTATACACGCTCCCCCGTAAACACCAGAATATATCACTATAAATATGTGGAAGCTTTATAGGATTTATTGGGTACCTAACATGGCCCAATAAATTTCCAAACCCCTTCCCGTACAAAGGAGGTTATGGCGAAATTTTTCGAAATATTAAGGCGTTAGTGAAATATTTGAAGTGAAAACGATGTTGAAATAAATGAATGAACGATGTCGAGATAAGTGAATGAACTATATTTATATATATAAATATAAATAGAATTGAAAGGAATCGAAGCCGTACAGTTCGTGTTTGGCAATCGCAATTTGAAACGATTGGTACGAGAAATCCGACCATCGGATTTTCCCGAAACCGCAACCGCTGGGTTCGCCTTGGAAATATCTTTCCAACGGCACCAACCTTGTAAAAATCCAACGGTTGGATTGTCTGGAATGTTTAATTCAAATTTGAAGAAAAACAGCGCCAGAATCGTTTATATTTATATATAAATATAAATATAATTAAATTAAATCGAATAACGACGCTGCAGTTCGAATTTTGAAACCGTAACTTCAAACGACTAGTGTGGAAGATCCAACCGTCGGATTTTCACGAAACTGGAACCGTTGGGTTCGCTTCGGGAATATCTTCCCACTGATATAGACTTTGTGGAAATCCAACGGTTAGATTTTCCGATATGTGTAAAACAAATTAGGGGGAAAACAGCGCCAGTGCCACAGCACGACCTGAAACGTCGTTTAATTAATATGGCCTTTTTTAAATAAATAAAAATGGCGAATAATCGTTATAAAATATTATAAGCAACATAGATTGGAAATAAACCAATTTGGCTTGATCTATTTGATATTTGATGGTTGTATGTGTTTGACACGAAAATAATACTAAAGAACTGAAATATGGATGTCGAATAATATAACCATAGAAAGAATTGATTTGAATTCTAATTACGTGAATTATTTGAAAGGGCCGAGCTAACCCTCATTTCAAATAATTGATCGAGCGATTCGAATTGGAAAATACAAAGACGATTCAAGACCGACGATCTTCGTATCGGTTGGATGGGCGTTGTTGAGGTTCCTGACTGGAGTAGCTACCGTGAAGGAACGGAAGTAGTAGCCGTCTGAACGTATGTGTTGATTGAACGGAAATACGAGGAATTTGACGCCTCCGGTTTCATTCAGACCCAGAACGGACTTGTAAATGGACTGTGTGTCTAACATTGGATTTTGTTCTATACTGATTGATCTCTGTTAAATATATATCTGTTTGGCAGCGGAGAATTTATTCTTTTGCTTAACGCCCTTCTCTGAGACGTACGAGCTCAGAGGTTATATATCAATAGAAATCAGTCGTATGGAGTGGATTGCCCATGTGGCATGCCAAGATGTTGTGATCAAGGCTTCTATTGCAAAGCAAAGTCTTGTGTTTGATGATCAAAGCACGACCTACGAAGCTTGGCTTTGTGTATAGCGTGGATTCGCGAGCCTCACACCTCGGTATGAGTTAAAAACGGGACAAGGACTGCAGGGAGGGCACGACGTTTCTTTCTAGCTATGGTGGTGTCAGTGACTTACTATCCCTGACATTTATATCTATTTTTCACCTATGTGGTTGTTGGAATGCGAGGCGCCTCGATTATAGGTATGTAAGGACCGGGAAACGTGTGTTCAGGAACAATTAATCCTCAAACGTAAGAGAGGACCGGCCCTGAAGCATCCAGGGGTTACCCAGAGTGTGTAGTCCTGAGGCATTTGCTAGAATGTCTCGAAGCGGAGAGGAGCTTGCCCCTTGCCTCGACTCATGACGGAAATACAATTTCCAATATGAAATAACGAAATCGATTGTAGAACTAGTATGGCGACATAGTGGTATGGGGCACTTATGCCGTCTATGATTGATATTTATGATGCTATTCGTTTTTGAAACATATATGCACTAGTAATAATATCAAATGATTTTGCTTTACACGTATTAAGCATATTTGGCCGTTATAAGGTAAAACACTATCCTCTGGCTTGCGTTGCATTGTATGATGGGACTTGAGTCTTATAATGGCTTCATTCTTTTTAAAAAGCATTGCGTTGTTTTAAAGAATTTACTTTGTTTTAAATGCACTAGCAATCACTGGAGTAAACCCGTTCCGCGAAAGTGGCGTGGTCCTATGATTTGCTTATTACTGTTGTTTAAACTGTTAAATAGATTTCTCATACCAGTCCCCATGACTGACTTGTTGTTTGTTTCACTTTGCAAACGCGGGTGCCCTTATTTTCACACGGGCAGCCTAGTTCACAGGTGACAGGTTGTTTTTGGCTCTGCATTGTTGCATAGTGTGCATTTTGGCTCATGGCGAGGCTGACTTCACCGAGATGACTTTGACATTTTCCACCATTATTGTATCTATATTATGATTCCGCCACAGGCGATGCAGACTGCTTTACTTTCAGTACTTATTATCATATGTATATGTACCGCCTTCGGCGATGTAGACTGATACCCTTATTATGTCTCACTGCATGTATATATTCCGCCTCCGGCGATGGTGACTGATCATTTCCCTTTTTATTTACTAAGTTATATCCTACGTTGTGCTATTTTGATGTTGTTACATGTGTGATTCCGTTGTCATATCCATGTAAAATTATTCTATTTATTGTTTTTGCTATTATCTGTTCTCTGCTATGATGATTGATGTATTATATTCCAATGATTATCCTTAATATCGTCACCTGGATTTTGGGATTGTCACATAAGAGGCACATGTTGAATTCCTCGTTGTTGTTAGAGGCGTGAAATCCCGTTCATCTGCTTGGGTGTAGTAAACATGTTCCTCTGGGTGAAGTGAGGTGATTGTTAGTTAAAATCCAGATAGAAGTCTGGGAGTGGACGTAGGACGGTGCTCCGAACTAGCATAAAAATCTCTGTGATTTTTCTATTTTACTGCATTTACTGTTGCATATCTGTGATTAGCTAATATTTATATCATTTTATATTTACCTTCATAGCTATTGTATATTTGTGAGTTATACACCATATTACACGATCCGTGTGTACTATATTAGTTTGTACGCAATCTTCAATGAGTATTTGATATTTTATTTCACTATTAATCTTTGTTCCTCTCCGGATTTGGATGTTAACAAAATTATCCAATGTTTAACTTAAATTAAGTGATAAAATTAACTTCACTAAAGTAAAGAACCTTTGTTCGTCTTCCTGATATAGATTCTTTTTCACTATTTAGTTTCTTAGTTAAACCCATCATCATCACATGAGATTTTAAAGTAATAATGTTATTTTGAAATTAAACATGAGTCAAAATTTTACTTTTTGTTCTATTGTTCATTATGTAAACCTTACATATTTGAACCCACTATTACTGGTCACCACATAATATATTGGCAAAGAAATTTGCTCATTTTATTTTAGGATACCTCTCCTATTTATATAGTCATTGAGAAAAGGAAATAGATTCAAAATTAGTAAAATAAGGTGCAAAAGCCAAAAACAAATAATATTCAAAACAAAATGTGTAATAATATTAATAAAAGAAAGCACAAGAGAGCTATGAAATAGAAGAGAGATAACATAGTTGTTATTTTCCCATTTCTTTTTTATGCAATGAAGGTTGGAATGGTATACCCAATAGTAAACAATCTTCACTATTTCATAATGAAATAGACAGAATATTTTTGCTGATACATGGGATTTATTTTGTTTATTTTCTACTTTTTGCATGGTGGAAGCGAACATGAAAAGGGGATAGAAAAATGGAAGTGGGAATGGAATAAGATTAGGTAAGTGTATGTATTGGATTTTTTTCATTTGTTCTTTATGTCTGATAAGTTAAGTTTGTGTACACTTACAACTAGTTGTTGAGTGTAGTGTGAATTACATGTAGCAGTGCTTAATATAAATTCATGGTCAATTGTATTTTGTAGTGATTGCTCAACTAGTACTCCATCACCTGTTATATCCGTAACGTTTTAGGTTGATCCCCATTTAAACTCATACACATACATGATTCTTATTCTAAAAAAAGGATGCACATTCTATCATTAATTTATTGATTGCATATCTAGTAGGCTTGTCAGCTTACATCAAATGAACACCAAAAAGCAGCCTACTGCAGTTTCCATGTATGTTATAGGCAAGTGGCTCCTTTATGTAAATTTGCTGATATCTGAATAAATTTATGTCAATGATATTCTTCACTTATTAATTTATGTTATAGGCAGTGATAATCATGTTGCGGGATTTGCTTGTGAGAAGCCATCTAAAGACTCTTCAAAAGAAAAATCATTTCAAATGTACACTCAATCAAATGAATGTTCTAGAGCCACCCTAAAGTCAGATGATCCATTATTGGATTCATTTCTCTTTCTCTTTCATGATGATTTACTATTGTTTGGCCCATTAAAGTCTGTAGCTCAGGTATTTTACCTCATTACTCTGTAAACTTTCTTGATATGTCTTTCTTGTAAAGTTGTTTCTATTATTTGGTTTAAGGATTTTATTGTTTGATACTTTGATTACTTTTTTTTGGATAGTCAACGTTGTGTTGATTGAATTGTATAAGGATTTCACTTTGCAGTTCAGATCTGTATCTAAATGATATAATGTTAAGTTATATCGCAAGTTTTAAAGTCATCGATGTTTTGTAGTTTTATTTAATAAAAAAACATGGGTTTATGCTCTCAACCATGGTACTGAAACCAGAATTTTGTTTGAATTCCATTTTTTCATGGGGAAAGTGAGATGGAATCTCTGGTGTTCCAGTGTGCTGGATGAGATTTTGATCTAGGGATTGAATGTACTATTGGATGCATTACTTAATACCAGGTGGCAGTTGTAGATTGATTTGTGAAGCGATTATAAATGTTGTGTTCGATAAAAATCATAAATAATTACAACACACTATATGATTGGGTTTAAGGTGGAACCTAAGCCGAAACTGAACCGAAAGACTTGGTTCAGAAACTAACCCAGGCTCAATTTCTATACTAAGCTTGTCAGCTCAGTTTCAAACCAGTTTAGAAACTGAGTCTGGCTCAATTTTGATTCAAAGGTTTTTAGCGTAGTTCTTAGCTCTACCCTTTATATAAGAATTTAACATTATCATGAGAAGTAATTAACACAGTTCTCAGCTCTGCTTTCTTACTTCAAACTTTACTTCATTTTGAAATGTACATATGTTTTTATGTTCTTAAGGTATCAATGAGGAAATTGACTTCTTTTTTTATTTTTAAAGTTATGGAGTTGTAGCAATTCAATTCACAGTATGACCATGTTCCGAGTCAAGATGCAAACTGTAGCAAATTCAATTCACTATATGACCCTATTCTGAGTCAAGGTGCAAAGTGTAGTGATATGCAATTATGTTGTGTGAATTTCACCCTTTATAATTCTATTTCACCAGTTTCCGAGTGCAACCTTCAGCTTTCAGTTCAACTATAAGGTACCCAGGTTTCATTAAGTTGGAATTTTCACTACTACAAAATATGTCTATTGTGTCGCCTTATTTGCGACTGTTGGTTGAATAATAGATGCAAATAACCTTCTTTGTGGTTGCTTTATTTCCATAACAGTAGCAAGTATGACATTGTTAGAGTTCGGGATAATTAAAAAATAATATGCGACTGTTTTTACTTACAGCACTAACAAAAATAATAATATGTTTTTGCATCTATTTTGCTTTAAATCGGTAGCAAATGCTTTTGCAATTTGCGCCCCCTTTGGCTTGCTTAACCCTTCGTTAACTTCTCTTCATTTCCAAAAACAATACTCAAAAGAAAACATCCATGATCATTTTAATAAAACTTAGTTCATTCCCTCCGATCGTTCGATCCCTTCTTCATCTCCTGCGATATATCCTTATTCATCGATCGACCCTCCTCGATTGATCCCTCTTTAGTTTCCAAGAATCGGTCCTTCTTGCTCGTTTTTAGAAAAAGATAGCCTTGTCACAAGTCATTTTCTGGTTGTCTTCTGCTGTAGACCAAGGTGAGATTTATATCGTAATTGATTATTTTTTATAGTTCTATTATTTATATTGTCATCTGTTTTTTTTTTTTTTGGCTGACTTTGGATGTGATTCTGTCACCCTTCTAACCTCTAGTAGTTAAGCTGTTAAAATAATTTTTATGTCGTATGCTTAATTTAATTTTAAACCTAAAACGAAAAAGATGTTTTTTCTTGAAAATGTTTTATTGCAATTTCACGCGTTCATTTCATATACTGAATTTTTTTTTTTTTTTTGGGAAATGTTTCCAATCAGCATGTACATTATCAGCTGAATTCCTCAATTCATATGTTCACTATTCCATTGTAACCCGTCCAATCTCAACATTGCATGTGATTACTTGGGGGTACATATAGTACAAGTTAGGAAATATACATAATGAAACATGAAAGTGATTTTGGGTAATATATTCCCAAGTTTGAATCTTCACACTAGAACAAGTTTCCAAGTACCCTTTTTCTGGTTCAAGAAATGCCTTAGTAGAAGATGGTCCATTCCATTGGAAACATTTTATAGTAATTCGTTTGAGGAAATATGATTAGAGTGTATGATTTTAGTGAGCAGGCCTACCAATTCTGTAACGAATGGCCTATTGAGTACGATAAGTATTAAGTATCGGTTGATAGATCTCTCGATTATAGTAGCCTAGTATCGATTGATAGAACTCTCGATCATAGTAGCCTAATTACAACCTTGCAGGACGACACTATTTGATAGGCTTTGCCGTCCTAACGGTCTCCTTTCATAAACTAAATGCTAAATTATGAAATGCTAAATTAATTAGTAGCTAGGTAAACTAAAATAGAATTCATTTTCATAGTTTGACAGATTAATAGATCTTCTGCTTTTATAATGCTGATTTCATGTAATATTACACGTATGATGATAATGTTAAGTTCATATAAGATTAACCGTTTCTTAGATTAAATTTCAGTACTTCTATGTTTCAATTTAGATATGACTAAAAGACATAGGAAGGTTTGTATGTTTACCTTGCATGGATGGGCCATAGAAGCCTAGAAGGTGCACCATTCCACTTGCAGTTCATTCATTATTTGCAATAATAAGCCTACTATCACCCACTTACTTATCAATTCGCTTGTGCATTATAGAATATTCTTACGATGTTACCATTTAAACTGTACAGATTATGAATATACTTGTGCATATACAAAGTGCAAGGAAACATGATTGTCGTTCATATGCATTCCGAAAATACAAAAAATTCAAATATACCTGTGCATTTTCAAAATTCCTAAATTCAAATCAAGATTTTGTTCTATTGCATTTTTGTAGTCCAACATACAATCGTAATAAATTCGCAAGACACCTAATTTAGAATTGAATTGCTCATCATTAACCAATCCCCAGCCTTTCTTTGTTAGGAATTTAACCATTAAATACTTTGGGGAAACAAAAATGTCAACTTGTTTAACATAGGTCCCCAGAAGAAGGCATTTGTAGAAGGAGGGTTAACTAATAATGACGAAAGGGCTTCGAAAGTGCGACAATAGAGTCAAAGTCCAAAATGGACCTTCATCTTTATTTGGCCAATGAGTGTTGAACCTTTATTATCAAACCCAAAGTTCTACTCAGGACTAGGTTTCAATTTCTCCTCTGGAATATTCATGCGTTCGAAACAATGTTTGAAGACAACATTTACGATGCTTCCTGTATGGACCAGTATTTTGGCTACTACCGAGTGTCCTATTTGAGCGACGATCATAAGAGGATCATTATGAGGGTGATAAATTCCTTTCTAGAGTTTTTTTTGGTGTTATGACCAATGGATGCATATGAATTCCTTTCGAGGGATGATCCGGGGCCCCTTCTCAGATTGAAAAAGATCCCATCTCTGAATTCTATGATATATCAGTTTTTAGAACTTGGCGCCATATGCTGGCCTCCATGGATTAAGTTAACATGATTAACAGGTGAATTCTTTTATTTCGCATCTGCTTTGGCAATGTTAACCGTAGTTCCAACGGAGGGTTTCAAAAAATCCCTATTATCATGGGGAACACTTTGGGCATTTTGAACAAATTCTTGTAACTATCCTACTCATAGAAGCCACTAAATAATTCTAGCTAAGACTTTGCAGTCATTTGTTCTCTGACCATTTACCCTGTGATAACTGTAGTAGTTGTCATTTTTCTTGGGCTCGAGGTTTGCTTAGGATTTGAGAGGAGTAAGGAAATTTACTTTCCCTATCATTGTTGTGTAAATAAAACCTACAGGTTTGTTAAGTTCTACTGAATTTTATTCAGAATCTGCCCATCGTGCTCGCTTGTTTTTTTGGTTAAACCCTGGTTTTACTCCTCCCCTATGTTCTGCCTTCTTTTTGGCATGATAAATTTCATCCATTCGGATGAATCTATCTATGCAAAAATGAAATTCTTACAAGCTTCAGCTTCACTTACTATGAAATCTCGTTATAAGGGTGTATTATTCTAAAGTCTTGCATGGATAACAATTAGTTTTGGCTCAACATTCATCCCTATATCCCTTAACATTTCGACATTAAACCTTTACAGATAATCTCCTAGAAGTTCCCCTAGTTGTTGCTTAACGTTTGCAACAATTGTGTAGTGTACATTGGGGTCTTTGCTAACACAGAATTGGGCAACCAACTCATAAGAGAACTGCTTCCAGGAATATGTGGTCTTATCTCGATATCGTCATACCATTTTGTAGCAACACTTATAGAGTTACACGGAAAAGCCGATAGCGAACAACTACAGAGGCACTGTACATTTCCATTTAGCTATCAAAGGCCATTAGATGATCATTAGGATTTGTAGTTCCTTAGTATTTATTTGTATGGTTTCTACCTATGAAGGGATGGTTGCGAACATAATTTCATCTGTGAACGAAGTAACTCTTTCATTTCTATTTTCCTCCGCATCATAGGTCTTCTTTCCCTTCGTGTTGAGTGAATCTTTTATTGCTTTCGGTATTAAATCCTTGATGTAAGCATCTTTGTTAGGGTAATTTTTTTAGCGGGGTTATACCCTTCGGTGATGGAGCTTTCGTACTACTCCACCTTACTATGCA
Source organism: Allium sativum (assembly GCA_030737875.1). NCBI lineage: Eukaryota > Viridiplantae > Streptophyta > Magnoliopsida > Asparagales > Amaryllidaceae > Allium > Allium sativum. Next base: position 762,253 of record JASFAX010000064.1, read on the forward strand.
ATTTTCCTTGATAACCAGCCTTCACATTTTTATTCTTTAGATTCTTTCTCCCTGGCTATTTGTTCTTCTTCTCCTTATAATAGGCAGCCTAAGACTCCTTTTTAGACTCATCTTCCTGGTTTGTGTTCTTAGCATTACTATGAATTTTAGTTGAATTTTGAGCAAGTAGATCGTCTGTTAGAGCTTTTATTCCAGCAATCCAACCCTCTAATTGATTGACTTTTTTGTGTTTGTACCCTGAGACTCTGTATCAGAGGTTCTCCATGAAGAGATTTTGCTTGGTTGAAAGACAAAAAACATCTTCTCTCGAGTGGTAAACTTCGTTTTCATTAATTATGTACAGCTTCTTCGAATTAGTTTTCATAATTCCTGCATTTAACAAAATTCGAAGATAAAATTAGTTTATGTTAACCATGTGGTTGGATGTTCAAGCTCTCCCTCTAATGCTAAAAATGTTAGCCATAAAAATGGTTAATACCCCAAAATGTGCTTTAGATGAACAAACTGCTAGCCACAAAAATGATTAGCATCTTGGATGTATTCCCACTGCAGAGTTGAAAACCATTTGTCATGCCCTCAAAGGCCAACATTTGTTTCTGGATTTTCAACATATGTGGTAATGTCTGCCCTTTTTGCGGAAGATGACATCCTTCTAAAGAAGTGCACTACAATAGGAAGCCCTGAAAAGAGAGGTAGAACATGATACGAGATTCCTATAAGATGCTACTTTTATTGGAAATAGTAATTTACTCGCCTTTAGGAGAGATTACTATCACCTTTGGTGCAGTTCCTCTCTTCGGGTTTCACATTATAGATTTGGATAAAAGTAAGAAATTAGAAAATAAATAATCTATTATCTGCTATTAAGAGACTTAATAATCGTGATAGGTCATGCTCCATTCTCTTAAAATTAAAAAACCAATGACCAAATTTCTTGAATCCTCTTTATTGAAAGTTAAGGACGAGATTACAAGAAATTAGAAAAATTCCCCTATTCGATTTTTAAATTAGAGTTTTAATCTACAATTTCAGATTAAGTTTTTAAAATGAACTCTCCTCCGTCTTGGTCTTCTAGGGTTCTACTTATAAGAGCGGATTGGCCTCTGTAACGAGCCGGATTTTTGGCGACTTTGGTTATCGACATAAGCACGATGTCGATAACCAAAACATCGAAAAATCCTGGTAATTAGTGAAAGAAATTAGAGGGTGAGGAAAGATAAGATAGAAACTTAGAATAGAAGAAGAAGAAGAACACAACATCAGATTAACACAAATCTCACAGCGGAACGAATAAATATATTTCATAACATAACTTTGAAATACAAATCTGTACTTGAATATACATATCATTATCAAAGTACATCACTTACAACACAGCGGAAATAACTATAGCTATATGATCCTGAAGCCTCCTGCTCCAAGCTCTTCCAGTATATCTGTAAATCCCGACTACTTGACTGCCCGTACAAATTTAGGCACCCAAGAGTTTAGGGAAAACAACAAAGTAAACTCCGGGTCAGTCATGGGACTGGTATGAGTAAAACAGTTTAAAAACAGTTCGAACAAGTAAACGAATCTCATAAGACCACACCGCATAACGGAACGGGTTTTCCCTTATGAAAATCCAATTTATCTTTATATCAAAAACCTTTTGATATTATAATTGTAACGACCCGCATTCTACGCATCATAGAATCGTAGAATATTTATTTCTGTCACATACGAACTCGTACGGTCATGTAACTTTGGGAGACGACTATTGGGGTCACTTCCCATGTTCATGATTTTTCCCGATTTTTAAATGACCATTTTACCCCTGGTTGGCACTGTTTTGGTCATAACTTTTGACTGGAAAGGAATTTTGACCTGAAACCACTTCCATTGGCTTCGGATGATGGTTTCTCTTTCCGTAGAGTGGTTACATTAGCCAAACGGACTCACCGTTTGGGAGATATGGCTGAAACAAGTTTCAGATGGTGAAAAACAGCTTAATTGGGCTTAACCGGGTGATTAGCAGCTAGGCCCAAGGGGAATTTCGGGTTTAGGGAGATATAGGTGCTGATTAGGGTTAGAAAACATTTCTTTAGAAATTTTCCAGCCGCCACTTTCATTTCTCTTAACCTAGTCATGGCCTCCACTCTCTAAATCTCTCTAAAACACCCAAAAAAATCACCTTCTAATTGAAGATTAGGCTTAGCAAACATTAAATTAAGAAGAAAAGCACCAAAGCAAGGTTGGAGCTGCTGTATAAGATTGGGAACAGCGCCAAATCAGAGAACATTTCAGTTTTGGGGTTCTAGTTGTGGCAAAGGTGAGTGATAACATCATTTTGACACTAATTACGGTTGATTAAGGGTAATTAGTGAAGATTAGCGAATTTATACGTAAATAAATTCTGGAAAAATTCTTAAAATTCTAAAATAATGTTTTAAGGCTCTGTTAGAAATTTGAGATAATTTCGATGTGTTTTGTTAATTGTATGCCTAAACATGATTAAGAGTGCTTAAGGGAAAATATGAAGTTTTAGCTACTTTTGATCCATTTTGATTCATTTGAATTGTTGGTTGTTGTTTGTGGTTGCTATTACATGTTGCTATGACTCTGTGGCATGTTTCATGATTGATTAGAATAGTTAAATTGCTCGAAAACGTCGTCGAATGGCGTAGAAAGCTTGCTGGCAAATTTCAGAAGTGTGCAGGTTCCGAACCGGTTCGGATCGGAGAAAGGGGGTCGGATCGGATTTGTGAACTGACCAAGGGGATTCGAACTGGATTGGAACTTGTCGCTGGAGAAGGCTTGGCAAAAAGGAAGGCTGTTCACTTAGAGTTGGGGTGGACAAGGGGATCGGATCGGAGTAAGCTAGGGAGCGGAGCGGATCGGATCGGAAGAGTGATTGGAGGCCAGATCGGATCGACATGGAGATGCAGGGCTCGGATCGGAAGCAAACACTCGGGAGAAGCAAGAGGGGAAGCTACGCGGATCAGATGGAAAGGAGGGATCGGATCGGAATACGTGAAGAAATAAGCTAGGGATTGGAGCGCTGGAGGGAGGAACCCCGACCCGACCCGGAGCAAAGTGCCCGACCCGAATCGAATGAAAGAAGACAAGGAGAAGGATCCGAACCCAGAGGAAGGTGGCATTCCGAACCGAACCGAGCATAGGTGACCGAACCGAACCGAGCATAGGTGACCGAACCGAACCGAGCATGGGCAACTGAACCGAACCAAATTCTAGAGTTGTTAATGCGCGACAACTTTTCTGAAGACCCACTCCAATCCAACCAAACCCGAGATGCAAAGGAAGTCCAAATGAGAAGTTAGAGCTTAAGATTCAGATGGGAATCAACGAGTTCACTTCAGGATTGGGCTTTGCTGCGGGACGCGTGCTAAGGAGTTATCGGCACCTATAGCTTTGGACCACTATGGTAGGAGGTACGAAGGCGGATTCAGGGCCATTATGGCATTGGTAGAACCAAGGGCTATGACCAATGAAGTGGGTCATTGAAATGTTTGGTCATGACTCCAAGTGTTTGGCTTGGTCACAGCAGGGTTTCTACAAGTCGGGATTCGTCGTTACCTCAGTTTGTCTAGTGTTCCAAAGTGGTAGATGTCGTACGCTTTACGCACTGAGTGAGAGATGTAAGGATGGTTGCTATGGATGGTTTGTTTGCTATCATTGTGACATGCACACCCCACCCCGTATTCTTACACTATTTATTATGGCACCTTGGGGTATTGTACGGTATGTGGTACTAACTCTTTGGTTGCAGGTCCAGGTTCAGGTATGGATTAGTATACCTGTTATTACTTTGTTTAGATGTTTATCGCTCACACCAGGCTTTATGTCTGACCCAGAGTTTTATGTCTCTTCTTATTACTCTGGGTGCTCACACGAGCAGACTAGAGACAGGTTAGCGGGTGATGCACGGGTAGATGATCCGGAGACGAGCAGGAGGCTTCCACGTACTATATACATAATATTCTCCCTGTGCTGTTGAAGATCACTGCTTGGGCATTGTTGGTGTATCTTCTACTTTAGCTTTCTTTTGCTTAGAGACAGTAAATTTGGAAAAGTTGTAATAAGCTGTATTTGGATTTCCGCTGCTCTGTTGTTGACATTGATTATTAGTTATCAGCTTATGCACTGTCTCGCCTGTTTTATGTCAAGTATATTATTATTATATTTTATTCCATGCGCTGTGAGACATCCTACAGGTTCTTTGGTTAGTTCATTCCCTTCTTTCCTTTCTTCTGACGACCGTCTTGTGCTAGTCGGGCATGTGTACAGCGCACTTTTGGAGGAAATGCAGGCTGGTGCGGGGCGGGCCGTAACACTTGGTATCAGAGCTCTAGGTTGCGTAGTTAGCCTAGGGAAGTTATCAGGGAGAGATAATATACGTATACGAGAGAGCGTATTTGTGATTACTTTGGTTTTTAAAAGCTATATATATATATATATATACTATTAGTAGTATAAGGATGAAGTCGTACTGCACTAGCACCACTATGGAGTCGTTAATCATTTCCTTTTTCAGATTGACGATGAGCCGAGATACTAGAGGTGCTGGTAGGGGAGCCAATAATGGGAATGCTGCTGACATGAGGACGATGTTTACTGACCTCATGAGAGAGATGCTTAGAGATGTACAGAGGGCAGCTCCCAATGGTGGAAATGGTGGTGGTCCAATAGTGCAGGCGCCAAGAGTCGACTTCACCAAGCTGAATAAGGACTATACTAGTCTTGGTGGGAAGCCGTTCCACGGAACGGAGTCGGCTACGGATGTTCAAGATTGGTTGGATAGTTGCGAACGTATCTTCGAGAATTTGGGTATCGAGGATGCGATGAAGAGAAAGCTAGCGTCCCGTCAGCTGCAAGGGCGGGCAATGAATTGGTGGAATGCTATAAAGGCAGCTACTCCCGAAGATCAGATTACTTGGGAGCAGTTTAAGGCTCGCTTTAGTGAGAAGTTCATTCCAGCTGCTCAGAAGTCAATGTTGTTTAAGAAATTCTTGGAGCTCAAGCAGAATGGCAGGGCTGTCTCGGAGTATATTGCTGAATTTGACACTTTGTCGAAGTACGGGTTATCTCTTATTGATACTGCCGAGAAAAAGAATGAGAAGTTCATAACTGGTTTGGATCAGTACTTGGGGGAAAAACTTATTAACCACATCGATGAGACGTTTGAATCGATTGTGGGGAAAGCATTAAGATCAGAGAGTCTCTACCCTAAGCCGAAGACCGAGGTTGCATCCGCAGATGAGCCAAAGCCACAAGTAAGTGGTAGAGGCAAGGGTGGTTCCCAGAATAAAAGAAAACAGAACCAGACTAAGGATGGCCAGAAGAAAAAGAATAAGCAAGATGTGGAGTGCTTCAGCTGTGGTAAGAAGGGCCATTATGCTAGTAATTGTCGGGCCAAGCCAGCGGATAGGAAGTGCTTCAATTGTGGCCAGTTGGGACATCACAAGGACAAGTGTCCACAGCCCCCTAAAGAAAAGCAAATGGTGAAAGCATACGCTCTTAATGCTATTCCTTCTTCGTCGAATGCCCCGACTGCGGCGGAGAAGGGAAAGAATGTCGTCATTCAAGGTATGCTTTCTGTTTATGATGTTCCTGTTAGAGTTTTGTTTGATACCGGAGCTTCCAGTTCTTTCATATCTAGTGACCTGGTAGATAGGTTGGGATTGGAGCCCGAGATTGTCGATAGACCTGTAGTAGTGACGAACCCGATTGGTGGTTCGACTAGTCTTAGCATGATTTGTCGTAATGTGGTTCTATCGAGTCATGGATGCATGTTTGTTTGTGATTGCTTTGTTTTGGGCTTTACTGGGTTTGGCATTATTTTGGGAGTAGATTGGCTCCAAAGATACGGGGTGGTGGTAGACTGTGAGGGCTTGTTGGTGACAGCTAGAGCGGATGATGGGCGGAGGATAGTGTTTGGTGGTCTACCCAGTAAGGGGGTATTGGCTAGTTTTCTAAACTCCCTCGACATTCCGCATAGTGAGTTGTCAGGTTTGCCCGTGGTTGGCCAGTATCCGGATGTTTTCGAAGAAGTGACCGGACTCCCACCACACCGAGAGATTGAGTTTCATATTGATTTGGTAAAGGATGCCAGGCCTATAGTGATGCCACTTCGTCGTATGGCACCAAGAGAGCAGCGAGAGCTCGAGGTGCAAGTCAGCGATCTTTTGAAGAAGGGATTTATCAGAAGGAGTGTTTCTGAGTGGGGAGCACCAGTTGTGTTTGCTACCAAGGCGGATGGTTCCCTTCGTTTGTGTGTAGACTACCGCGAGTTGAATAAGGTGACGAGGAAGAACAAGTATCCTCTACCGCGGATAGATGATTTGTTTGATCAGTTGAGTGGCGCGAGAGTATTCTCTCAGTTGGATCTCGCGACAGGTTTTCATCAGCTTAGAGTGGAAGCTGAGAGTATAGCTAAAACGGCATTTCGGACGCCGTCTGGGTTTTATGAGTGGTTGGTCATGCCATTCGGGCTGACCAATGCCCCAGCATATTTTGTGGATCTTATGAATAGGGTATTCAGAGATCAGTTGAATAAGTTTGTCCTTGTGTTCGTTGATGATATTTTGGTCTATTCGAGGGCAGAGGAAGAACACAAGGAACATTTAAGAGTAGCGATGGAGGTGTTGAGAAAACACCAATTGAAAGCAAAGTTTTCTAAGTGTCACTTCTGGAAGAGGGAAGTGAGGTTCTTGGGCCATGTTGTATCAGAGAGTGGTATTGCCGTGGACCCAGCAAAGGTGGCTACGGTACAAGATTGGCCTACGCCCAAGAATGCAACAGATGTAAGAAGTTTCTTGGGATTAGCTGGATATTATCGTAAGTTTATCCAAGGTTTCTCCAAGATAGCAGCACCATTGACCCAGTTGACCAAGAAGAATCAAGCTTTTGTTTGGGATGAAAGGTGCGAGAATGCGTTTAAAAGCCTAAAGGACAAGTTGACAAGCGCACCAGTGTTAGTCATTCCTAAGGGGGATGAAGAGATGACGGTATACACGGATGCCTGTGGTACCGGACTGGGTGCTGTATTGATGCAAGACGGCAGGGTTGTAGCTTATGCAAGTCGGCAATTGAAACCGCACGAGAGAAGATACCCTACCCATGATTTAGAATTGGCAGCGATCGTGTTCGCATTAAAGATGTGGAGACACTATCTCTTGGGAGAAAGATTTGAGCTGTTTACAGATCATAAGTCGTTAAAGTATCTATTCTCCCAGAAGGATTTAAATCTCCGTCAGCAGAGATGGTTAGAGTTCTTAGCTTCCTATGATTTTGACATCGCATACACACCAGGAAAGGGTAATGCGGTGGCTGATGCATTGAGTAGAAGACATGCCAGCTTAGGGGCTATGTTCCTTGAATGGAAGCAACTGGAGTTTATAGCGGGGTTTGATTTCAGACCAAAGTGCGAATTGGATCCAGAAATGTTAGCAAGTTTGACGATCAGACCCACTTTAGTTGAACGGATCGGCTCTAGTCAGAGGGACGATCCTAATCTATTGGAAATCATCTCCAAGTTAGAGATGGATATCAATGAGGAGATGAACAGGTATGGGCTTGATCGAGATGGATGGCTTAGGAAGAATGGAAAGCTTGTTGTACCCAATGTCAATGGATTGAGGGATGAAGTGCTTAGAGAATGTCATCACTCAAAGCTGACTATACACCCCGGTGGTAACAAGATGTATCGAAATATGAAGCAGACTTACTACTGGGAAGGGATGAAAAGAGACGTTGGGAAGTTTGTATCCAAGTGCATGAATTGCTAGCTAGTTAAAGCCGAGCAAAAGAAGCCTAGTGGGTTGATACAGCCTTTAGAAATTCCCGAATGGAAATGGGAGCAAGTCTCGATGGATTTCATCGATGGTTTACCAAGGACTAGATCGGGATATGACAGCATTTGGGTAATTGTAGATCGACTGACTAAAAGTGCAAGGTTTATACCAGTCAAATCGACAAGAACGGCAGCTAAGTTAGCAGAATTGTATATGAAGTGGGTAGTGAGATTTCATGGAGTACCTAAAGGCATTGTGAGCGACCGAGACCCGTTGTTCACTAGTGGGTTTTGGAAGAGCTTACAAGAGGCTCTAGGGTCAGAGTTACATCTTAGTACCGCATATCATCCTCAGACCGACGGTCAGACGGAGAGGGTGAACCGTATTTTGGAAGATCTCTTGAGAGCATGTATATTGGATTTTGGTGGATCATAGGATGACCATTTGCATCTAGTAGAGTTTGCATATAATAATAGCTACCAATCCAGTATCGGTATGGCTCCGTTTGAAGCTTTGTATGGAAGACCGTGCAACTCACCATCATGTTGGATAGAGACTGGCGAGAAGTTTATGCTTGGACCAGATGTGGTGAGGGAAACTTCAGATAAGATCAAGATTATTCAGCAACGAATGAAGGCAGCCCAAGATAGACAGAAGAGTTATGCTGATAAGAGGCGAAGAGACCTAAAATTCTCCGTTGGCGACTTGGTGTTTGTCAAGATTTCTCCGTTGAAGAGCGTAATACGATTTGGCAGGAAAGGCAAGTTGGCACCAAGATTTGTTGGCCCATTCCCTGTTCTTGAACTAGTCGGGAATTTGGCATATAGAATTGACTTACCAGAGAAGATGGCAGGAGTTCATAACGTATTTCATGTTTCCCAACTAAGGAAATTCGTTCACGACTCAGATATAACTATTTCACCTGATCAGTTAGAGGACTTCGAAATAGAACCCGAGGCGGTTGGGAACCGCAAGCCGGCCCGTATTGTCGAGCACGACATGAAGCAACTTCGAAGGAAGGCGGTGAAGCTAGTCAAGGTTCAGTGGGGCGAGGACGAGAATGATTGTACTTGGGAGACAGAGGAGAACATTAAGAAATCACACCCAGAACTCTTTGTCTGGTAAGGTTTTGACTTCGATTTAGTTTTTCCGCATGCTAGGATAGGCTTGTTTGCTTGTTTTGCATGTTTGATTGTTATATGTGGTTGTTAGGCATGCGGGATCCTTTGTATGTTTTGGGTTAAAGAATTTCGGGGGCGAAATTTCTTAAGGGGGGGAGAGTGTAACGACCCGCATTCTACGCATCATAGAATCGTAGAATATTTATTTCTGTCACATACGAACTCGTACGGTCATGTAACTTTGGGAGACGACTATTGGGGTCACTTCCCATGTTCATGATTTTTCCCGATTTTTAAATGACCATTTTACCCCTGGTTGGCACTGTTTTGGTCATAACTTTTGACTGGAAAGGAATTTTGTCTTGAAACCACTTCCATTAGCTTCGGATGATGGTTTCTCTTTCCGTAGAGTGGTTACATTAGCCAAACGGACTCACCGTTTGGGAGATATGGATGAAACAAGTTTCAGATGGTGAAAAACAGCTTAATTGGGCTTAACCGGGTGATTAGCAGCTAGGCCCAAGGGGAATTTCGGGTTTAGGGAGATATAGGTGCTGATTAGGGTTAGAAAACATTTCTTTAGAAATTTTCCAGCCGCCACTTTCATTTCTCTTAACCTAGTCATGGCCTCCACTCTCTAAATCTCTCTAAAACACCCAAAAAAATCACCTTCTAATTGAAGATTAGGCTTAGCAAACATTAAATTAAGAAGAAAAGCACCAAAGCAAGGTTGGAGCTGCTGTATAAGATTGGGAACAGCGCCAAATCAGAGAAAATTTCAGTTTTGGGGTTCTAGTTGTGGCAAAGGTGAGTGATAACATCATTTTGACACTAATTACGGTTGATTAAGGGTAATTAGTGAAGATTAGCGAATTTATACGTAAATAAATTCTGGAAAAATTCTTAAAATTCTAAAATAATGTTTTAAGGCTCTGTTAGAAATTTGAGATAATTTCGATGTGTTTTGTTAATTGTATGCCTAAACATGATTAAGAGTGCTTAAGGGAAAATATGAAGTTTTAGCTACTTTTGATCCATTTTGATTCATTTGAATTGTTGGTTGTTGTTTGTGGTTGCTATTACATGTTGCTATGACTCTGTGGCATGTTTCATGATTGATTAGAATAGTTAAATTGCTCGAAAACGTCGTCGAATGGCGTAGAAAGCTTGCTGGCAAATTTCAGAAGTGTGCAGGTTCCGAACCGGTTCGGATCGGAGAAAGGGGGTCGGATCGGATTTGTGAACTGACCAAGGGGATTCGAACTGGATTGGAACTTGTCGCTGGAGAAGGCTTGGCAAAAAGGAAGGCTGTTCACTTAGAGTTGGGGTGGACAAGGGGATCGGATCGGAGTAAGCTAGGGAGCGGAGCGGATCGGATCGGAAGAGTGATTGGAGGCCAGATCGGATCGACATGGAGATGCAGGGCTCGGATCGGAAGCAAACACTCGGGAGAAGCAAGAGGGGAAGCTACGCGGATCAGATGGCAAGGAGGGATCGGATCGGAATACGTGAAGAAATAAGCTAGGGATTGGAGCGCTGGAGGGAGGAACCCCGACCCGACCCGGAGCAAAGTGCCCGACCCGAATCGAATGAAAGAAGACAAGGAGAAGGATCCGAACCCAGAGGAAGGTGGCATTCCGAACCGAACCGAGCATAGGTGACCGAACCGAACCGAGCATAGGTGACCGAACCGAACCGAGCATAGGTGACCGAACCGAACCGAGCATGGGCAACTGAACCGAACCAAATTCTAGAGCTGTTAATGCGCGACAACTTTTCTGAAGACCCACTCCAATCCAACCAAACCCGAGATGCAAAGGAAGTCCAAATGAGAAGTTAGAGCTTAAGATTCAGATGGGAATCAACGAGTTCACTTCAGGATTGGGCTTTGCTGCGGGACGCGTGCTAAGGAGTTATCGGCACCTATAGCTTTGGACCACTATGGTAGGAGGTACGAAGGCGGATTCAGGGCCATTATGGCATTGGTAGAACCAAGGGCTATGACCAATGAAGTGGGTCATTGAAATGTTTGGTCATGACTCCAAGTGTTTGGCTTGGTCACAGCAGGGTTTCTACAAGTCGGGATTCGTCGTTACCTCAGTTTGTCTAGTGTTCCAAAGTGGTAGATGTCGTACGCTTTACGCACTGAGTGAGAGATGTAAGGATGGTTGCTATGGATGGTTTGTTTGCTATCATTGTGACATGCACACCCCACCCCGTATTCTTACACTATTTATTATGGCACCTTGGGGTATTGTACGGTATGTGGTACTAACTCTTTGGTTGCAGGTCCAGGTTCAGGTATGGATTAGTATACCTGTTATTACTTTGTTTAGATGTTTATCGCTCACACCAGGCTTTATGTCTGACCCAGAGTTTTATGTCTCTTCTTATTACTCTGGGTGCTCACACGAGCAGACTAGAGACAGGTTAGCGGGTGATGCATGGGTAGATGATCCGGAGACGAGCAGGAGGCTTCCACGTACTATATACATAATATTCTCCCTGTGCTGTTGAAGATCACTGCTTGGGCATTGTTGGTGTATCTTCTACTTTAGCTTTCTTTTGCTTAGAGACAGTAAATTTGGAAAAGTTGTAATAAGCTGTATTTGGATTTCCGCTGCTCTGTTGTTGACATTGATTATTAGTTATCAGCTTATGCACTGTCTCGCCTGTTTTATGTCAAGTATGTTATTATTATATTTTATTCCATGCGCTGTGAGACATCCTACAGGTTCTTTGGTTAGTTCATTCCCTTCTTTCCTTTCTTCTGACGACCGTCTTGTGCTAGTCGGGCATGTGTACAGCGCACTTTTGGAGGAAATGCAGGCTGGTGCGGGGCGGGCCGTAACAATAATAATGTCTATCAACCACATTATATATAATCATCTAGCAGAAACACTTTCATCTCACGTTCTACATATATAGTATACAATCAAAACCACAAGCACGTATTGGGTAATGGATTTCCAACTATGACAAGGTATGGAACCACCTATCGCTCGTGTACCTCTAGAGAGGAATACACTGGGTTCAACAAGAAAATCTTGCAACCCGGCCACACATGACCGACCACTCATTTCGCTTGAGCGTATCGAATGTATATCACCAACAGTTGGGATCAGCAACCGTTTCCCGAATGGGACAGCATCAACAATAGATTTTTAGAAGTAAATGAAACTCTAGATCAGGGGATTATACATCCTACTTCGGTGCGACCGACTTAGTCATGCTGCCTTCCCGATTTCTGTCATTTACCGGATGATGAGGCTAGAAGCTACGCTTTAACATCACATCAGATTCACTTTGAATGCCACATTGTCAAATCCATCAAATCACCGATTGATGTCCTCAACCATACATTACGCGTTAGCTAAAAGAAGTTTCCTTCTCCGCTTCCACTCTTGGTACAGTTGGAGAAATCAATATATGTGATCGTCTGGAAATAATCTGTCAGACATCCGTCCATACAAGTCATCCAGGAACAGGATGAACCGAAGGCACTATTCTGTAAAAAGGATAGCCCGTGCATAACTCCGTCTTCAACTTCCTTTGGCATATATGATTCGCAATGCTTATGCCAATACAGAGTGGTTCTTTGGATAATAATCCAACCGGTCTCTCCATATTAACAACGTTAAAATGGTCAAAACTTCGATAGTCTGTGATTTAACTATCGAATAAAAACAGGTGTGCAAACAACGATATTATTTCCAAATGGAAATTATATCGATCAAACATCATTTAACATTCATCACCTTAGTTCATTTTTCATCTCCTCTTTCCTGATATTCAACATTTCTTATTTTCTAAATTTGGAAAATATATGTTATTAACAATGGAAAACATTTCCATTTCTTGTTTTCTTTATTAGAAAACATTTCTGGTTTCTTATTTGGAAAACATTTCCAACGCTTCTTCATTGGACTTAGACAGATGTTTAAACAAACCATCGCGATGCCAACTCAAACCATTTCCTTTACTGCCGAACCTTAACTATTCCTTAGTTAAAAACGAAGCCAATCAAGTTGGGGTAGAACAACCTCTCAGACCTTAACTGAACAACATTTCTAACTTTGAAATAGGCAAAGTTCACTTTATATTCCTTTTACTAACTTCCTTACTTAACCCTCGTTCGAATAAATCTCTATTCGATTTATTCTATTTGATTTACTCTATTTGATTTACTCTATTCACTCAACCCATTTCGAATAAACTATATTCGATTTACTAACTTTATTCGAATAAACTATATTCTATTAACTCCTTTTACTTTAACTCTAATCGATTAAACTAACATCGATTAACTCCTTTTACTTTAACTCTAATCGATTAACTAACATTGATTAGCCCCTTTTAACATTAACTCTAATCGATTAACTAACATCGATTAGCTCCTTTTACTTTAACTCTAATCGATTAACTAACATCGATTAACTCCTTTTACTTTAACTCTAATCGATTAACTAACATCGATTAGCCCCTTTTAACTTTATTCGTTTTAAAAAAAAAACATTTTTCCCTTTTATTTATTTTCGAAATATTTCCTTTTATAAAATCTGTTGATTTTATAAAATCCCTTTATTTCAATATACCTTGAAATAATTCATTTTACATCCCAGGGTCTTTTATGATATTTAAAATATCAAATAAAAATGATCAACATCATTCCAACACCTGTAATCCATAACAAATTATATAACACATCATATATCACAATATATGAAAAACAGTAAAATAAATGTTGAGGAACCCTGTTGGGTTCCTCCAACCTGTCTCCCTGCATCACAGATGTTAAACAATATAGATAACATCACTTTCAATTCCATATGATATATTCTGTTAAACAGAATCAATATAGAAATTCAACTAACTGACTAGCAGTTCAATCAACAGTCAACACACAGTCAAACAACCAATATTTAACAGTTCTAAAAATATAACATGAAATTATAAATTGTTCAAAGTTAGTGAGATTTACTCACATTTGCGCGTTAGCCATTAAATAACGGTTTGCGTTATTTGATTCAGTCGGACAATTTATTTCGCCATAAATTGTAACGAGCTCGGATTCACTCTCAGTCAGCTTCGTTGTGAAGCTCTCGTCCATACGGTCCCAACGCAACTTACGGTTCGTCAATCTGATATCGTATGATCAAGATATTGACTATACAAGTTAATACGTATTTATATAAAACAAAAACTTGAATTTTAATTAAACACTTGGGCTCACCCTTAACTTTCTTGGCCCAAACCCGTTTTCTAAAGCCCATTCGAAATAAAAGGGTCCGCACCTTTAATTTCCTTCTTCCCAGATCTAATTTTTCCACGCTCCAGTAATTTTTCCTCAAACCGTTGACCCGTCCCTTGACCCCCTCCGGCTTCCTCCTCGGTCATCGGTCCTGGCCGCAACCACCACCATCTTCCATCTCTTCGACCTCTCTCCACGCTCATACCCTTCTAGCCAAACTCGGTGATGCATTCCATGTCACGACATCGCCTACTCTAGCCCAGGCATCAACGACAAACGGCGTCGATCCCCACACAAGAAGGCACACCAAAACTAATCGATCCCCTGAACTCAATCTCAGCCTCAAAACCACGCAATAAAGCCTTCATCCGCAACTATTCCTAACCCTAGCGGTACCGTCAAAACCGAAACCCACATCGCACCAACTGAAACAAGTACAGAGTTGAAGCAAATCATCTGAGGAGTTCAAATAACCTGGTTTCGTGATTTATGGAATTTTGCTTTTCATTTATTTGATTTTTATTTTCTGCGGTTTGTTGAGGAATGGAAGATCTGTTCTTGCATTTTAAGCAATGGGTGTGTGGTTAGGAAATTAAGCAAACGTGGCCTTCTTTTTTATCACGGAACTCATTAGGATATTTTTCATTGATTAATTTATTCATTTAAAATCTTACGTTATGTTATTTACCTTCTAAAAATCGGTACGACCACATAAGGTACCTAAAAATCACGAAACTGAACGTGCAGCTACAGTTTGACATTACGGTCCCGACGAAACTGGTTTCGTCAAATTCCGACTTCGTATGCTCACACAGCGTATTTTTAACTGTCAGAGTATCGACTGTTTTTCACCTTAAAAATTGATACGGCCACATACTGACTTCAAAAATCACGGAAATTGAAATCTAGCAATAATTTAATATTGCGGATCCAACAAAATTAGCTTCAATGAATTATGAGGTCGTTTGCACAACCGGCTATTTTTAAAGCGCTGAATGACCCATTTAAATATATAAATAAAATTAAATTAAATATAATTAAATTTATATTGTCGTATATATCCACATACGATGTCGTACAGCTCCAGAATATCCTATTAGAATTATAACTTGATTATCCAGAATTCCAGAATAAATCGATATTCAATTTATATCGAAAATCCATTTATAACGTAATTAAAGCGTCGCAAATTATAAAGGAATTCCACAGCGACTTTTCTGAAATTAGATTTGGACATAAATCAAAATCTACATGACGAAATCCCAATTTTTCTCTTCCACTAGAAAGATATACTCCACCAGCTCCACACGTTACTTGTTTTATAGAAATCCGGCTTAAAACGAATCCTGTACATTCAGATGAAGTTCGAATCGCCAATTTACGAACTGCAGCGCCATTTCGAGCACGTTTATAATTATATTATAAACTATACGTTCAACTGTCGACGATTGAATATATTCGTTATTCAAATTAAATTCCTAGCTGAATTAAATATCACAGATGATCTGGTTCACACCATATCGTCATTTCGGCCAATTCTGATTATTTCAGAATTAAATATATTATTTAATTTATTATTTTAATTAAATATTCATCATTATTTAATTAACTGACCATTAAATTCACTATACCACCATTTATATAATTAAATAAATTAATTTCAATACCTCTGCCAATGCGGGTCATTACAATCTTCCCCACTTAAAATAATTTCGTCCTCGAAATTGCTAAAAGGTAGAGAACGGCCCTACCGACTGGTTAGAACATATTTGTTCATTTCTTAACTTCAGTTTCAACCAAAACCAATTTAATTTCAATTAAATATTAATTAATTCTTATCAACGAAAATTTTCAAAAATCCTGAAAATTTTCTAACGCCTTAACTCTTCGAAAAATTTCGCCAGCACCTCCTTTGTACTGGTTAATCGGTCAAACTCCAACTCGCCTCTCTGGGCCATCTCCAACCCAAAGGAAAATCAAACAGCCAAGCGGCTTGCCAATTCGGTTCATAAATCTTATATCCAATAGAAATATAAACTTGTACCTTTTGTCGGCATATCATTATATCCTTTCACCTGTTATCAATTCAACATATACCAGGGTTATCCCAATCAAACTCCAATCCACTTTTTATCCACAATTTCAACCATTCGCTTATACCTAAGTCGAATTTTATTTCAAATTCGAGTTCCATTCTCGATTCCAAACTCTTTACTTGATTATCAAGTTACACTTCAAATTTGAGTCCCCCAAATCCAATTCATTTGATATCATTCTAATTCAATCTCAGTTACCACTTTACTGTCTTTACTTTAATTCAAATTTTCTTTCACAAATTTTTGTTAAATTTGTTTTTAATTCAAACAGTCCTTCCCTAGGAATTTTAAACAGTTTACTTTTTTCCAAAAATCAAATTTTCCTTTTGAACATGTCACTGAGCCCTTAATTAATATTCCATTAGTTAAATCACTTCTCTATTTCTTTATTCATATTTGTTAACCAAGTATTTTCAATAACCATATTGGCCTTTTATGTTATTTGGAAAACACTTCTGAATATCGCCTTCCTTTATTTTCTAACCTTTAGAAAATATATACTACTTATAATTGGAAAATATTCCAATTACTTATCTCTTTTCCGATCTCGTTTATTTCTATGCTTAGGAAATATTTATTATTCTATTTCCAAGCTTACACTTATTTGGGTTAAAACAGATGTTGTGTAAAACATCGTTACGACAACCCAAATACTATATTTAACTAACTCTTATTCGACATTGATCTTCGAGCCTGAAATATTACTATTTATTCGTTAATAATGAAATTAATCAAGTTGGGGTATAACTACCTCTCAGACCTTGACTGAATAACATTTATAACGTCAAAACAGATATGACTACTTACTCGAATAATCAATACCATACAACTACTTATTAACTTTTAAACACATATACACCTCCTATTTCTATTCTTACTAGATTTTATTCTAGACTTCCTTTTTGATTTTACTATCCTATTTTTAAGTTCATTTTCTTATCGACTTCTATATATATATATCGATATGTTGATTTCTAACTATCAGATTATCTTAAAAATATTCTAACTTTTTAAATTCCCGGAAAAATTATCCATAACCTTCTTTGTACTAGGAGCATCGGGAAAATCCCCAAACTGCCACACAGGCCTTCTCCAATCAAAAAGAAAAAGAAAGCCAAGCGGCTAGCCGATACGGCGCATAAAATCTCATATATGAATTAAATACATACCTTTTTGTCGGGCATTCTATTTATATACCTTCATACCTTATCCATACATATCTCATGTATATTTATACATTTCTAATTCATTTCAACTTAATCCAATCATTTTAACTTAGCTAGTTAAGTGATTTTCAAATTACCGGTTTGCCCATTTCACCTTTTTATTTGAATTTACATGTTCAAATATAGGTTTAACTTATTTATAAACTAATTGAATTCCATTTCAATTTTATTTGAATTTCCTATATTCAAATTCCATTTCGATTCTCTTATTCAAATTCTATGTTTGAATTTCATTTCAATTCTATTTGAATCCTCTACATTCAAATTTGATTTTCACTTTCGATATTCAAATCCTATATTTGAAATCTCTTATATTTTCTATATCCAAACGCCATTTGAATTTCTATATTCAAACTCTATATCACTTCCATTGAATTTCATATATTCAAACTCCCTTTGAATTTCTATATTCAATTTCTATTTCACTTCCATTGAATTTCATATATTCAAACTCTATATTCAAATCTATTTTATAAATCTATTTTGAAATTCAACACAACTTGTCTTTCCCAAAACAAATTCAAAACAGTATCTCTGGTAGTAATTCGTAACTTACAACTCGAAAATGAGTACTGATGATGCAGCTGTCATCATCAGAATCTATTTTCCAGCGATCGAAGTGAGTTCAATACTATAAAACCATTTCTAAACATTTCCACTTTGAAATTCAATTCAAAGTATAATTCACACTGCTTGTAAAACAATTTAAAATCTCCCAAGATCTTAAATTTTCCTTATTTTTAATCCAAATCCGTTTACAAACACTTATCCAATTCTCTAGAGTTTTAACTTCAATTTCTGGTTTAAATTTCAGATTTAACTCATCTAATTTCATGTATTTTACTTATATGAATTCTAATTGGTTATTTACATAACCATTTAATTTATAATCTTACTCGATCATAATAACAACCAATATATCCAATATATATCAAAATATACTTTGGGTAAAATTATTTTTATTTACCCTCTTTTCAAAACATACCATGATGGTTCATCGTATTCAAGTGTTTACAAAATCCCTACCGATACAGTGGATCAAACTGATCGACCAGAACCCATAAACAACTCAACCAATGAATCTCCACAATATAAATTTTTTTTATCAATAACAAATACGCTCACTCGTATATATACACTCAACTCAATCTAGGGTATTACTAACCCTATCTCTACCGAGTCACGCCACAGAGCCAAGTAATTCTTAACTTAAGCTCTGATACCAACTGTAACGACCCGGATTTTTGACGACTTTGGTTATCGACATAAGCACGATGTCGATAACCAAAACATGGAAAAATCAAGGTAATTAGTGAAAGAAATTAGTAGCTGAGGAAAGATAAGATAGAAACTTAGAATAGAAGAAGAAGAAGAACACAACATCAGAGTAACACAAATCTCACAGCGGAACGAATAAATATATTTCATAACATAACTTTGAAATACAAATCTGTACTTGAATATACATATCATTATCAAAGTACAGCACTTACAACACAGCGGAAATAACTATAGCTATATGATCCTGAAGCCTCCTGCTCCAAGCTCTTCCAGTATATATGTAAATCCCGACTACTTGTCTGCCCGTACAAATTTAGGCATCCAAGAGTTTAGGGAAAACAACAAAGTAAACTCTGGGTCAGTCATGGGACTGGTATGAGTAAAACAGTTTAAAAACAATTCGAACAAGTAAACGATATCTCATAAGACCACGCCGCATAACGGAACGGGTTTTCCCTTATGAAAATCCAATTTATCTTTATATCAAAAACCTTTTGATATTATAATAATGTCTATCAACCACAGTATATATAATCATCTAGCAGAAACGCTTTCATCTCACGTTCTAGTATATAGTATACAATCAAAACCGCAAGCACGTATTGGGTAATGGATTTCCAACTATGACAAGGTATGGAACCACCTATCACTCGTGTACCTCTAGAGAGGAATACACTGGGTTCAATAAGAACATCTTGCAACCCGGCCACACATGACCGACCACTCATTTCGCTTGAGCGTATCGAATGTATATCACCAACAGTTGGGATCAGCAACCGTTTCCCAAATGGGACAGCATCAACAATAGATTTTTAGAAGTAAATGAAACTCTAGATCAGGTGATTATACACCCTACTTCGGTGCGACCGACCTAGACATGCTGCCTGCCCGATTTCTGTCATTTACCGGATGATGAGGCTAGAAGCTACGCTTTAACATCACATCAGATTCACTTTGAATGCCACATTGTCAAATCCATCAAATCACCGATTGACGTCCTCAAACATACATTACGCGTTAGCTAAAAGAAGTTTCCTTCTCCGCTTCCACTTTGGTACAGTTGGAGAAATCAATATACGTGAACGTCTGGAAATACTCTGTTAGACATCCGTCCATACAAGTCATCCAGGAACAGGATGAACCGAAGGCACTATTCTGTAAACAGGATAGCCCTTGCATAACTCCGTCTTCAATTTCCTTTGGCATATATGATTCGCAACGCTTATGCCAATACAGAGTGGTTCTTTGGATAATAATCCAACCGGTCTCTCCATATTAACAACGTTAAAATGGTCAAAACTTCGATAGTCTGTGATTTAACTATCGAATAAAAACAGGTGTGCAAACAATGATATTATTTCAAAATGGAAATTATATCGATCAAACATCATTTAACATTCATCACCTTAGTTCATTTTTCATCTCCTCTTTCCCGATATTCAACATTTCTTATTTTCTAAATTTGGAAAATATATGTTATTAACAATGGAAAACATTTCCATTTCTTGTTTTCTTTATTAGAAAACATTTCTGGTTTCTTATTTGGAAAACATTTCCAAAGCTTCTTCATTGGACTTAGACAGATGTTAAAACAAACCATCGCGATGCCAACTCAAACCATTTCCTTTACTGCCGAACCTTAACTATTCCTTAGTTAGAAACGAAGCCAATCAAGTTGGGGTAGAACTACCTCTCAGACCTTAACTAAACAACATTTCTAACTTTGAAATAGGCAAAGTTCACTTTATATTCCTTTTACTAACTTCCTTACTTAACCCTCCTTCGAATAAATCTCTATTCGATTTATTCTATTTGATTTACTCTATTTGATTTACTCTATTCACTTAACCCCTTTCGAATAAACTATATTCGATTTACTAACTTTATTCGAATAAACTATATTCTATTAACTCCTTTTACTTCAACTCTAATCGATTAAACTAACATCGATTAACTCCTTTTACTTTAACTCTAATCGATTAACTAACATCGATTAGCCCCATTTAACTTTAACTCTAATCGATTAACTAACATCGATTAGCTCCTTTTACTTTAACTCTAATCGATTAACTAACATCGATTAACTCCTTTTACTTTAACTCTAATCGATTAACTAACATCGATTAGCCCCTTTTAACTTTATTCGTTTTAAAAAAACATTTTTCCCTTTTATTTATTTTCGAAATATTTCCTTTTATAAAATCTGTTGATTTTATAAAATCACTTTATTTCAATATACTTGAAATAATTCATTTTACATCCCAGGGTCTTTTATGATATTTAAAATATCGAATAAAAATGATCAACATCATTCCAACACCCGTAATCCATAACAGATTATATAACACATCATATATCACAATATATGAAAAACATTAAAATAAATGTTGAGGAACCCAGTTGGGTTCCTCCAACCTGTCTCCCTGCATCACAGATGTTAAACAATATAGATAACATCACTTTCAGTTCCATATGATATATTCTGTTAAACAGAATCAATATAGAAATTCAACTAACTGACCAGCAGTTCAATCAACAGTCAACACACAGTCAAACAACCAATATTTAACAGTTCTAAAAATATAACATGAAATTATAAACTGTTCAAAGTTAGTGAGATTTACTCACATTTGCGCGTTAGCCGTTAAATAACGGTTTGCGTTATTTGATTCTGTCAGACAATTTATTTCGCCATAAATTGTAACGAGCTCGGATTCACTCTCAGTCAGCTTCATTGTGAAGCTCTCGTCCATACGGGCCCAACGCAACTTACGGTTCGTCAATCTGATATCGTATGATCAAG
This sequence comes from Allium sativum, assembly GCA_030737875.1. Classification (NCBI taxonomy): domain Eukaryota; kingdom Viridiplantae; phylum Streptophyta; class Magnoliopsida; order Asparagales; family Amaryllidaceae; genus Allium; species Allium sativum. The sequence goes on from JASFAX010000064.1 coordinate 783,824, forward strand.
ATATTGACTATACAAGTTAATACGTATTTATATAAAACAAAAACTTGAATTTTAATTAAACACTTGGGCTCACCCTTAACTTTCCTGGCCCAAACCCGTTTTCTAAAGCCCATTCGAAATAAAAGGGTCCGCACCTTTAATTTCCTTCTTCCGAGATCTAATTTTTCCATGCTCCAGTAATTTTTCCTCAAACCGTTGACCCGTCCCTTGACCCCCTCCGGCTTCCTCCTCGGTCATCGGTCCTGGCCGCAACCACCACCATCTTCCATCTCTTCGACCTCTCTCCACGCTCATACCCTTCCAGCCCAACTCGGTGATGCTTCCCATGTCACGACATCGCCTGCTCCAGCCCAGGCATCAACGACAAACGGCGTCGATCTCCACACAAGAAGGCACACCAAAACTAATCGATCCCCTGAACTCAATCTCAGCCTCAAAACCACGCAATAAAGCCTTCATCCGCAACTATTCCTAACCCTAGCGGTACTGTCAAAACCGAAACCCACATCGAACCAACTGAAACAAGTACAGAGTTGAAGCAAATCATCTGAGGAGTTCAAATAACCTGGTTTCGTGATTTATGGAATTTTGCTTTTCATTTCTTTGATTTTTATTTTCTGTGGTTTATTGAGGAATGGAAGATCTGTTCTTGCGTTTTAAGCAATGGGTGTGTGGTTAGGAAATTAAGCAAATGTGGCCTTCTTTTTGATCACGGAACTCATTAGGATATTTTTCATTGATTAATTTATTCATTTAAAATCTTACGTTATGTTATTTACCTTCTAAAAATCGGTACGACCACATAAGGTACCTAAAAATCACGAAACTGAACGTGCAGCTACAGTTTGACATTACGGTCCCGACGAAACTGGTTTCGTCAAATTCCGACTTTGTATGCTCACACAACGTATTTTTAACTATCAGAATATCGACTTTTTTTCACCTTAAAAATCGGTACGGCCACATACTGACTTCAAAAATCACAGAAATTGAAATATAGCAATAATTTAATATTGTGGATCCAACAAAATTAGCTTCAATGAATTCTGAGGTCGTTTGCACAACCGGCTATTTTTAAAGCGCTGAATGACCCATTTAAATATATAAATAAAATTAAATTAAATATAATTAAATTTATATTGTCGTATATATCCACATACGATGTCGTACAGCTCCAGAATATCCTATTAGAATTATAACTTGATTATCCAGAATTCCAGAATAAATCGATATTCAATTTATATCGAAAATCCATTTATAACGTAATTAAAGCGTCGCAAATTATAAAGGAATTCCACAGTGACTTTTCTGAAATTAGATTTGGACATAAATCAAAATCTACATGAAGAAATCCCAATTTTTCTCTTCCACTAGAAAGGTATACTCCACCAGCTCCACACGTTTCTTGTTTCATAGAAATCCGGCTTAAAACGAATCCTGTACATTCAGTTGAAGTTCGAATCGCCAATTTACGAACTGCAGCGCCATTTCGAGCTCGTTTATAATTATGTTATAAACTATACGTTCAACTGTCGACGATTGAATATATTCGTTATTCAAATTTAATTCCTAGCTGAATTAAATATCATAGATGATCTGGTTCACACCATATCGTCATTTCGGCCAATTCTGATTATTTCAGAATTAAATATATTATTTAATTTATTATTTTAATTAAATATTCATCATTATTTAATTAACCGACCATTAAATTCACTATACCACCATTTATATAATTAAATAAATTAATTTTAATACCTCTGCCAATGTGGGTCATTACAGCCTCCCTTTGTCTTTGGTGGTTTCAACTAGTTATTGCTTTAGAGGGTTTTCTAAGGGTCATGCGATGGCTTCCATGGCATCAGCTTTCTTTCCTCATTAGTATTTTCAGGATTATCCCCTTTGGTTTTGGTTTGAATAGTTACGAGAGGCATATATGTGTGTAGACTCTCGACTTATAGTTGCAGCTATCTTCGAAATAATGCTTTCTCTGGCATGTTTCGGTGCACAGGCTCTTTTTCTAATATTCGACACTTTTGATGATCTTATCCTTTGCTTTTTTTTCCTTCGAAATTGAATTAATGTAGAAGCTTCTGAGGTTCTTAACGAAGGGAACTTTTAACTGGATATGAAAGAGACGATCGTGTAGGAGCTTTTCGCATTTTGAAATTTTGTCTCATGCATTATCTTTGATGCTTAGAGGCTTTGAGAGTGGATTCATTGCCTTTCGTGTTATGCCAATTGTGGCTTATTTTCCTTAAACCTCCAAGGTATGCATTGAAATCCTTACTTCATCTATCTTGGAGGGCTCTATTGGTAGTTAAAGTGGTTACCCCCAAAAGCGGGTCTAGATATGTATGTGTGTACTCTATGATGTTGTCAGCTAGATAGGAACATTTATCCCTCCTATTCTTGTCTTTAACTGCTTTTGGAGATATTCCTCTACTATTTTGTCCTTCTTTCACATTATTCGAATGATTTTTGGGTTAACACTAGGATTCAGATCTGCAAAAGTATATTTCTCAAAGGGTAACTTCAAATCACCTAAACCCCTAAAAGGGTCAACTATACTACCGGAACTGGCATCATGGGTTGGAGTCTTGGGATGTAGAGTACATGGACTTCTGAGTTACATCTTTCTCCATAACTAGAGGCTAGCTCTCCTTATCTTTCTCATGAATGAAAACGTGATTCATATCGACACCTGCATTTTCGGTGGCGACCCAACGTAGACGGCAGTATGGGGTTCATCGATCATAAGCCACCTGAATGAGGGCATGACTACTTGAGTGGCCACACCTCTGCCTCCACCCCTAAATGGAGCACCATCTAAGCTAGAACTTTTACAAGGGCTCAACATATTTTAGCAGTGTTGGAATTCATTACTTATGCATCTCTACACCCACCTTTGACCCTCTAGGATGACTCGTTAGTCAGTCAATCTAAATGTATATACATCGCAATGGGTTTTATTTATCATCCTTGCCAAATGAAAACATGAAGTTTTTAGATAAATAAAAGCTAGTTGGAAGCGAATGAATACTTACCGCTTTCCAACCAATGCCTTCTGAAGCCCCTTAATAGGACATAAAACCAATTGGTTTTATGCCACCCAGTTTTTTCCACCCATCCAAAATGATTTGGCTATTCATTGAGTCCTATTATGCTAGTTGAAATTGAAAAAGAACCACACGTTATCAATGGTCAGCTCCCGGTGAAGGTATTTAGAGTGCAGAATGTGGAGGGAAATAAGGTGTGCGTAAGCTATAAGATGCAGTTGCATCAATGCCAACCTCATATGTGAAGAATCATATAGGCAAATGAGCTGAAAGAAGGAACATAGTCAATTGTACGCATATGGTGAGAGCATGTCTTGCATCCCTCCGGAGGGGTCATGGGGGGATTTCAAGACAGCAGGAACTCGGACTTGATAGAAAGGAATCCCATGTTTAGCACAAAGTCTTTTTAACTTGGACTCGTCCATTGTTATAAGCTAAGAATAGGTAGGATATTTGAGAAGGATGACTCCAAGAAGAGTGCCTGGAGCTGGAGCGACTCCTGCAACGTCGGATTCTCCAGTAGTCGTTGTTTTCCCTTCCTCCAATAAAACTGCAGATAACCCACCACGAGCATGGACCCAATGTTGGGATCCTTTGCTGTTGGACTCAACAGCAGAGCTGGAATCCATATCTAGATCTTTATAAGTTGTCTCTTTCTTGGATCCGGCCTTAGAAGATCTTGTGGAATATTGACGATTCATTGTGGCACTCAAAAAACATCACTAGTTAGAGTGATTAGCCTATACCTCCATATGTGAACTAGTGTGATATGTGCAGTGTAATGTGAGGACTTGTACATCAACAAAAAAATATATTCATGATGTGCTTTGATAGATCACCGTTCCCAACCTTCTAATCTAGCTTTAATTATAGCCAACCGCAGAACAAGATTTCATGGAAGATGGCGCCATTTTGTTTGGGCAGTCCATGTTCAAATCCTAACTGTCCGAGTGATCATATATGCTATAATCCTAACTATCCAAACTTTTGCTCTTTCGATTAGTTCAAGTTTTCAGGTTAGGCATAGAATAGCATCGGCGTCATCTCCATGAATATTCAAGTTGTAGAATGCCCATGATCAAGTGATGATTGTAGTTAGCATTTCCATTTTAATGTATGCTCGGGTCGGCCAAGGATGTTTGGTTAGGATGGGGTCTGCCAGATCCTGATTGGCATAACGATCCTACCAAACCCACCTGAGTCCCGAACCACATACTTTCTATTCTTCCTTTCACCACTTCCATTTTCCATCTCCTCCCTTCGTCAATCGCTCCATCGAGCCAATACAAAGCAAAATCACTTCCATCCAATCCTCTTTCTCCCTTCAATCTCTCCTCCTCACTGCCTTCACCCAAAATCAGTAAAACCTGCAGCTTCAAACCAACTCTGTCACCACCACACATCAGATCATATACCGTCTCATCTCACTTCCTAGACTTCATCCACCTCCTTCACTACCTCACTTGAAGACTTTTCCACTACCCCTGGGCTTGCCTACGATTAGTATAAAAATAATAATCGAACTCAATTTCAAAACCCACTTAGTTTGAGAGGTTGAATTTCACGACAAGCGCTGGTGGTTTGCGAAGACGTTGGTGAAGTAGATTAGTTTTGGGAAGAAGGAAAACTAAGGGGTTTCTGTTAAAGCTCGATTCAGTGAAAGTGTATAAGAAGAGTAGTGAAACACCCCACCTCCATTAGGGTCACTCTCAAAGGGAATGCCCTAATTTTGGTGGAGGTTTATAAGTATAAGTCACAGATATACAAGACAGATATAAGAACACATATTTTTGAACAGCGGAAAACAACAACAACTTTTATTTCATTAAAATACGTGTTACACCAACCATACCATAATTGTCTTACAATACTTCCAAAAACATAACACCTTCATAACTGTCTTGATTACATTATTTAAAGAAGCATAAAGAAAACATAAATAAACTGCAAAAGTCCCATAATTGCTGTCCAAAGCCATAGTCCAAAACGGAAAAGATCCAAGCAATACATTCTTTCTCTTCTAGCTGGATGTGAAAATTGGTCAAGCTGCGGTATTCCCTCCCTGCGGACCTGGGGGAGGGGGGGAAAGGAAGAAAAGAAGACGAAAGAAAAGTAGAGTCAGACATAAAGCCTGAGTAAGTCTAAGACTATTCAGTCTATGAATAAAGAACTGGGTATGATAAGTATAAACTAGAAATGGGAAAGCACCATAAACTAAGTTAAGTTGTCTAGGGTCGAATATACTATCGTACCCCATATTAATCTCTGTACCCATATAAACTAGTTCCCAACAGGCACCCCATAATCAGGGTGAAGTGATCCATTTTATGATGATCGGCTCCTACTCGCATAGTTACATGTGTCTTACGGCCCCCGATGTTGTAGTTACCTATGCTGGTCCCACCATGGGGTGTATCAAGTCCCATGGTGGCGGCCCGACACAACCCTAGAATGCACAGGTATGCTACTGGTGCCCAGTGCCCTATTTTTCTGTGCCGGAGTGTGTGCACGTCCGCACCCCGTTAGAAACTACACTGCTGCACCACCGCCGTCGATTTGACCTCTTACAATCAGCCCAGTAATCGTGCCCTACCCTGTCTAGTTCAGGGTATCCTGATACACCTTATAGGGTTACTGCTGAAAAGGGTCCCCCGCTACTAGGTTTTCTATTTCTAGCCAACATGCTAAGTTGGTTAAGTGTTTTATAAACCTAACCCCCAAACAGTCTGTTTAGTTTAGCATGTTCCATTTTGATTAAGTATTAATATAATTTACTTAATCCAATCAATCCTGACTCAGCCTTAATTGCCTTATTAAAGCCTCGACCTCTCACATTAGACAGGTATTGTTGTGGCTGCCTGTTGCCGGTTGGGTCCGGGCAATCTTACGCCACAACTTAGTCTAACCTCGGGTCCTTATTGGGCTCCGTGTTTAACCACCCACATTGGATAGGTATTGTTGTGACTACTGGACAGCCGGGCGGTTCCGGGCAGGTTTACATCACAACTCAATCCAACCTCGGGTTAAACACATCGTATTTTCTACATTTACATATTTTGTCTCTTTTCTTTTTATATGTAAATATTTGCGGCCCATTATTCAAATTCATCTTTATTGGTTAAAATTTATTTATGCTACTTAATTGTTTTTCAAGGTTGTTGGCATGCGTCAAACATGCCAACACATATGTTCTATATTTTAGCCCAAACGTCATTACCCCCATTTTACACGTTCGCTCCAATGTAAGATGTGTTGGGTTTAATACTTAAACCCAATTTAGCCAAATGAAAAGGGGAGGCTTATAACATGGTGTATATAAGGTAACTGAAAAAGGGGAGTGTGAACGCATGAACTTGCAACGAATGATTCAATTAACATAAAGTAGGCACATGTGAACTTGCAATTGTAACATCATATAATAATGGCATAACATGAATCATTTTATCCATATAATCATGGCATAAACAATACTTAAGCATGATTCCTTCTATTCAGGTAATTATGGTATAACCAATAGTTAAACATGAATCATTCTATTCATATGATTATGGCATAGACAATACTTAAACATTCCTAAACTTAAATCATGGTTTTTATTCTATCTATGTAAACTTGCAAGTGGAATGTAATTCTAATGTAATTCTTATGTGTCACATATATTATCATATGGTTATGATAACGACATAAGCCTAAAAACATGTTTTCAACTAGGCATAATAACAAACATAGTTTAGTCATGTTCATAAAACTAATACAAGTTCACAAAGATGCTTGCTTTTCAAATGGAATGTAATTCTAATGTAATTCTAATGTAACTTATGTGTCACATATATGGTTATGATAACAACATAAGCCTAAAAACATGTTTCCAACTAGGCATAATAACAAACATAGTTTGGTCATGTTCATAAAGGTGCTTACTTTTGTTTCTACACAAAAGTATGATTTGCCAATTTCAACATAGATTCATATAAATCATAGTACTTAATTGATTCAATTACACAGTAAAAGTTATCATAAAAGTATGTACATCACATTAGCATAATAATGAATCATATACTTGCATGAATCCCAATTAAAATTCCACAACATGTGGTTGTCAACATAAATCATATACTTGTATGGATCCAATCGTACACCATAGCATTGCCAAATCGTTTAGAATCAAAATAACATACAAATATAGATTATTATCGCCACAATTCCATTTCGTTGTTAACTTCCAACACAAAACACGTACTTGCAAATATCCAATCGTATACCATGATATTCCCAAATCGTTTAGCATCAAAGCAACATACAAATATAGATTATTATCGCCACAATTCCATTTCTTACTTTACACAAATCAACACAATTATTTAATTCACATCGGAATAGCACTCTACTTACAACGTATGATGAATCTTCAATTCAGGAATCTGAGTTCTGAATTTGGTGATGCTATCCTTTGTTGTAGGCGTTGTTTTGATTGATTTGACTTTTCTTTAAGCTTTGAATTATCTCCTAATTGTCTCTCTATTTCTGACGGCTATCCTTAGTCTCTCCTCAGCAGCATGACGGTCTCATCTCCATTTTAGTTTGTGTGAATTAGGGTTAGTCTTAGGTCCTTTTTATAGAGTTTGTGAGTTTATTTAGACCGTCGATGAAGCTTGGCTTGATAATAGCCGTTCGTTTGAAGGGGAGACCAACCAGGAGCTGACACCTAGCCCTAGTGACAAGGCAAGGCTCAGAAAATCGACCAAACACGGACCTGGCCAGCCAAGACTTGACCAGCAGGTCATTCTGACCTGGGCGCACTTGGCAGGTGCGCCAGGCTAAAAATGTACTGGCGCACTTCCCAAGTGCGCCAGTTCATTTTTGTTCTGGTGCACTTCCCAAGTGCGCCAGTGCATTCTGACCCGTTTTCTGGTTTTTCGCCCAATTTCGTTCGTCCATATCTTCTTCATACGATATCCGTTTTACGCAAACTCGGACTCTATCTCAAGCAGAATTCCGAGACGAATGCAATGGCGTATCCCGTTTCCCTTAATTCTTTGATTTGAAATTAGTTATACTTTAATTTGTGAATCTCACTGTTATATAATACACGGGGCGTTACATTCTCCCCCACTTAAAAGGATTTCGTCCCCGAAATCTTCAAGTTAGGAAGAATGTATATCCTAACATTCAAACATCCATCTACTCATCCATCAAACACGAGCATCCATTGTCCTTAAAACGACTCCTAATGCTTCATGATCATATGCGAAGTGTGTGTGTACATGTACTTATCTAATGCGAAATCAGGCGGTCTACTGATTCAGTTGACCTCCTTAATGCGAATTGTGTAAGTGCCATGAATCCATTATGTATGCAAATTATCCTATTCATGATTCTACATGAGTGCACAATCATTCATACAAATGCAACATCCATATGACAACACATTAAAATTCAACCATATACAAATGCAAACATATATGCATATGCAATATGAAGTGACTGAGCCGATCTAAAACCTAGATTGTGTGTATATGCAACCACGAGCAACCACTTGCAACCACTTGCAACCATCATCCATAACATGTTTCAATTACATGTTTCCATCCAAAGGGTTTCTTCCTAAAAGATAAGGTCGAGGAGATATACCTAAAAAGATAGATAAAAGCGCAACTTAAGGAAAAAGGAAAGATCAAAGATGTACCCTCGAAGAGAAAAGGGTAGGCTGCACGTATTCTAGCTTCAATTTCCCAAGTTGCATCTTCTTCGGCGTCGCTCCACTGAACTTTGACGAGCTTGACTTCGCGGTTGCGTAGCTTCTTCACTTCCGTTCCTAATATGCGGGTTGGAACTTTCCTCACGGTTGCTTCGCGTTCCACTTCAGCTTCTTCTAGGATATTTGGCTCTACCACTTCAGCAGATTCATGTAGACATTTTCGTAGATGTGAAACATGAAAGACGTTGTGAACTCCGACCAATATTTCGGGTAGCTCTAATCAATAGGCCATTTTCCCAATTTTCTCGATGATAGGGAATGGCCCTACGAAACTTGGTGCTAGCTTTCCTGTGGTTCCAAAACGAACAACGTTCCTTAGCGGAGATACCTTAAGAAAAACTCTGTCCCCAACCTCAAATTCAAGGTCGGTCCTCCTCTTGTCGGCGTACGACTTTTGTCTGTCTTGGGCCATCTTCATCCTTCTTCGTATTAAGTCTACTTTCTCTGAAGTCTCTCGGATCATATCTGGTCCAAGTATGAGCTTATCAGTAGACTCCCACCAACAAGTGGGCGATCGGCACGGTCTTCCATATAATGCTTCGAAGGGCGCCATTCCGATGGTTGCTTGATAGCTGTTGTTGTAGGCAAATTCCACCAAAGGAAGATGGTCTTCCCATGTCCCCACCAAGTCAAGGATGCACAGTCTTAAAAGGTCCTCCAAAACTCTGTTCACTCTTTCTGTTTGGCCGTCGGTTTGGGGATGATAGGCCGTGCTCAAGCATAACTGTGTGCCTACCGCTTCTTGCAGACTCCGCCAAAACTCACTGGTGAAGATAGGGTCTCGGTCACTAACAATGCTGGATGGTATTCCATGGAGTCGAACGATTTCCTTGAGGTAAAGAGATGCTAGGGATGAGGCAGTTCTTTTACTTTTGACAGGTAAAAAGTGGGCGCTTTTAGTAAGCCTATCCACTATTACCCAAATGCTAGTGTTGCCTCTCCTAGACCTAAGCAGCCCATCAATGAAGTCCATTGAGATGCTATCTCCACTGCTGGACCTCTAGAGGATGGAGCAGACCGCCAGGCTTTTTCTGTTCCGCCTTAACCTGTCGGCACACCATACACTTAGAAACGAAATCTGCCACGTCCTTCTTCATGTTGTTCCAAAAGAAAGTTCTTTTTATGTCCTTGTACATTTTATCTCCGCCTGGGTGTATCGTCATCTTGGAGTGATGTGCTTCCTCGAGAACCTTCTTTACTAAATCCCTTGTCTGTGGGACGCATAGTCTTCCGTCTCGCCTTAGCCAACCCTTATCGTCGATGGAGTATCTGTTGAGGTGACTTGAAGTCTCACCCCAAATTAGCCTATCAATCATCTCCACAAGCTGAGGGTCCTCGCGTTGTGCTGTCCCTATCGAGTCCACTAAAGTCGGGTGTACTTCGAGAGATGCTAGCAAGCCTGGTACAAAATCGGAGGAGGGCCTAAAGTCAAAGCTGGCCATAAACTCTAGGCTTTGTCTTTCAACAAACAGTGGGCGTAGGGTCAGTTTCTTTCGGCTCAACGCGTCTGCCACTACGTTGCCTTTGCCCGGAGTATAGGAGATCTCGAAATCATACGAGGCAAGAAACTCCATCCATCTCTGTTGCCTCAAGTTAAGATCTTTCTGCGAGAAAAGATATTTCAACGATTTATGGTCAATGTAAAGTTCGAACTTCTCACCTAGGAGATAGTGTCGCCACGACTTGAGTGCAAAGACGATGGCGGCTAACTCAAGATCGTGGGTCGGGTAGTTCTTTTCATGCACTTTCAATTACCTCCCGCCATAAGCTATTACCCTTCCTTCTTGCATTAAGACAGTGCCTAGCCCTGTCCCACATGCATCAGTATAAACTGTGAACATCTTGCTTCCATCTGGCAATGTCAGAACCGGGGCTGTTGTAAGAGCCCTTTTTAGTCGTTGGAAAGCAAACTCGCAATCCAAGTCCCAGTTGAACACTAGATTCTTCTTGGTCAACTTTGTGAGCGGAGCAGATATTTTTGCAAAGTCTCTGATGAATTTCCGATAGAAGCCTGCTAGCCCAAGAAAGCTTCGGGCCTCTGTTGCGTTCTTTGGTGTCTTCCAATCCTGCACCGCTACTACCTTAGCCGGGTCTATTGCTAATCCTTCCTTGGATACTATGTGCCCAAGAAATCTTACTTCCTCTCTCCAAAAGTGGCATTTGGAGAATTTAGCTTTTAGCTGATCTACTCGCAGAGTTTCCATGATTGCCCTTAGGTGCTGAGCATGTTCCTCTTCACTCTTTGAGAAGATAAGGATATCGTCTACGAAGACCACTACGAACTTATTGAAGAAATCTCTGAACACCCTACTCATTAGGTCCACGAAGTAAGCAGGTGCGTTTGTCAAGCCGAAAGGCATGACAAGCCATTAAAAGTAGCTGTATGGGGTTCGGAATGTCGTTATATCGATGCTATCTTCATCCACCCTTAGCTGATGAAAACCGGTCGCTAAATCGAGTTGGGAGAAAACAGACGCTCCTACAAGCTGATCAAACAGATCGTCAATTCTGGGGAGAGGGTGCCTATTCTTTTTCGTTAGCTTGTTGAGCTCCCTATAGTCAACACATAGACGGAGTGAACCATCCGCCTTTGTAGCGAACACCACTGGAGCGCCCCATTCTGAAATGCTTCTTCTAATGAACCCCTTCTATAGAAGCTCTTTAATTTGTTTACTGAGCTCTTTCCTTTCCCGTGGAGCCATGTGTCTAACGGGCAACACAACGGGCTTTGCATTATCTACAAGATATATGCGGAAGTCTATCTCCCGCTTCGGAGGCAAGCCCTTCACCTCTTCGAAGACATCCGGATATTCCCGGACCACTCTAACCGATTGCAAATTTTCAACGGAAGCATCTAGCCATTCAAGATAATTAAGCATAACCGCATACGATGGATTACAAGAAATTTCCAAAGTATTACCGAGCTGGGTTAGGAGCCTAACAACCCTTTTCTCACAATCAAGGATGGCCCCATTACTGGATAGCCAATCCATGCCCAAAATCAAACCATATCCCGAAAAGCCTAAACCAAAGGCACTACATTTAAATTCTACGCTTAGAATAGAAATTTTCAATCCCAAACAGATCATAGACAAATGAGCTGGGCCCCCAATTGGGTTTGAAACAATTAAGGGGTCCTCTACCATACTAGTTTTTAGGTGCAGAGATTCTACTAAAGCAGACGAGATAAAGGAGTGTGATGCGCCAGAATCAAATAAAGTGCGAACGGGGTGATCATAAAGATAAACTACACTTTCTACAGAAGTATTTATACCTCGTTGTTGCAGAGGTGGCGCCTCTAGCACATGAACCTGCGCCCCTGAGGTGGATCCAGCCCTCTGCCCCTGTCCTCGTTTCTTTGGGCAGTCCTTAGCCATGTGGCCTGTCTCACCGCAAGAAAAGCACCCACCATTCATCTTGGCCTTCTTTTTCCGGCAATCTTTTATTAAGTGCCCTACTTTGCCATAGAAATTACACTTCCTCTTCTCTTTGTTGTTTTTCCCGCCCTTCTTAAAGTCTGTCTTCTTAGGCTGTAAACCCTCTTTCTTCCCCTGAGAGCTTTCTGCCTTTGTCTCCTTCTTGCCCTTATCCTCTTCGTTCAGTAATTCCATTTGTACCAACCTTTCATATGTAGCTCCCATGGGTATATGGGTCATGGCCAAACTGTGTAATGGCTCATTCAACCCTTTGACAAAACGGAGAGCCTTCTTGTGCGGGGTATTGACTAGGTCCAGCCCGAACCTAGCCAGCTCATCGAACTGATTAACATACTCTTTGACTGTTTTGTTCCCTTGCTTAAGAAATAAGAATTTTTCCAACTGCAAACTCCTTTCCGCATCTGAGAGAAATTTAGCCTCAAACCTTGCCCTAAAGTCCTCCCATGTTTCCACTGGTCTTTCTGCATTAGTGACTTCCCACCAGTAGGAAGCCTCGCCCTTTAGTAGCCACACTGCCAGTTGTACTTTCTGCCTATCTTCTACCTCAAAGATGAAGAATAAGTCCTCGGTTTCTTTTAGCCAATTTCTAGCTGCCACGAAGGACTCAGTTCCATGAAAATCCTTTCCTCCCATAGCTTTAAAATCTTTACATATCTTAGCAAAAGTGTTTCCCCGTGGAGGAGGTGGAGGAAGAGGTGTTGCTACAGCCAGATGATTCCCTGCAGCTGGGGAAGGAGGAACGGTAGGGCCTGGCTGAGTGTCCGTTGCTTCTAAGAATCGTCTAAACCAACCAGGTATTGGTACACCCTCTGGCAAGTTAAGTTCTTCGGATATGCTGAAACAAAAAGGATAGATTCAAAACGAAGGATAAGAGATAGTACCTATGGCTTTGGGGGACTTTGCCTTTTTAAAATAAAATAATATTTTATCTTTTAAAAATGCTTCTTTAATTTTTTTTTAAAAAAAATAAATTTTCAAAACTTTTTATCTTATCTGGTAAACCTATGCTCTGATACCAAGTGAAACACCCCACCTCCATTAGGGTCACTCTCAAAGGGAATGCCCTAATTCTGGTGGAGGTTTATAAGTATAAGTCACAGATATACAAGACAGATATAAGAACACATATTTTTGAACAGCGGAAAATAACAACAACTTTTATTTCATTAAAATACGTGTTACACCAACCATACCATAATTGTCTTACAGTACTTCCAAAAACATAGAATCTTCATAACTGTCTTGATTACATTATTTAAAGAAGCATAAAGAAAACATAAATAAACTGCAAAAGAACCATAATTGTTGTCCAAAGCCATAGTCCAAAACGGAAAAGATCCAAGCAATACATTCTTTCTCTTCAAGCTGGATGTGAAAATTGGTCAAGCTGCGGTATTCCCTCCCTGCGGACCTGGGGGAGGGGGGGAACGGAAGAAAAGAAGACGAAAGAAAAGTAGAGTCATACATAAAGCCTGAGTAAGTCTAGGACTATTCAGTCTATGAATAAAGAACTGGGTATGATAAGTATAAACTAGAAATGGGAAAGCACCATAAACTAAGTTAAGTTGTCTAGGGGCGAATATACTATCGTACCCCATATTAATCTCTGTACCCATATAAACTAGTTCCCAACAAGCACCCCATAATCAGGGTGAAGTGATCCATTTTATGATGATCGGCTCCTACTCGCATAGTTACATGTGTCTTACGGCCCCCGATGTTGTAGTTACCTATGCTGGTCCCACCATGGGGTGTATCAAGTCCCATGGTGGCGGCCCGACACAACCCTAGAATGCACAGGTATACTACTGGTGCCCAGTGCCTTATTTTTCGGCGCCGGAGTGTGTGCATGCCCGCACCCCGTTAGAACCTACACTGCTGCACCACCGCCGTCGATTTGACCTCTTACAATCAGCCCAGTAATCGTGCCCCACCCTGCCTAGTTCAGGGTATCCTGATACACCTTATAGGGTTACTGCTGAAAAGGGTCCCCCGCTACTAGGTTTTCTATTTCTAGCCAACATGCTAAGTCGGTTAAGTGTTTTATAAACCTAAAGCCCAATCAGTCTGTTTAGTTTATCATGTTCCATTTTGATTAAGTATTAATATAATTTACTTAATCCTATCAATCCTGACTCAGCCTTAATTGTCTTATTAAAGCCTCGACCTCTCACATTAGACAGGTATTGTTGTGGCTGCCTGTTGCCGGTTGGGTCCGGGCAGTCTTACGCCACAACTCAGTCTAACCTCGAGTCCTTATTGGGCTCCGTGTTTAACCACCCACATTGGATAGGTATTGTTGTGACTACTGGATAGCCGGGCGGTTCCGGGAAGGTTTACATCACAACTCAATCCAACCTCGGGTTAAACACATCGTATTTTCTACATTTACATATTTTGTCTCTTTTCTTTTTATATGTAAATATTTGCGGCCCATTATTCAAATTCATCTTTATTGGTTAAAATTTATTTATGCTACTTAATTGTTTTTCAAGGTTGTTGGCATGCGTCAAACATGCCAACACATATGTTCTATATTTTAGCCCAAACGTCATTACCCCCGTTTTACACATTCGCTCCAATGTAAGGTGTGTTGGGTTTAATACTTAAACCCAATTTAGCCAAATGAAAAGGGGAGGCTTATAAAATGGTGTTTATAAGGTAACTGAAAAAGGGGAGTGTGAACGCATGAACTTGCAACGAACGATTCAATTAACATAAAGTAGGCACATGTGAACTTGCAATTGTAACATCATATAATCATGGCATAACATGAATCATTTTATCCATATAATCATGGCATAAACAATACTTAAGCATGAATCCTTCTATTCAGGTAATTATGGTATAACCAATAGTTAAACATGAATCATTCTATTCATATGATTATGGCATAGACAATACTTAAACATTCCTAAACTTAAATCATGGTTTTTATTCTATCTATGTAAACTTGCAAGTGGAATGTAATTCTAATTCTTATGTGTCACATATATTATCATATGGTTATGATAACGACATAAGCCTAAAAACATGTTTTCAACTAGGCATAATAACAATCATAGTTTAGTCATGTTCATAAAATTAATACAAGTTCACTAAGATGCTTACTTTTCAAGTGGAATGTAATTCTAATGTAATTCTAATGTAACTTATGTGTCACATATATGGTTATGATAACAACATAAGCCTAAAAACATGTTTCCAACTAGGCATAATAACAAACATAGTTTGGTCATGTTCATAAAGGTGCTTACTTTTGTTTCTACACAAAAGTATGATTTGCCAATTTCAACATAGATTCATATAAATCATAGTACTTAATTGATTCAATTACACAGTAAAAGTTATCATAAAAGTATGTACATCACATTAGCATAATAATGAATCACATACTTGCATGAATCCCAATTAAAATTCCACAACATGTGGTTGTCAACATAAATCATATACTTGTATGGATCCAATCGTACACCATAGCATTGCCAAATCGTTTAGAATCAAAATAACATACAAATATAGATTATTATCGCCACAATTCCATTTCGTTGTTAACTTCCAGCGCAAATCACGTACTTGAAAATATCCAATCGTATACCATAATATTCCCAAATCGTTTAGCATCAAAGCAACATACAAATATAGATTATTATCGCCACAATTCCATTTCTTACTTTTCACAAATCAACACAATTATTTAATTCACATCGGAATAGCACTCTACTTACAACGTATGATGAATCTTCAATTCAGGAATCTGAGTTCTGAATTTAGAGATGATATCCTTTGTTGTAGGCGTTGTTTTGATTGATTTGACGCTGCTTTAAGCTTTGAATTATCTCCTAATTGTCTCTCTATTTCTGACGGCTATTCTTAGTCTCTCCTCAGCAGCATGACGGTCTCATCTCCATTTTAGTTTGTGTGAATTAGGGTTAGTCTTAGGTCCTTTTTATAGAGTTTATGAGTTGATTTAGACCGTCGATGAAGCTTGGCTTGATAATAGCCGTTCGTTTGATGGGGAGACCAATCAGGAGCTGACACCTAGCCCTAGTGACAAGGCAAGGCTCAGAAAATCGACCAAACACAGACCTGGCCAGCCAAGACTTGACCAACAGGTCATTCTGACCTGGGCGCACTCGGCAGGTGCGCCAGGCTAAAAATGTACTAGCGCACTTCCCAAGTGCGCCAGTTCATTTTTGTTCTGGCGCACTTCCCAAGTGCGCCAGTGCATTCTGAACTGTTTTCTGGTTTTTCACCCAATTTCGTTCGTCCATATCTTCTTCATACGATATCCGTTTTACGCAAACTCGGACTCTATCTCAAGCAGAATTCCGAGACGAACGCAATGGCGTATCCCGTTTCCCTTAATTCTTTGATTTAAAATTAGTTATACTTTAATTTGTGAATCTCAATGTTATAGAATACACGGGGTGTTACAAGTAGGAAGAGGAGTAGGCCAGCTTTAAATATGGGAGGGTATGATACTCCCAAATTTGAAAGGCACCAACGTCAGGCCGACCCAGCCGTACGGACCCCAACAAACATCTAGTTCGGCCATGCCGAATTGAAATGATTCAGCTCCGATTCATCCATAACGAACCGGGAGTTAAAAAATGGGAACTTTGATGTTCTTTTGGATCGACCAATAGCCTCATGTATAAACTCACGTGAAAAAATTGACTTGACACAGAATCACGCTTATCTTGCATGGAGAATAGTGTCGGGTGGCAACGACAAACTGCATGTGTATAATTACACGCGAGAGCTGATGACTTGACACATGCAACTAAACGACAAGTGTAATTGACGGGGTTTGAGTAATTATCTACGACTATTAGAATTCTCAACACAAGGATTATACTTCGACAAATACATTTGGAGACAACCAGAAGCTCGAATGGCTTCATATGCAGATGAAAAGATTTAAGCGTCACGAATATCCAGAAGGACACAGCATTTACTTATTGTTATCTCCATGGAAATGACTATGCAGTTCAACTCATTGAAAGCACATCCCATATACGATGCGACGTACTTTGAAGGGTAACATGTTGACCAACCTTTAAAAAAGTTTGTCATATATCTAATATGTTGAAGTCAAACCATAAAAGAATTAGAATCAACCATGCTTCAGTCTTGGATGCTCAAGAGGAGACCATCTCCGGTTGGTACAAGTTCGGTTTGATTATCCTTCTATTCGGCATCACTCCAACTTAGTCTTCAAAATCAAGCAAGTGGAGTATCTTCTATCTTGTCAGCCTTCAATCAGCTCGGCTCTCTTGGTTCGACTTTCTTAGTTCGACTTCTTAATCTCGGTCAGTGGAAGGCCACCGTCTAGAATGTTGGATCTCGCTTTATAGTGTTTTGACCACAAAAATTATACATGTACGAATATTAGTATCGACTAACTTTGATCTACAAGAAGAAACTCTACAACAGATTCCAAAAGCTTGGTTGAAGATTATATTTGTTTAGAGTCTGTGTGTATTGGTATAGATATTGTTAAAATCTTCCTTGGTGATACATACATATGCATGTTTTAATTTATGTGTTTTTCTTATAAAACATGCACATGATATAGGCACATAACAACAAACAAACGTCTGAAATTTTCAATTCAGACATCTATCAATTGAAATAAAAATATATTTTTAGCATAATATTCAAATGTCTGTTTTGAATATTTTAGACATCTGAATATAGCCTGAACTAGCCTAATTCTTTTTGTATGTTTTTCTTATAAAACAGGCATAGGATATAGGCACATAATTGCAAACAGACGTCTGAAATTTTCTATTCAGATGTTTGTCTGCTGAAACAAAAATATATTTTCAGCGTAGTATTCAGACGTCTGTTTTGAATATTTCAGATGTCTGAATATGGCACGAAATAGCCTATTTCCTTGTTATATATATATATATATGTATATATATATATATATATTTGTTTAAAAACAAACTTCTGAAATTTTATTTCAGATGTCTGTTTGAAATTTCTGTACTCGGCATATGTTTTTCTTATAAAACATGCATAGAATATAAGCACATAACAGCAAACAGATGTCTGAAAATTTCAATTCAGATGTCTGTCTGCTGAAACAAAAATATATTTTCAGCATAGTATTCAGACATCTGTTTTGAATATTTCAGATGTTTGAATATGGCCCGAAATAGCCTATTTCCTTGTTATATATATTTGTTTAAAAACAAACTTCTGAAATTTTATTTCAGACTTCTGAATATGAATAGATGAAACTTTTCAGCGAAGGGACACAACCCTTAATTCATATCCAATCATCAAATTCATTCATGAAAGATTGCAACTATTTGTATATTAAAAATAGAGTTACAAATAATCATTTTCTTTACCGAATTTCATTGTATTTCTTTCTATATAATTGTAACGACCCAGATTTTTGACCATTTAATTTAATATTTAATTTTGTTTTAAATATCGATTTGGATTTAAATGGTTTGAAATTAATTAATTTGAATAACTTATTTGTTTAAATAATATATAAATAATAATTTAATTTTGAAATAGTCGAAATTGGCTGAATTTGCGATATTATGTGATTTGGTAATACAATATGATTTATTTAAGTTTATATTTAATTTGGTTAACAATTTCGATTATAAACGCTATTTAAAAGTTCAAATTATAATTTTAATTATATAACGAACTACAGCTATGTGGTAGTTCGTAATATAGCATTTTAAACTTTAATTGGTTATACAGGATCCAAAACAAGTCAGATTTCTTTGAAACAAGAAACGTCCGAATTGATTTGATAATAATTTTCTAATGAAGTAGAAAAATCGAGTTTTCATAGTGTAGATTTTGTTTTATGTCCAAACCAAATTTTCAAATAGTCGCTATGGAATTCGATTATATATTATAGCGATTTATTATATAAAAAAGGGTTTTTAATTTATTTAATATCGTTTTGGCATGGATTTCAACCTGGAATATTTTATATTGAAAGTAGGTGAAATTCTGCTCAGGGATGTCCAATCATAATATTTTAATATTTTTATATTGAAGTATTTTAAAATTGGTTTATTTTAATTAAATATGACCTTTTAAAAGGGACTTTATTCAAACAATCTCCGTTTCCAACGAAACAAATTTTGTTGAGACCATAACAGCAAATTATTGTTATATTTCAAGTTGCGCATCAAACAGAGTTATTTTGTGAGCGTGGCAAAATAAAATGTAAATGTATCAATCGTTTTGGCTTGAACCAGCGCCATTTCCACAAACGGACTTGAAATTTGATGAAACAAGACTCATTAAGACCGTAACGTCGAATTATACAATGTCGTCTATTCTCGTGGCGATTGGAGTTTGTGTGTGAGCATAGTAATCAATAAACAGTGTTTGGGAATTGCGATAGGTACGAATAAAAATCGCTAGTCTTGTCAGATAAAAATCCTTAGTCAAATCAATAATAAAATAATAATATTATTAAAATAATAAAATAAAATATATATTTTTTCTATATAATAAACCACCATCACATTCTATATACCCAAATCCCTCTTTTACTTTTGGTTCACATTTCTTGCTTCGAACCATTTCTTAAAGTAAAATGCTCCTCTTTTATATTCAAAAACAATTTCAGGAAATGTTTATAAATTCAACAAGTTATATACTTTGATAGCTGCTCATTCAAGCTTTAATTTGGAATAAGATTTGGGTGGTGCGATGTTAGTTTAGGGACCTTTCCTTTTGAACTGTAGAAATGATGTCAGCGGCGGTTTTATCCATTTTCTGGTGAGATCGAGTCGAGATGGGGGAAACTGGTTCAGGCGGAGGAAGGTGGGAGCCTGACAGGTCTAAGGGCAGTGGTGCAGTTGCCTGTTGTCATTGGCGGTTGGAGAATGGAGGGAGTTTGCTGGTTGTATTTTCTGTGAAGTTGATTTCGGGTTTTGGCATCGTGTGGGAGTTGTAGATCACCGGAGGGTGAACGGTCGGTGCAAGGAGGAAGCTGGCGAGGCGGGGGAGTTTTCGGTGGTAGTCCGGTGGGACCAGGGTGGTCAGAGGTGGCGCAGTTACGAGATAAACGGAGGCTATTTTTGTGTGGAATATTGGAATCTGGGTTCGGTTTTCGTAACCGTGGTAGAGATGTGGGGCATCGAAGGTTCTGGCCGTGGTCTCAAGTGGGAGTCCGGTCGAAGGTGGTCACGTGGGGGCGAAGGGACGGATTCTGCTTGGCCATGGCAGTGGGTAAGGCGGATAGTGTGGTCGTGATTTTTATTGGAAGATGGAAGTGAAAATGGGAAAGAAATAAAATCGGGTTTTATCAGAGAAGAGAGGAAGGAAACCAGGTTGACCATTTGACTAATGACGTGGACTTTTATTTTATTAAGGTAATTATGGCATTATATTAGTTTTAAGGTTAAGTTAATTAAAGTAAATTTATTTAGTTAACATATATCATTATTTTTAAAGTAAGATGGTATAATGTAGTTGGAGTTTTTGTGCAGATCAAAGGATGGCGATCAGGTTTTTGAGTAGAAAGGTAAATAACGGCGGTTTAATTAATGTAAACAAATAACCAATTAACGTTATTAATTAATATAATGATGGTAGTTAAATTATAGATTTATTTAATTTAAAGTCAAGTATTTAAAATCTCGTAACTTTTGCAGTTATTAACGAAATCTGACGAAACAAGCACTGATGGGTTCGTACTAACGGTACCGACATATATGAACTGGAATGGAAGGGTTCTGAGATAGCCGGAATTTTATATAGTTTCAAATATTAGTTTGAAACTATATAAAGCAATGCAACATCGTCAGAAACAACAACTGTGAGTTAATTCTCACACTTCTGAAATACTGCGATGTGTTAAATTTGTATCATTAATATTTATAATTAATTGGATGAATGGACGCTATGGATGCTATGGATGATTTTTATTTATTTATTGGTTGGTTGTTTTTTTAGAGGAAGATGGGTGTGTACCATGAAACTACACAGCCGGTTACGCGTAAAACATAGTAGGTAATAATATGAACTGGTTGACAGGCCCAACCAGTAGCAAGTAGTCTAGACCTAGGCGGTCAAAAAGATAATACAAGTACTGATCTGAATATATACATCATAGAGAACTGAGCATAAGGTAAGAGTACACAACCAAAATACTACATATGTAATACTAAGCAGCTACATCTAGAACAACAAGGGATAAAGGTACTGCTTTCTTGAGATCCAGGAGATTGGGGTATTGGAAGGGAAAGCCTGAAGCGCGCATGCCTGTTTGTTCTTGTCCATGATTCAAATAGATGCAGGATATGATAACATGTACCCATCATGAGCTTCGAGGGTCTGCCGAAGATGATTGCATTACGTTCTAACCAAATACACCATGAAGAAAAATCCACTGAAGAGTCTATTAAGGGGTCAAGGGGGTGATGTTGCCAGTAATCGAAGAATGAGTTGAAAGAAGGGATGAAACCAAGGATGAAAGAACTGACTGCAGCCCACACTGCATATGAGAATTCACAATCAAAGAAGAGACGTGAAATGGATTCGTTACATTGTTTTCACAGCACACATATGGGATGAATATTAATATTGAAGCGATGAAGCCTGTCTCTGTTATTAATATGGTCATGTATGAGAAGCCATTGAAAAAAAATCATGCGAGGGGGAAGGTGGCATTTCCATATTATCGAGAATAAGAAGCTTCGTCCAGGGTGTATTAAGAACTTGTAGCAGGATGCTACCGAGAAGATGTTGGATGGGCCCGAAGCCAAAATGAATGAATCAGGTTCTGGTAATAGATGAGTAGAGCTGAGAATTTGATCTAATGAAATTATTTTGTTTAATGCTTCAAAGCCCAGAAAAGTTTCAGGAAAAAGCCCATTGGGCCAAGCTCATGGGCCTCAGCTATCGTGAGTATGCTATTTCTGCTTGATGAAAGGATGGGAAAAAGAGAGTGAAGAGGGATCTGTTCTTTCCAAATATCCAATCAGAAGAGGTAAGATTCCCCATTACCAACTTTAACATGAAAAAGAGATTTAACTCTCGTTATGGTGGATAGAATTCCATTCCAGAATGGTGAGGGTCTGACATCAGGTCTAAAGTGGAGAATGATGAAAGAGTTAAAATTGTACGAGCGATTCAAGATCCAGTCTTTCCAGATGAATTGACTAGGCAAGAGAGCTCGCCATAGCCATTTAGCAAGCAGTGCAATATTAAAGGTCGAAAGGTTCAGAACACAAAGGCCACGATGGTTAGTTGGGAGACAAACAGTTTGCCAGTTGATTAATTTTTTTTAGCTTACTCCCATTCCAAAGGAATGTACTATAAATTGAATCAATTCTTTTGATAACCCAATTGGGGAGTTTGTGGAATGACATCCAGTAAGTTGGAAGTGATGAGAGTACGTGCTTTACAAGAACAAGACGGCCAGCAGAGGACAAAGAATTCGCTTTCTAACTTGAAAGCCTACTTTCAACCTTTGAAATGAGTGGTTGCCAATCTAATTTGTGGAGTTTAGTAGGACGGAGAGGAATACCAAGATAATTAATTGGGAATGAATCAAGCTTGCAATTAAGGCAGTCAACTATAGTAGGACCTAGGTGAGCACAATTACCAAGCATAATAATGGAGCTTTTGTTAGAATTAATTGAGAGGCCTGAAATCATTTCAAATGAGTATAAAAGAACTTTGAGAGAGTGAATGTTTTTCGGGGAGGGGATGGTGAAAAGAATTGTATCATCTGCAAATTGCAAATTGGTTGTGCAAATTTCAGAATTTGGGATTGGAATACCAGAAAGAATGCAATGAGATAGAGCTTGTTTAACCATTTGATTAAAGACATCAACCATTAGAACAAAAATGAGAGGAGAGAGAGGATCCCCTTGTCTTAAGCCTCTCTTAGATTTAATTTTCCCTCCATATTCACCATTGATAAACACAGTAGAAATGCTAGTATACAAAATTTCTTTGATCCAGTTACACCACCATAATGGGAAACCCCTATGCATCATCAGGGATAAAATGAATTCCCAATTGACTGAGTCAAAAGCTTTTGAAAAATCAAGTTTGAGTAGGACACCAGGGGAGTTAGAGGAATGACAATAAGAGATTACTTCTTGTGTGGCTGCTACACAGTCAAGGATATTTCTACCAAAGATGAAAGCTGATTGTTCGTTACCCACCAGAGAGTCAGTGTGTTGTTTCTCTGTTTACCACTGAAATGCATGATATTTCATATATTAGTGATAACAATATTTTAAACTGTTGTGCAGGGAAGAACAGGCTGGAGGGATCCGACTGGATTCCTCAAATCAATCGTATATAGTTTTTTGTTTATTCTAAATTATATTATCCTGGTTAGTTATCAATAATTGAATGGATGTGGATTGTTAAATCAAATTGTCGTGTTTTAATCAATATGTAGTATTGATTAAATAATTGGCAGCGGATGGTCTAAATCCATAGTTTGAGATAATAATTCATCATCAGGCGAATTGACGTATTTTTAAGTAACAAAATTTATTTGTGCAACTGAATCAAAGTTTCAAGTTTTATTTTAATTATTCAAATAGAAGTTTAAATAAGTTGAAATCTATATCTTGTTTTTATTAAGAAAATAAAATATATAGCGAACTTTGTGTATGAATACATAAGGAATCAGAGATTAACCAGAAAGTTGACCATCCCGGATAGTTGTTTCAAAAAGGAACAATTCGATGAGTTTTTGTTTAAGTTAATTATATTTTTAATGAACTTTATAAAGAATAGTTTCAGTGGATAATTAATCAAACTTGATGATGTTTTCTTTTAAAAAGCTATTAACCTTAAGTTTAATACATTTAATGTGAATATTGTATAAGTTATTATTTATAAAAGAAACTATTATATTAATAACTTGTTAAAGAAAGGTAACCAAACTATTTCGGTTAATGAAGTAAAAGGGTTTTACTTTAGTAAATGACAAAGTTAATTAATTCTTAAATAAAATTCATTTAAGAAAGTAGGTGGATATGTAGCAAGATTTAGTAATTTAGAAGAAGCATATGGAAAGGGATTTAATAATCCAAATTTCATAAACAAGTCATAAAAGAAAATTGAATTTAAAATAAAGATTCTATTCAAGTGGGAAATAAAAGAGAAGAAGTACAAAACATGTAAATGGAAGTACTTATCGATTAGAGTAAAGAAGTAAATAAAAAGGGTTTCTATTATAAAATCCAACTGTTAGTTTTTACCAAATGTTAAAAGGAGTTTTGGACTAGTGAACAAATCCTAGTTTATAAGAAAATGGATTTGAAGTTTAAACTAAGAAAGGCCTTAAATAAGCATTTTACTTAAAAATCAAATCAAGTAAATTGCGTAATCAAAGTGAAATGTGAAAGGTAAAATGGATAGTTAATGTTTTGAATAAAAGAAATTGAAAAGGGGATTTATGGTTATAAATCCAAAGTTACATCATATAATGAAAAGGTTTTTGGAAAAAGATATGAGCCAATGGATTAGCGTAATATAATCCAAGTTATGAATCGAATACTATACAGGAGTTTTGAAGCAAATGATTAATAGTTGGGTAAATGATTTACTTAAAAATATATTAAGTAAAATGGCGATGGTCCATTGAGATGTTCAAAAGAAAAGATAAGGATTATAAACCATGGTTTCAATAGGAAATAAGATCTGATCGATATTATAAGAACATGTGTTTTAAGTTATTAACATTTATCTACTCTGAGATAAGAACGTTGTTGATTAAGGTCTGAGAGGTAAATAAAATACACCAACTTGACCGACTTCACTATTATCGAGGAGTGGTATTAGTTTGTAATGATAAAAAAGTTTGGAAAGGAGTTATTATCTTCATTAAACATTTGCAATTCATTGCAGGGTTTGAAATGAAATGAAATACAATAAGTTTTAAATTAAACAGTGTACATTAACATTGTTTAGTCCGAGTTGAGACATATAGTTTAATTATACCTATAGGTTATTTATATAACACTGTTTTCTAGAAAATGGTAAAAATATGAGTAAAGTGTATTTATTTAAAATAAATAAATATGGAAGAGTTATATTGATTTTGAAACAGAAATAAATATTTGGATTTCAAGTAGTTAAAGCCATTTAGTTTTAAAAAAGAAAGCATGGGTCATTTAACAGGGTTTTTAGCACAAAAGAATTGACAATGGGTTTATATTCGTAAATTAAAAATATATTAATATATGGATATTTCCATAATTAAGGAAATAAATGGTTGATGAAATTATAACAAAACTTCCAGAATTAAAGGGGAATAAAGCGAAGTGAGAACAAACGAGTGGTATTGTTTCCAAATGGCGAAACAAAAGATGAATTGGCAAGATATTTAAATGGAATCGACTTTAAGTCGAAGAAATGAATTTCAATGATTCAATAGGAGTTTTAACGAATGGTTTTAAAAAAATGAGAACCTGAGCTGCCAATATACTTGACTGTACTAGTTTGATACTGATAGTTAAAACACCAACTATCAACAAATTATTATTGGACCTTTTGACGTGTTGTTTCGAAGAGACCGGGATGGGAACTAGACCTAAAACCACTTCGAATCAATGTTACGTGCGAAGCTAACTTGCAAGGGATAAAGATGGAGCAATTGAAGACTGTTGATTTTCATAAACGGAAGTACTACTAATAATTTTCGGTCTGTAGCCAAAGATGTACTGTGGTTCTATCGTGGTTGGAATCAACGGAATGCAAGGACTTCTCGATATTGATCCATGGGGTGATTTCTGTATTGGATGTAGTAGGAGAGTACCTTCGGTTGATCCTATTCCTGGATGACTTGTATGGACAGATGTCTGACAGAGTATTTCCAAAGGGATCATGTACGTCGATTTCTTCAAACATGCCATAGTTGGGTAGCTCCTAACTAGAGTATTTTTGTGGACTTCCATTGGTGATATCTGGTGGATCTGACGATGTGGCATTCAAAGTGAGGTATTCCCCTCTAGAGATACACTATCGGCAGGTAGTCCCATACCTTGTCATAATCGGAATCCAATTTTCAATAAGCGCCTGCGGTTTTGATTTGTATAATATATGTATGGAGCATGAGATGCAAGCGTTCCGCTAGATTCTCTATTTATTTGTGATTTGATAGACACTATTATAATAGCAGAAAATATTGTTTTCAAAAAATGTTTGGGTTATAGTAAGATAAAAACCGTCCACATTTATGTGTGGGCTAGTCTTAATATTATCCTTTTCTTTCAAAAAAAAATTCTAAAGTTAAGCCGATTGTTGATGTGAATTTATCATTGAAAGTATTTCAGACTGATCCGGGTGTTTTTGCTTTGCTTCAAAATGTGCTCGGGTAGGACTGAACATATTTGACAGGTTAGTTTTCGCTTGGAGCTTCAGGAGCTGGAAGCAGGAGGCTTCACCATTAGTTATTTTAAAGTTGTTCTGCTGTATCCGATTCATGTTGTACTCTGATGATTGGTATGTATACAAGATTTTCATTTGTATAAAGATATGTGGTTGTATTATATATTTTGTTCATTCCGCTGTGAGATTCTGATGTTCTTCTTCTTTATTCTATTCTAATATTTCTTTCTTTATCTCTCATCCTCTAATTTCTTTCTCTTGACATTCTGCTTTTCTTTATAATTTGGGTTGACTGTGGTAGTTAAATGTCGGTCTAAATTGTACTGACAAGTGGGATGTTACAATAATCTATTGCAGTCGAATGTACAAAATCATGCTATTTTCATACTTTTGTGATTACAAACCAATTCATTCTTCCATATTCTTTTACGACCTACACTATTATCATCAAGGAAAGATTACAAGAAGGGTGTACGTTATTTTACGTACCAGTGTTATTAAGAACAGAAGTAGTCAACAAAATTTATGTATTATCGAAGTCCTTTTCAACGTTTGAGGCACGAAATCCCGTTCGTTTGTTTGGGTAGTTGTAGACATATTCTTTCGGGTTAAACGAGGGTTGTTAGTAAAGAAATTCCAGAAGGGGGTCTGGGAATGGACGTAGAATGAAGGTTCGAACCAGTATAAAAATCGTGGTGTCACTTTTATTTATTACTGATATTCTGCTATTTGCACATCACTTTTCTTATATTCCATATAATATGATCTTACTGTTGAAAGTCTCTTTCAGTTGGTATCGGAGCAAGGACATCCTATAACCATAACACTGTTATTCGATATATTGATAATATGGAAAATAATACAGGCACGGCATAACCACTGCCTATAGCTCTATTTTTGCTGAAGGACAATCTACCCAAAGACCTCCACTATTCAATGGCTTACACTATAATTATTAGGCTACAAGGATGAAGATTTATATGCAAGCAACTAGTTTTGACGCTTGGAATGCAACTCAAACAGAATTCACAACCCCTGCAACTGATCACTCTTCGTGGACAACAAATTAGAAAAATGAAGCAAGTACAAATTCCAAAACTATGAAAATATGCTATTTTGTGCTTTTGATAAAAATGAATTTAATTGTGTTAACATATTCACTACTACACACTAGAAATAGGAAACACTCAAAGCTATACATGAGGATACAATCAACGTCAAACAAACAAAGATCTCAATGCTAAAGAACCAATTCCAAAACTTTAGAATGAGACCGAATGGAACCATCAATGACATCTACTCAAGATTTCAAGACATGTTTCATACCTTAATAGGACTAAGAGAAAAACACACAGATTTTGACAGTATATCTAAGGTCCTAAATTCACTAATTGATGAACGGGAAAGAAAAGGCTTAACAATCGAGGAAGCAATGATCTTTCTACAATGAAGCTGGAAGAATTAGTTGGAAATCTTATGTCCTACAAAGTTAACATGCAGGCTAAAAAGGATCAAGCACAAGAAAGAAAAAATGTAGCTTTTCATGCTAAAAAAGGAAGAATCGGAATCAGAAGACGAGAATTTAACATTTATCGCCAAAATTTTTAAGAAATTCTTGAAATACAGAAAAGGGAATAAAACGGGTTTCAAAAAGAATTTCTCAAATAAACCTTCATCCTCAAATATAGAATGTTTCAATTGTCACAAGAAAAGATACATGCACAAAGATTGTCCAGAACAAAAGAAAGAAAATCAGATAACTTTCAATAACAAGAACAAGAAAGATAAATTCAAAAGAAGGATTTTTTCTATAACATAGAATGATTCAGATTCATCCTCATCAGATAGTGATAGTGACAGCAACAACGAACAATCAAATGTATGCATCATGGCTCAAGACACTGAGGTTAGTGATTTATTTTATAATGACTTAATCAAAGTAAATACTGAATTTTTAAATACTATAAAAAATCTCAAAAAGAAACTTAGAGAAGCTCGTGAAAATCAAAATAAAGCAGAATTTGAAAGGGATATGTTGAAAGGCAAGAAGAAAAGTCAAGTCGATGAACTTGAAAAGGTTGAAGAATCACTCTCTAATTCAGATACACAACTTTCACTTTCAAGTCAAGAAATTAAAAGTCAAAAGATAAAAAATGATTTTATTATTTCTGAAAATCACAATTTAAAAACTAAAATTAAAAAAGTAGAAAACACCGGTATTCAAACCAGATTAGATAGCATTACTAAAAATATCTCTAACTTTAATAAAGGAAGAAAGAATTTATCTAGAATTATAGAAAATTCTCAATCTTCTTCCAATAAAATTAGGTTAGGTTTCAAAAAGGAGTCAAAAATTCCAAAGAAAAACGTTAATCTTAAGAGGAAAAATGATTCAAAACATAATGTAACTGAAAAATAAGGTATCACTAAGTATACCAAAACATACTAAAAGAAAAAAAGGAAATCAAAATTTATGTTCCAAAAACAAACAATAGTTTAATTAGGAACAAATATGTCAAATTATTTATGGAACCTATTCATAACAATAAAACCTATCTTTGTAAGAGGGATACTGAATCCACTTGGGTTTGGTTTCCTAAGATCTAACTCTTAGGACCCTGTTAAAAAGTGGGTACCAATGTATTTATACATATTTGTTTTAGGTCCTACTCAAGAAGAGAAAATGGATATTACTATGTTTCTTATGTTTACAATCAGTATGTTTTTTTGAAAATATATGTGCTTGTTATGTACGTGATGTTTTGCATATTGGTGTGTATTGCATTTTAAGTGTATATTCATATATATCTCCTTTTTGTCAATAACAAAATGAGAGAAACATATGCATATTGACATGGGGAATTATATATATAGTTGTCATTATCAAAAAGGGGAGAATTTGGATCTCTCTTTATAGTGTTTTGATCATGACAACAATACATGTACAAATATTAGTATCAGTTAACTTTGTTTTGCAGGAAGAAACTCTACAACAGATTCCAAGAGCTCAATAGAAGATTATATCTGTTTAGAATCTGTATGTATTGTTATAGATATTGTTAAAATCTTCCCAGGTGATACACACGTACATGCTTGTTTTAATTTATATGTTTTTCTTATAAAATATGCACATGATATAGGCACAAGACAGCAAATAGACGTTTGAAATTTTTAATTCAGACGTCTTTTGATGAAACGAAAATATATATATTTAGCATATTATTCATACTTTTGTTTTGAATATTTCAGGAATCTGAATACGAATAGATTGAACTTTTCAGCGAAGGGACACAACTCTTAATTCATATCCAATCATCAAATCCATTCATGAAAGATTGCCACTATTTGTGTACTATAAATAGAGTTACAAATAATCATTTTCTTCACCGAATTTCATTCTAATTCTTTCTATCTAATCTATTGCAATCAGATTTACAAGAGCACACTATTTTCATTCTTTTTATTACAAACCAATTCAATCTTCCATATTCTTTCAGGAACTACACTATTATAATCAAGAAAAGATTATAGGAAGGGTGTACTTTAATTCGACATATCATAATTATTAATAACACAAGTAGTCAACAAAACTTTTGTATTGTCGAAGTCCTCTTCAGCAGTTGAGGCATGAAATCTCGTTCGGTTGTTCGGGTAGTTGTAGACCCATACCGTTGGTTAAGTGAGGGTTGTTAGTAGTGAAATTCTAGAAGAGAGTCTGGGACTGACGTAGAGCGAAGGTTCGAACTAGTATAAAATTCTTGGTGTCACTTTTATTTATTACTGATATTCTACTATCTACATATCACTCTGCGTATATTCCATATAATATAATTTTACTACTGCAAAGTCCCTTTCGTAGAAGACCATCGGGTTCGACATGATGTATGCCGACTCGTTGCAAGCCGACCCGAACCTGGCAGCGTGACTGACTTGACCACGAATCTACTACTTTACTATACAATTTTCACTACTCCAACTGCTCTCGCCAAGTGCCATGCCGACTGGGATACGAACCCATCTATAGATACCCCTCTAGAAGACAATTACGAGACTTCTTCTTTTTGTTTTAACACTGTTAATTTACTGTAATTTTCCGTACTCATGATTTAAGTAATCCTACGCTTTGTAATCATCATAATATTACAAAAATCAACGATAATTGTGAAGTAGACACAAGCATATTCAAGCTAACCCACTATAAATCTTTATCTCCTCATTTATATTTATTTTCTTAAGTTTAATTCTATATTAATAGATTATGGGTGTTTGGAAAATTTTTGGAACAAACACTCACGCACCAGAAATTCAACTTAGAATCAACGAATAAAACAAATTGGATGTCCAAACATGTAGAATAAAAAATATTGTTGTGATTTGTGTGTGTCGATAAAAACTGAATAACATATTAAAACGGGTATTACAACATTTGCTTGAAAATTTGTTATTTCCGTTATATTGATTGTCGTTACCGTAAATCGATCATACAAATCAATTTATTTGAGGAAATGAATATCTTCGGTTATATTATAAAATCCTATAAATCAATTTCATATAAGGTATTTATATTTTAAAAGTCAATATTTCAACGTGAATTTTATGTACCGATTTAACACCTAATTCTAAAACAAATAAATTTTAAGTTAAATGATTGTTTTAATTTCTTAAACTTAAATTAAACGTATGTGTTCTAAATTTATATTCAAAAATAAAATTCATAAATTTATCATAATTCAAAATAAATCGAATTTCATATATTTGTAAACAACAAATTTGCGATTTGTTGCACACTAGATTTCTTCGTCATCAATACGTTGATAGGCAAATCAAAACGTATATATAAAGGGTGATATCAATCGTATTTTTGGTGTATTTAACATCACTAAAATAAGAAGAATTGAGAAGTAAAAATGTTGTAAATTTTAGTTTGACGTTACTTTTAGTTTGATAGCTTATTTCTATAAGAAAAAGGTCAAAAGAAAGTAAAGAATTCGATACTTTTGTTATAATAGGGTGAATAAAGCTTGTATTACATCACTAATTGTAAATAAAAGGCAACAAACATTATGCGCAACCCTATTGATTTGTCGATGATACATCAGACAAACCTATTTGGAAATAAACATACCATCCCAATTTAACTATCCGAACTTGTATCAAAATCAAACTTGAGACTGTGCATACTTTACGAGGTTAATGGATAATCATTGTTCATCATGTTAAAGATTACACACATGCATGATATATTTTTTTTTAATATTTTCGCATTGTTTATGAAACTTATTAAGTATATAGCCATGTTATAAAACTAATCTATTAAATAATAGTAAAGCAGAAGTTATAAAGTTCTCTCCTTAGTTCTCTAAGTTATCTCTATTCGGCTTAAAACTCTCAAGATATTTTGATTTAAATTTAAACATAAATACCATATTTTAGGAAAGAGACCTAATCTACTGTGTCATTAAATTGAGTAGGAAATACTCAAATCTCAATCCCTTTGCATTTTTCACCATGCATTTCTCATTTCGCCTGACAAGATTGTGACATGTGTATTCTTAAAATGAACATTCTGCTCATGTTTTCGCTCTGCTCAATCTCTCCATCTCAGCTAATGTTCAAAATAAATTCAATTGCATCTAAGCTAGGTAACTCTGCAATCATTTCTTGGTTTCATCAACGATTGGAGATTTCCAACATGCGTTGTTCCCGTTATTTGCCAGCATCATTTTTCGTGCTCCTATCATGCCTTCTTACTGTCATGCACTTTTCGACCCTTTTCCTATAGGTATACCGATCAACGTGCTGAGGTAATTTCGTCTGTCACTTTATTGTGCCCTTTGTTTAGTTCTTTTTCTCCCTGATATTAGTGAATCATGGACTATTGAAATGATTTGTTCCGAGAGAGAAAGTTTATGCTTCATTTAAAGTTGTGTTTTGACTTTGAATTAGGAGACCGTGTGTAAGACAAATATTGTAATTTGATCTTATGCATACTTGCTCTGAGTGATGTTCATACTCCATTAAATAAAATTTTACATTTGTGAATTGAAAAGAGTGAGTTTTGGGTACTTTGTTCATTCAATGATGCAATTTTTAAACATAACCTGACAGTCTACAAACTATCATGTTGATTGGACATTCATATGGATTGGGTGATAAATGAAAAAAAATGGTGATGTGAATCCACCCCTACATACGATGTTCTGTGTGGGAAAGTCTATTTGATACAACCCTGCATTATTGTGTGTGTGTGTGGGGGAAAGTCTATTTTGATACAATTTGGTGACACAATAAATTCTCACCTTTGGATTGCCCCCTGAATTTCACCTTTCCATATAAAAACAAAAAGATCCAATGATGCAGATTTTTTGTGTCACCATTTGTGTAACCAAATTGTGTCAAAATAGACACTTACTTTATGTATATGTATATATATATGTATATATATATATATATATGTATGGCTATCTGTGTTTTTCAGATTGAGGGACGAACCCCAGGAGGTTTTGTTTAATCATTTGCAATTTTGCATGCAACGACCTTCTAATACACTCCATTGAAAGAGCTATTGTTGGACCTGATAAGAATATCAACATGAATATGAAAGATCATCTAAAAAAATACAACGAAACTCATTACACATCTCCCAGAATGGTAATGAAAAACCAAACTTTGTAGCTCAGCTTCATCAAATTATTTAGTTTTCTGGTTTTTTTTAATAAAAAGGGCATTTTTCATGTTTTGTAATCCATATTATTTTTCTGTCACTGGTGCAGTCAAGGATGAAGATTTAATGGACAAAGTGACATAGTTATTTTCAAACCTTTCAACCGACCTCACAACTGCTTCCCAATTGGTGGCAAAAGCACTTGTGTCTCTTTTACTTCCAAGGTCTGCTTTTATCTTGCGTGGTCTTATATTGTTTTGGTTTTTATTAGGTGTTCTTATTGATTGTATGCATGACTTTTTGCTGCAGTAACAATTTAATGTAGATTCGCATACAGGATGATGACATAATGCTAATGTCATTTATTATAGCTTTCAGCAATGCATCTTGGATATATCCTAATTTTATTTCTTCGATGACTATATGGTTAATGCTTGGATTTTGGGATGCCAGGAATGCTGGAGAAAAGCAATCCATGCTAGTTTCTTATCCACTGACATACAATTTCAGGTTTATTTTTTTTGATAAATATACATTTAAGAAAGTTATTATAATTAACCGTAATATCTATTGTAAGTAGGTTAGAGCATGCTCAGAGAGTTGCAGCTAATGAGATCACTTACAACTTTATGGCATTCTATGTCAACTACAAAGATACTGCACTGGTGGATATGTTGTTGCCGCAGTAAGTCTTAATATCCGATGAATACACATGCATCCATGTTTTGTTATTTGAAATTGGTTCAAAATTTTAGAGGATTTGTTTTATATTTTTTTCCTTATGAACCAGTTTCGAATATGGCCTTTATCTTGTAAAAATCAATGTTTCTGTTAAATAGGTTAATAGTCCACTATATCGGCCACTAACTAATACTGATATTTACATGCGTAAAGGACTAAATCATAAGAAATGTCCAATGTAGAGACTCTTGAGCTTCAAGTTGATATTTCAGGTTTCTTGCACTTCTGTTTGTGTCCTACTGTACTAACAGTCTAATGTTTTTGTGTATAGAATGGTTCATAATGGAAGTAAAAGAGTTAGCAGTACACTATAAATTAGAGCATTTCTACATGAAAAGGGAGTAGTGTTCATGGTTATAGTAAATGATCAAGGTAAATAGGTTAGTCACAACATATGTTTTCTTGACCGTTGCTTTTGTCTTCAGTAACTATTATTGATAATGAATTTTTGCTTCAATATCAATCATTAAGACATGAAAATAAAATTTGGGGGTTCTATAGGCTTCTAAAATGAGAAGTGATCATATAAACTATTTAAATTGATATTTATGTATAAAAGGAAAGACAGTGAATTATGGAATAGAACGATGAGTCAGTAAAACATTTAATTATGGATAAGTTTGTCCTGTACCGAGCCACGTCACACTGCCATAGTTATATTTTGCTTACCCGAAATAATGTATTTTACCGTTACATTCACCTGTATATATATCAGGTCTTTCTGTCATATTTTGTATCAATCAAAAACAATTTCTTATGGAATAAAATAACAAGCTTTATAATTCTCTCAACTGTAGTTCCTCCTTCTCATCTGTGTCTTCAGCTTTATTAACTTGGTATCAGAGCTAGAAACAGCCTAACGGCTACAACGATTCAAGCGGATTGAAATCAAGAAAGAACCATCGTCACCTGGTTCTTTACCCATCTGAAATTAAATCCCATCATACAACCATCAACTACATTACCCAAGACCATATCAAAGTTCTCGAAAATCCCCAATTCAAAAGGCAACGAAAGTTCTCACCACTTACTTGCTTTTTGTGGATTCAGATCTGTGATCTATAATCATGTCTGAAGAGAACTCTACTAGTTCCAACATTAATGCTACCATGCAATCTTCCAAACAACTGATCAAGACAATCATTTTCCCACAAAGCCAATTAATCACTATCAAACTTGAAGAAACCAATTATTTATTATGGAAACTTCAGGTGGAAACTGCCATGCAAGGTTACGGATTGGAAGGCTACTTATATGGCACGCTATCAACTCCAGCAAGATATATAACCGACAATCAAAACAGAGTCATTAGCAACGACGAATATACAAAATATCATAGACAGGAAAGACTCATCAGTGCAGGCTGTTGTCATCCATCAGTCCAAGCCTACTATCTCAAGTCATAGGCTGTAAAACAGCAAGTGATATATGGCTAACTATGGAGAAAGTATTCAACACACATTCGGCTGCAAAGTCGCTATTTTATAAAAGACAAATACAAAACCGTAGAAAAGAAAATCTAAGTATGAGAGAATACATATCAAAAGTTAAAAATATATGTTGAAGGCTGCTGGCAGCAACATAGATGAAGCTGAACATGTATTGCCATTGCTAAATGGACTAGGAGACGAATATGAAGCTGTAGTAGCCGTCATAACATCAAAAAAGGCAACACCGCCACTGGACGATGTCTGCGCTATACTACTCTAACACGAAGCAAGAATCAACGACAAAAAACCATCCAAAAGTGAATAATCGTTGAACTTCACTACTAGCAACAGAGGGAAAAAACAAAATAATAGGTACAACGACACTGGTCAAAGAGGTGGTTACAATAACACTGGTCAAAGAGGTGGTTACTCTAATCGTGGACGAGGACGTGGCAGGTGGAGCCCTAACAACAAACCTAAATGTCAAATTTGTGAGAAAGTTGGACACACTGCGGTGAAGTGCTACTTTCGATTTAACTCAAACTATGCACCAAATCAAGGTAACAATAATCAAAGAGGAAGAAATCCTAATGTCAACATGGTTGTGTCTCAAACAAAAGGGATAAATCAAAACAATAACAGCAGAGCTTATAATCAAAATGACAAAGCCAAAGGAGAAGATATTCATGATGACAACTGGTATCCAGACTCGGGAGCAACAAACCACATCACTAGCAACCTGGAAAATCTTAATCTCGGAAACAAGGAGTATCGAGGTAATCAAACCATAAGCTTGGGTAATGGTAAGTGCGTTAAAATTTCTCACACGGGAAATGCTATAATTAATGGTAAAAAACAACTATATTTAAATAACCTACTTAGGGTATCCAATATTAAGAAAAATTTGATAAGCGTATCACAATTTGCAAAAGATAACAATGTTTACTTTGAATTTTCCCAAAATATTGCTTAGTCAGGGACATACTAACTAAGGAAATTTTATTGCAGGGGAACACTATTAATGGACTGTATCAGTTTAAAGTCGATGGTCAAGACAACAATACTAAAGAGAAAAGCTGCTACAATTCTATCATGCTACTTGAAGAAAATAATAGAAGTGCTTTTGATAAATGGCATTACAAGTTAGGTCATCCTAGTGTAAACGTAGTCAAAACAGTTCTTAGGAATAATAAAATTGCTTTTGATGATATATATTATCCCTTTGTTTGCACTTATTGTCAAATGGGCAAAAGCCACAAACTATTGTTTATAAATTCTTTAACTAACTACACACAACCATTTGGATTGATAGCTACTGAACTATGGGGACCTGCCCCTTTTTGCACTGACTTTAACTACAAGCATTACATTTCATTTGTGGATGCCTGCACTAGGTACACCTGGATTTACTTCCTAAAAGCAAAATCTGACACTTATGCTACTGTTGTTAATTTTTCTAATATGGTTGAAAATTATTTCAATACCAAAATTAAAGTGTTGCAATCTGATGGTGGCTCTGAGTATAAAAACCTATGCGAATTCTTCAAAACTAAGGGAATTATACACTGAACCACTTGCACTTATACATCTGAACCGAATTTCTTAGTAGAAAGGAAACATAGACACATCGTGGAGACTGGACTAACTTTACTGGCTCATGCATCGCTGCCACTAAAATTTTGGTCAGAAGCTTTCAACATTGTCGTGTACTTAATAAATAGATTGCCTACAGCAGTGTTGAAAGACTTAAGTCCCATTAAAAAACTATATAACATCAAACCAGACTACCAAAGTCTTAAAACTTTCGGATGTTTGTGTTTCCCATATTTAAGACCATACAACACAAATAAATTAAATTTTAGATCCAAACCGTGTACATTTATTGGATATGCTACAAAGCAAAAAAGGATATAGGTGTATAGATGAAAATGGCAGAATTTTCATTAGCAGACATATGGTATTTAATGAAGATGTATTTCCATACAAAAGTTGAGACACCAAAACCACAAATAAAGTAATCATTGGTAAGAGTAGCATACCTAGCATACCATACTATACAAACTCTCTAGCAGGTACAGCAGTGGTTGCTGAAGGCAATCAAAACTGCACTACCAGATCAGTTACACCCAATACCAGCTATGAAGAGCCAATCAGCCTCGCCAACTATTCACCTGAAAGACAACAACAAGAAGAAAATGAGAGCCAAAATATTGAAAGCGACATCAGAAGTACAAACAACAACAATATGCCAGCAACCACAGTCAATCAAGAGAGCCAATCAGAGAAAAAATCTCCAACAAATATTGGGCATCCAATGATAACCAGGGCGAAAAGTGATGTTTTTAAACCAAAATTCTCACAACAACTATCAACTCAGAAGAATCAGTTACATATCAGCAAGCTGCACAATATGAAAACTGGAGAGAAGCCATGGACGAAGAGTACAAAGCTCTGGTGAATAATCAAACATGGGAACTTGTTCAACTACCAACCAACAAAAATTTAATTAGATGCGGATGGACATATAGAACAAAAAGAAATCCAGACGGATTTACTCAAAGATACAAAGCAAGGTTGGTAGCTAAAAGATATACACAAGAATATGGATTTGACTACAATGAAACATTTTCACCTGTAGTCAAACCAGCTACCATAAGACTAATTCTCACGATTTCTCTCACTAAACAATGGAATATAAAGCACTTAGATGTCAACAACGCATTTCTCAATGGAGTGTTACAAGAAGAAATCTACATGCAACAACCAGAGGGCTACATTCAGAATCCAAATTATGTATGCAAACCAAAGAAAGCAATTTATGGTCTAAAACAGGCTCCTAGAGTATGGTTCGACAAATTAAAATCAACTCTAGTGACAAAGGGATATCAGCCAACTAAATCTGACACTTCATTATTCATCAAATCAAATAATTACTATACAACATATGTACTAATATATGTTGACGACTTAATTGTAACAGAGAACAATGAAGGTGAGCTAAAGCAACTGACTCAGTATCTAAATGAGCAATTCTCAATAAAGGATCTTGGTAGTCTATCATATTTTCTAGGAATAGAAGCCCAAAGAAGATCAAAAATAGAAATAGTTCTTAGTCAAAAGAAGTACATAACTGAACTCCTGATAAAGATTAATATACATGAAGCAAAACCTCAACCAACACCCACGATATCTAGTCAGCATCTCTCTAAAAACAGGGGAGAATCTATAAATAATATAAAGGAGTACAGAAGTGTTGTGGGAGCATTGCAATATGCAACCATAACACGTTCAGTGTTAACAAAGTTTCACAATTTTTGCAGGATCCAAGGAATGAACACTGGAAACCAGTAAAACGAATACTGAGATATTTAAAGGGGACAATACAGTATGGATTAACAATAAAAGGAGGAAAAGAGCTAAAAATCACAGGATTCACTGACTCAAACTGGGCAGCAGATCCCGATGATAGAAGATCGGTAATAGGGTACTGTATATATAGGAGACAATCTAATATCATGGACATCGAAAAAGCAACCAACAATTTCAAGATCAAGTGCGGAAGCGGAGTATAGAAGCTTTGCCAACGCTACATCAGAAATAATATGGATGCATTCAATATTAAAGGAGCTAAATCTATTAAACAATCAAAAAGCAACAATCTGGTGTGATAATCAACGCTCGATATACATGGCAGCTAATCCTATTCAGCACACACGATCTAAACACATAGAAATCGACATTCACTTCGTTCGAGAGCAAGTAAAGGAGGGAAAGATACAAGTAAATTACATACCGTCTTACTATCAAAAAGCAGACATACTTACCAAGGCTCTCTCAGTTAAAACTTTACCAGACTACGCGACGCCCTGAATATCAGGCCAGTCGAC
The DNA here is from genome assembly GCA_030737875.1 of Allium sativum. Classification (NCBI taxonomy): domain Eukaryota; kingdom Viridiplantae; phylum Streptophyta; class Magnoliopsida; order Asparagales; family Amaryllidaceae; genus Allium; species Allium sativum. The sequence goes on from JASFAX010000064.1 coordinate 823,161, forward strand.
ACAAAATCAGCGTCAAGTATAACTAACCAGCAACCAGAACTTCAAATCGATAATTCGAAGCCAAATATTAAAGCTGCAGTTCGAATGACAAGGGAGAGAGACCCAATTAAGGCTCATAGTTTGGATCCAGCACACTTAATTCAAGTACAAAGTGAATAAAGAAAAGATCAGAAGCAAACTAGGGTTTGACATGGCCAACCCTAGGTTTGAAGGGGGAAATAAAAGGAAAGACAGTGAATTCTAGAATAGAACGATGAGTCAGCAAAACATTTAATTATGGATAAGTTTGTCCTATACCAAGCCACGTCACATTGCCATAGTTATATTTTTCTTACCTGAAATAATGTATTTTACTGTTACATTCACCTGCATATATATCAGGTCTTTCTGTCCTATTTTGTATCAATCAAAAACAATTTCTTATTGAATAAAATAACAAGCTTTATAATTCTCTCAACTGTAGTTCCTCCTTCTCATCTGTGTCTTCAGCTTTATTAAATGTCCAACTAAATGTGTGTGTATGTACAGGAATTTTGACAAATGCATTACTTCCAATTTTTTGGTTTATATATTGTTTTGTCGATGCACATTACTAGATGGGGGTTTTACCCTCAAGGACAAAAGGATAACTTCATTTCAGGATTAATTTTCTCATGATATTTTTTTAAGAGTTTGATAATTTTAGAATAAGTAATTAAAAAGTTTATGATGATTCCAAGCTTATGTTTTCGACTCATTTATAAGATTAGATAAATTGAAGTAACATGATCACATCCAAAAATATTTACAATAATGATAATTTATCCTACTGGAAAGTTGTTTCTTAACTCAACAATCAATGACTAATCCCATTAACACTAGAAGTTATAGTATATGTTCAATGATATGCATTGCTGACAGTCAGAAAATCTGCTCTTCCCCTTAGTCAAAATAACTTTCATTCATCTAGTATAGGAGCTTAAATATTTTGGTTTGAAAAATACAAAAAGAAATTGGTTTATTTAGACTATTAAATACTTATATATTCTCTAATATATGAGTTTGAATTTTCAATCGTGGTCCTAATTCTAAAGGTTACATTCTCACACCCCTCCAACATGGTAAAAACAAATAGTACATTTGTAGTGATAAAATGTGGCAAACTAACTTGTTTTAAGTATTTGATTAACATGGTTTACAAATATTGCCCTTTAAAATTTTGTTTTTGTGAAGTTTAAGAAAGTTAAGAATCTTTGATTTCTTTGCCTTACAAGTTTTTAAATCTGTTCTTTTTTTAATGATTGGAATGACGAAATCATTTTTGTTTTCGCAATTTTGTTCATATCCAACCTTGATGTGTACAAAGTTTTGAGTGCATTTGTTTTTCTTAGATCTATTATGGTTGCATAATAATAACAGTCAATCCCATGAACGTACCTAGCATACCTTCAGACCGATGTGTCATGATCGCATATCGAAAAGGTAAGTTGCTTTATGTATTTTATATGCATATTCAAACTTGTCAATTATGCATCTTTTCTTTTAAATTTCCTATGATTAACTTAAATTTTTACATATGTAGGTAGCTAAACTTTGTAATTTATCTTATTATATTTGTCAAAAGCTAGATCAGCCCATTTCTTTTTTCATTGGTTTTTCAAGAATTTATCAATAGCTACATTATCCCCAAATATCATCATGATGACTGAGTATAACATAAGCTTGGATAGGTAACTTTGTTTTGGTTTTTTTAATTTGTTTCTGAATGTCGGTCTTTCATTGTTCTTTTATGACAATTTGTCTTATTATATTTTTCAAAAGTTGGGTTAGAGCTAAACATTTTCCTTTCCCGTTGGTTTTTCAGTTATTTATCAAAACCTGGATCAGCCCCAAATATCACTATAATGGTTGAATGTAACATGACCTTAGGTAATTTTGTTCTGGTTTCATTTTATATGCTTCTAAATATCAGTCTTTCATTGATTATTTTATGATATTTGATTATTTCCTACTCAGTTGCAATCCAATAGGTGATCAAAAAAGCAATCGATGAGGTGTCCTAATTAGGTAAACAATCTAGATGATAAGGGGTATAACGAAGGATCATTGTAGCAAGGATTGATTAAGTGAAATTTTTATTTCATATTGTTTTATTTGTTCTTATATTAGTTTTCCAAGAGGTCTTTCCTCGTTTATTGAAAAAAGAAAAAGAGGATAATATTAAAAACATTAGCTTTTCAAAGGTAATTTGTCATTATCAAGGTATATTATCATGAAATTCATATCTAATTGATTCACATAGCAAACCACTATCCTCGGCATTCATGCAAAACCATCCTTAAATATCTTTATGACCCCCATTCGAAAGGAAAAGTATAATCTTCACTATAATAAGCACTTATTAAAAAAATAAAAATAAAGCATGGTTCAACTTGGTTGATATTTGTTCTATACAATATCCATATTGTAGTCAAGTTTCTTATTTCATGATAAACTCTTGTTCTTCCTTTTGCAATATAATTTGTCCTTGTGATCAACATTGGGACTCTGAACGTCCTTCTCGAACTCTATGATTTGTTTTGCTTTTTTATGTTGGTCATCTAAGTATGTACAAATACATGTCACGTTTCTTTATTTCAAACAAGAGAAAACCAAATATAACTGTAACCATGTAAAAAACTAAAAACTTTGATTATTGATGGAGCTAATACTTCTGATTTCATTTGGTCCACAAATTGGTGATAACTGAAAATACCGAGGTAATATAACATCGGTGAATTTAGTATAAATGTTTTTTTATACCTAAGATACTTATTTGATACTGATATTAGAGGCTGATGCTAAAGAAATTGTTGCTTATATGGCTTACTCTTAATCTTGGACTTTCAAATGAATTATCATAAGAACATTGGCAAAAGTTTATGTTAATAAATACATTTACACACTTATAGCAAAATGTAGTTATTAGTATGAGTGATTATCTGTGGCATTGCTAATTACAGATGTAAGGCCTTATCAGTTTGTATCGATTAACATCATTCTTATGTGTAATGCAACACATATATGAGAAACCAAGTTACTGGACTTTTGAATTCCTCTTAATTCTGTCTTTGTGGTGTTCGTTGCAACCACAATACCAATTACATACTTAATTATTTAATTTTTATTATGTTGTTTTATTATAGTTCTAGGGGTGCGTTTTTACATTTATATATATATATATATATATATATATATATATATATATATATATATGTATGTATGTATGTATATGTATATATTTATGTGTATGTATGTGTGTGTGTGTGTGTGTGTGTGTGTGTGTGTATATATATATATATATATATAAAGATAGAGAGAGAGAGAGAATGGTATTATCTCATTTAAATACGAAGATGCGTAAGTCGCATAACAAAAATTATGTATATCAACCATACTAACAGTGTTAACTTGTAAATCAATTATAATTCATTTATGTCAAGAATTTATTATGTATTATATCGCAAAATCATTTTTAACATTGAAAACTCCACAACAAGTCTACATACTTCTTTTTTAGATTTCTTCTCAATTTTTCAAATTATAAATCTACGTACTTAAACTAATTTCATACTTTTAGATTTAACTCATTGAAACAAATTGCATTAGATTTCATCTAATAAATTACTAACATATATCAGTTTCAACATATATAATCTGTTCATATTAACAAAAATGATAACATTATATTATTTCTTGAAATACAAACACACACATATTTTTTGTATGTAAGCTTAAAATATAAATTACACTCGAATAATAATAATAATTTTAAAAGTTTATAAATTTTACACAATTTATCATATATTTTGGCAAGTTTTGATTTTAACAGTAGAATATAGTAAGTACTATTTTTTTAGTGTGGTGCTAAGAGCACTCCAATATGTTCTTCCTAATACCACAACTAAAAAAATGAAACTCATTAAATTTTGTATGCTTCCTAATACCATACCACGTTACCTCTCCATTCTAACAGCTCACTCATTCATTATCTTCCGAACTAATCACATACTAAGCTAATCTAAAAACCCTAATCTTTCGTAATCGTTAGCTTCTTCGCATCTCTCGCGGTAAAGTTCAAATTCGTACGGTAATCTCTCAATTGTTTGGTGATCTGAAAACCCTAATCTATCACTTACTTTTCTAGTTTGCTTAATTCAAACCTTATTCACTTACAAACGGTGCCGGCCTTACAGTTTTCGTTGCCCTAGACGAAGAGCAGTAAGAAAAAAAGTTAGAAACCGTAGCAAAACAAAATTTTGGCATTAGCTGGGTTTGGAACCGCATCAGTGTTTTAATCAACTCAGCGTTAGTTGAGCTGAGCGCATTTCAGATTGCATCAAATTTTTTTTTTATGTAGGTGTCGTTTGAAATGACATCATCGTAAAAGAAAAAATAAAAATATATACTAGCACCATTTAAAATGACATCAGTGCAAATGGACATAAAAAATCACTATACAACATTATTTGAAAAGACACCAATTTACTTGTGTCAGTTCAGCGCAGAACTGATAAAAACACACGTACATTTTAAAACATCCTTAAATGTTTTAAAACATCCTTTAAATGTTGGTAACATTTAGAATCGACTTAAAAAAAAAAAAAAAAAAATCGTTAAAATATCAGTAATTGCAAGCAAAGGTATCTAAATCTTATAAAACATCCAATACTAATAAACACGTCAGACAAGAATCGAACCAGATACACCAAATAACACGATTAGGATAAGGCAACGCATTAACCGGCGAAACTCACTGGATGATCAGATAACCGCGTCATGCTGAGTCATATCCATCTAAACTTCCCTGATAGGACCATTTTACCCCTTCTCCATCTTCGTTCCCGCTTCGTCTTCTGAGTCCTCTTTTGCCACGTAAATTTTTCCTTCCGCCTTATTTATACATTTCTCTTCCTTCCTTCTCCTCAATCTATTCTAGGGTTTCAATCCACTCGTTCTGCCTACACAATGACCATCGCCATTGAGCCTTCTCAAAACGGTGCGTTTTTCATACTTCCCTCTGATTATTTTATTTAGTTGTCTTTAATCGTTCATTTCATTAAACACTGTTTATTTGGGTGATTTTAGAACAAAGGGCTGATGTGAAAAAAATTACTAACGAGGGCGACCTTGTTTTGGATGGAGGATTCGTGGTTCCAGGGGCTAATGCCTTCGGCCAAACCTTCAGAGATTATGACGCCGATTCAGAGAGAAAGGACTTAGTCGAAGAAAATTATAGGCTCAATCACATTCATCAAACTGTCAATTTCGTAAGATCTCCCAGACTAATTTTGAAAAAATTGATTGAGTAAAAGCGGTATATATAATTGGTCAGTTAATTAATGATCAGGTGAAGAAAATGAGGGAGCATTATGGAAAGCTGAACAGAACCGAAATGAGCATATGGGAATGCATCGAACTACTAAACGAGTTCGTGGACGAAAGTGATCCGGATCTGGATGAACCTCAGATAGAGCATTTGTTGCAGACGGCTGAGGCTATCAGGAAAGATTATCCGGATGAGGACTGGCTGCATTTGACCGGACTGATCCATGACCTTGGTAAGGTTCTTTTTGATGAGAAGTTCGGGGCGCTTCCACAGTGGGCTGTTGTGGGGGACACCTTTCCTGTAGGATGTGCGTTTGATCCTTCTAACGTGCACTATAAGTATTTTGAGGGCAATGAAGATTATAATAACCCTGAATATAGTACTAAAAATGGGATGTACACGGAAGGATGTGGACTTGAAAATGTGCTTATGTCTTGGGGACATGATGATTACATGTATTTGGTAAGAAAACCTTGAGCTTTATAAAGTACTTTTGAATGAAAAGCATTTGTTTTTAAACTTTTTAGCTTTCAAATGCAGGTGGCCAAGGAGAACAAGACTACACTGCCTTCTGCTGGCCTTTTCATCATAAGGTACCATTCTTTCTATCCCTTGCATAGACATGGAGCATATCAGCACTTGATGAATGAGGAAGATAAAGCGAACTTGAAGTGGTTGCATATATTCAATAAATATGATCTCTATAGCAAAAGCAAGGTTAGAGTTGACGTGGAGAAGGTGAAGCCTTACTATCTCTCCCTTATCCAAAAGGTAATTTACTTTTTTATTTTTTGGTATTTCTGAAAATTCTTTTTTCAATAATAATCATTTAATTAATTTGTTCATTTTATCTTATTGCAGTATTTTCCTGAGAAGTTGAAGTGGTGAATCATGAATGGCATGTGATGGCAAGTTGCTTTTTCTCTCACACCAAAAACTGCAGCATAAAGTCCTTCAGATCATGTTACTGTGTTTAAAACTTGCTTTTTGTTTTTCTTTTTTTTTCATGGTCCATGGTATGATTGTCTGGGGTGAAGCGTTAAGTTGGGATCATTTTTCAGTTAGATATTTCATTTTGCATCACGTAATGATGCATAAGTAATAAAGTATTTTTTATGTTGTTTGTTAGTCTACTTGTAAGTTTGAATCCATTTCTTTAAGTTTGTTGTTTATGAATAGAGGTCATCCAACTGAATGAAAGCAAATAGTGAAATGCTGTAAATTAATCAAAAATCAGTAATTTTAGTTGCCATTTTATGAGTGCTGATCCAAAAAATTCATGTATCTTCCGGACCACATCCAAATCCGTCCGTTCACTTTATATTTGTTTAATATTTAATATTAAAAAAAATAGTAGAATGGATGACCAGGATATTAGAAGGGTGTTGTTAATATCTATTTTTTGACCCGGAGGAATTTCTACATCATTTTATACCATGGGCATAAGTTAATTTAATATTCATATTGTTTCCAGTCTCAGAATCCTGAAGAAACCTGTGTTTTTAGAAATATTCATATTGTTTCTAATTTAATATTCATATTGTTTCCGGTCTCAGAATTCTAACATAAACTTGAAGAATTAACAAAAAAAAAAAAAAAAAAAAAAAAAAAGGAATATAACTTAATTGAAAATTTTGATAATTTACCTACAAGTATAATTACACTGTTAGAATGACGATTTGAAATGACACATGCGTTAACTATGCAGTGTAGCTATGAAATAAAAATTACAAGTATTATGCAAACGGATTTTAGTATACAAAACGAAAGTTGTCATATTTTATAAGCAAGAATTATGCTTTTCCCCACTTTTTCAGCAGTCAATGAGCTGCTGTAACAGTTATACAATAGTCTTGATAAAAGTTTGCATCGAATACAAAAAAAGATTAAGAACAAACTTTGTTCAAGCTACAGCACAAGAATGCAAATTTGATCATTTAAACCACTACTGATGCATTGCAATATACGTTGTTCTTAAGTATGTTTGTGTGTATTGTGAAATGTACGTTCTCTTTCTGAAGCCTTTCCTTGCTTGCATTTGACATATGCTCGGCCCCTAGATATTCTGAGAAGTACAATAGGAATCCGAAGAAAAAAAATCTAGAAGAGATATCCGTGTGCTTTTTTCTCTAATGTCCAAAAATGTCGGCAGAAGCTGATGTATAGTTAAATTTTCGATTATCTATAAGGATACAAATTTAATGCAACTTCAACAATTTTCTTATATTTAACAATCGAGTTGATTGCATCAATAAATACTATCCTTCTATTTAAAAACTAATATGATACATTAACTTCAATAGATCAACTTGATAAAGAGCATATCACTGCAGTTAAGCTAAATTAATCGCAAGCTAAGTTTGTTGTTTACGATTCAGCTGGATTCAAGTATACAATGTTTTGTTTAGTTTCATGAGTCACTTGAAACAATTGTTGTTGTAGATCCAAATTATCAAGCGGTGTTTTTCTACGTTGCAGGATATTTGGATCAATTTCTATAAATCAAAATAATAATTAAAAACAATCTAAGATATAATAAATCTGTAGTTATTAAGGAAGAAATTGTTTAAATGTGAAGATGAAAATTGAGTCATTAGCATCAGACATGTTGGACGTTAACGGCTTCATCCATGATGTTTGATGCTATTTTATTTCAAAATGATAGAGTTGGTTGGCATTTATCTCTTAATATATTGCCTTTCTATTTCAACTAGTCATTGACATAGTTGACTATAGGACTCTAGGTTGCATGGTGTTTACTGCCCTCCAAGAAGAATTTTCAAGTGGACTAACAGTTTGTGTAGATGAATATACTAGTCACTGCAAGGTTGGAACACGTTTAAACTATTTTCAATGCAAACTGGTACTACTGAAAAATGCATAGTTACATTGTTTTTCATTTTTGAATGATATAAACTACCTTATGATTCATTTTTTGTTTCATCCTTTTTAAGTGACCCATTCAATTTGAAGTATTATATTTCTTTCTTTTCCTTTTTTTGAAAAAAAAAAAAAAAAACCAAAATTGGCATCTAAATTGCCTATTTATCCAATTTTACCATGACCAAAACCAAAATCTGGCCGATTTAACATGAATACCACTTGTTAGACATAGGTTATAGTAGATGGACGTGTTTATCCAATTTGACCAAAAACATTAATGATTTAATAATTGCCAATAATACCTTAATGTCATTAATATTTGCCATTTCTCATACATCCTGGAATTATTATTGCATATTTTGAACATGTAGTAAAAGTTGGTGATTTTTGTTGTATGTCTATTGGTAGACAAGTTAGTGCTTACGAAATGAAGTTATCCACACCATGTGACTCTATGTTACATCGTCTACAAACATAGATTCTTTTTTCTGCATCATTTAATCATGGATATCATCACACCATCTATCATACTATGTGCGGTTGTGGGTGTATTTACACTTGGCGAATTATCGATACCTACACTAACTTAGGTAATGGAGTTATCTTCGGTTGCACAGCTTAACACTTGAGCATTAATGATGAAGAGACGGACGATATAGTAACACGTGATCGCGAGTTTGGGATGAACTTTACGAACTGCTGTTGCTTCCATGATCATGCTAGGTGGTGCATGGTGTGATGATTCTACATGCTAATAATGAGGTGATAACAAGAGTGGCAGACTTCAGCTTTGAAGCAAACACCTTCAGTTGAATAAAAGGTAGGTTGAGCATTGTTGGATGTGCAAGAAATGTTTAAAGCAGTCTAACAGGGGTGAAATGATGAGCCGGAGATGCTCGATGAAGCTGCTAGTTGCTGGTCTGGTAAAGCGATCAGTTTGTGATAGCTAGAGCTTTACAATGTTGCAAGCAGTCAAACCAGTTTAAGGAATACGGTCGTGGATACATTCATGTGAATGTATACATGCGTATGGCACTATTGACTATCATTGGTATATGCATGTATGCTGATAACAAGCTTTAATTATTTGTAAGGTTCGGGAAAGCCATATTAGGTAACAACTTAACAGGTGGATGCAAGTATTTTATCTGTAGAAGTGGAATACTGAAATAGTTATTTTTGATGTTGATGGAACAATTACCATGATTTAACATACTTGTAAGCTTTAGTTTTTTGTAAGGTTTGGGAAAGCCATACTAGGTAACAACTTAACAGGTGGACGCAAGTATTCTATCTGTGGAAGTGGAATACTAGAATTGTTATTTCTAATGTTAATGGAACAATTACCATGATTTAACATACTTGGTATGTGCTTGATGTGCATTTTCTTTTTCTAAATGAATGTCTTACAGTTTTATCTTCTGTTTTCTTTCTGCAAAAGCAGCAGCGCCTAGTTTGTGAACTAAAATGAAGCCTAATGAAAATACTTGTGCTGTATGTGAATTTTACCAGGAAGTGGTACTAATGAAATGACGGGATGCTTGCCCAATTGGACAATAAGTCGAAGCTTAGCAGCGCATATTCATTGTGTTTATACTATATGACATTTCCAATTAAATGAAGCAGCTATATTCTGGAAGGCGTAAATGCATGGTCATATTAATATAGAAGTCAACGTTCTATATTAAACGAATGTACATGTGTATTAACTAGTTCCTTATCAAATATGCATGATTTGCCATAGTTTAATTTTACGTTTATCATTATGGCGTGTCTCTTTTTTGTCTACAGGCTGGAAATACACTTTAGTAAAATCAAAAACTTGCATGATTACATAATTAACAATGTGGATAGTATTCGATTTGCATTATATCTACATGAAAGTTGATTGATATGTAATAAAGATTCCGATCTTACATCAATAAAAATGTCACAAAGGACCAAATTCAATATTGCTTTTCAATTTTTCAGTGTAACTATCCATGCCATATTTTATTTGTCTATGGTGAAACATGGTTTATGATTCATATTTTTATTTGTAATTAACTTAGCGTGGAAGTATTCTTTCTTTATGCCGATGTTCCATAAAGTGTTCAATGCCACGCAAGAATTGCTTCATTTCTGATTTATAATGCAATTAACAATGGCATGACAACAGATAAAGTAAAAACAGTAGTGCTATAGGGCCCGAACGTAACCCTGAGATTTTGTGTGGATCTGAAAACGGAGGGTTGTAATTCAAGGAACTTTCATGCAATTCAAGGGCATATGCAAAATTCAAGGGTTAGGATTATTTTTGCACACAATGACAAATTGGTTTCCAGACCTAATAGCATTTCTGAAGTAAAAAAGGTAGCAGACCAAACTAGATCAAAATATCTATTGTTGTCCAGTCCAAAAATTCCGCTTATGCTGACTTCTACTTCAAATAGATAGCTAAACTTCGACTTGTTAATGGTGTTCTCGGAATCATTATATCATATGTTACTGGCAGCTCATATCATTTTCAAATCACAATTTTAAAGTAGCTTTATGACATGTTGTCATTTAGCACTTACTAACATCAGACTCGTCTACATGCAAGAATTTGGTTTACATGATGCGGTATACGAATGTGTTATACGCATAGGTGCGTTTGCGAACCAAACACATTATATATATTATTTTTTGAATTTGTTCAAAGTGGAAATAGATCGGAGCCGTAAAAACCCCTTGCGCACCTAGCCCGGTCCGCGGGTACCAAATAAATGGCTAGTCGTAACGTATGCACATGGTAAACCCTTTTAGCATGCCATTCCGGGTTTCAAACTCGCATCGTTGTTAACTCGACACAAGTCCTTATTTGCTGGGTTAATGCTGGTAAACACATTATATATATATATATGTATATGTATGTATGTATGTATGTGTGTGTATATATATATATATATATATATATATATATATATATATATAGAGAGAGAGAGAGAGAGAGAGAAGTAATTTAGCACGTGCGATGCAAATGCGCATGATGAATTGAGTTAAAAAACAGTATGAGTAAAATAAGTTGATCGACATTAAATGTTGCATTTTCAATATGCATACATACACGGACAAAACATTTATCAAAACATGAATGATGTAAAGTTATTTAATAAACAATTAATCATGTTTGTTTCAAAAAGGAACAAATAAGTTTGTTAATGTATGTAAAATTTTTATTTTCAACTATAAAGATCGTATCTTTCATGATGCTCTACTTTCGTTGCGACCATTGAATAGTCATTGAAGTATATAACAAGTTGATATGTGTGTTGGTCTGGATGACTTTCATGAATTACCTAATTTAGCTACCAGGTCTATAGCGTCCTTTTGCATAGCAACGTATTGATAATTGCGTGACTTGCATGCATTCCATCATCATGCTATAATTCTAGTTTTGTATATATATTATATTGATGAACCCATAATATATCTGATTTATAATTCATAGTGTGACAATTAACAGAAGGCCAGTATAGTATCCATGTTTAACATAGTCTAGATGTGCTATGTAAATCTGTTAGGGCATTTCCAATAGAGTGTTGGGTTGATGTAACGACCTAGATTATTACCGTTAAGTTTAAAACGTTAAAAATTGGTTTTATATGTTGTTTTGGAAATTTAAATAACTCGATTTAATAAATTTGAATATTGATCCAATTTAAATAATAAAATAATAAATTTAATTCTAAATTAATTGGAATTAGTTGGAATTGCAATATAATATAAATTGGACAATATAAAAATATTTTGTTAAGTTAGATTTGAATTATAATAAGTAATTCGATTATTAAACGAATTTTGAACGTATAATTTATATTAAATTAAAAACAAGCCAGCAGTGTCGCGGTAGTTTTCGTAAAATTACGTTTTTAACTTCAAATTAATATATTGAATCAATGTAAGTTGGAATTCTTTAAAACAAGAATCATCAGCATCTATTGGATAATAATTTTCTAATAAAACAGAAAAATCAAGATATATATTGTAGATTTTGAGTTATGTCCAAATTAAATTTTCATAGAATTTAGTATGTTGAGTTTAAAATCATAACTACTTTATTTTTGAAATTATTTAATTTTTGTTTGAATAAATTTGATAATAATAATTTATTATCAATGAATTTGTCTATTGTGAAATCAATGTATATTTTATCAACTCAAGACGGAACTTAAGAATAGCCAAAATTCAAACGACCTCGCATTTCAATGAAACTAATTTTATAAAATCCATAATAGTTAATTATTACAAGATTTCTAGTTTCACTTTAGTTGGAGTTATTTTGTGACCATGCGCAATATAAACTTGTATAAATTAACTGTTTGAAATTAAAATAGCGATTTTACAAACGATCTCGAAATTCGACGAAACTAATTCCACCGTGTCCGAAATATTTAGTTGTTGTACGGTTTCAAATTTCGTCACGACTGGGGTTCGTACGAACTGTGAATAGTTGTGCATAATAACACATAATGATTTTCTGGCTTATGAATAGTTGTGCATATAAATTCGCAATGCTTTTTAGAAAATGGAACAACCAAAAGGACTCGTGGCACACACACACAATGAAAACACACATCAGCGAGGTTTCTCCTTATGATAACTAAAAATGTTTGATATGTGAAAATTATGTTACATTATTAGTGCATAGTGAAAAAAAATCACAAGTAAACATACCAATCTTAGCCAGCAAAATGCCTCATCCCATTACGTTGACGTATTCCTACCGGTAACCAGTACGTTATACAACTTAAATCGTAAAAGCCCGTAGTGGAGATAGGGTTTCCAACAAATGACCAAGCAAAGAAACTTCCTTATTCATGATGGGTACACCTCTAGAGGGACCTCTCGAGAACCAAATGGGATCTCTGCCAACATGACGTCGTTCTCTTCCTTACTGGATTTATTAGATTGCACCTAAGTATGTCATCTCCCAACCATTACAAACGTTTAACCAGGTGCTTGCAACATCAACATGCACAAAAGTAGAAGTTTCCACAAAAGTAATACTTGGGATTCATACCATGATACACTTTTTATCTAGAAGGAGAAGACTACCCATGTCCCCGTTGCATTCTTCTTGTTTTGGCCATTTTCGAGGTGTGAGGCTTGTTGAAGTCAAATCATACACAAAGCTCTGCTTCACTAAGCCATGCTTTGATCATCACAAGCTCATCCCATAAGCATGCCACATGGTCAATTCACAACACATAACTAATATTTATCAATATATAACCTCTAAGCTCATATGACTTTGAGAAGCATGTTAAGCTAAGAGAATAAATTCTCCATATATATATACACACATATATAATTGAGATCAGCTGTTATGCAGTCAATTACAATGTCAGACACATAATCCATTCTATGTCTGCATGAAACCGAAGTCCCCTTATTCCTCGTCCAATAAAGGAGAGAGATCCTTGCAAATCCAAAATTCCTCCAAATATGTGCGAATGATGCCCTTAATCTGATTAAAAAACATCTCAAAATGGAAGCTATCCATTTGAGACATTCAACAAGTAGTCCTGTAACGACCCAGAAAATCTGAACCAATTTAAAATTTTTAAATTGGCTAAAATAATGGATTTTAAATATTAAAATAAATATTTTAAATAATAGCAATGAAAACTGAGTTTGAATCGACAATTGAAAACGAATATAATTAATTCTAATTATAAACAAGGTTTGAAAAAGCGCTGCAGTTTCAAAAATTGAATTCAAACTTTGTCGGACTGTGTCGGGTGCAAAACAAAACAGATTTTAGTGAAACCAAAAATATTTAAATCTGTTAGTGAATACCTTTCTAACGAATCTGAAAAATCGAATTTTCATAGCGGAAAGCAAAAGTTATGGCCGAATGAATTTTCAGAAGGGTCGCTATGGAATTTATATAGCCCGTGAAATTGGGCATTTTGCATACGACATCGGAATTCGACGAAATCACTTTTGTTGGATCCGGGATGTGATGTTATTGCTAGGTTTCAAATTTCATAATTTTTGAAGCTAATATGTGAGCGTGGCAAAAGGAAACGTGTTTTGGCCAATTATAGTTGAATTGGATCGACCAAAAATGGGTCTTTTTGCAAACGGTCTCAGAATTCGACGAAACTAGTTTTGTTGGGACCGTATCGTCAAAACATAGCTAGATTTATTTTTCTGGAATTTTTCGAATTAGTTTGTGGCCCTGGCAAATTGAAATGTACGTTCAAATTAAATATTGAATGTTTTATATTTTTAATTTGAAGGAAAACTGATTGAAACATTCGAATGGGCCTTCGAAACATATCCCATTGTGTTCGGAATGGGGGTAAAACGCTAGGGGCGACAGTCGTTGGGTTTAATTTCGAATCCGTTTAAGAAAACCCCAATTTTTAAATAAATATATATATCGATCAATAGGAAAATTCTTTCATTAAAAAAATATATCAGAAACCCCCCTCCCCCCCCCCCCCCGAAATCGCGATATACGGCGGAAATTAGTCGCCGCTTCCTGGCCATTTTCCGACAACACCACGTCGAACTACCCCCAGCCCCAGTTGAACTTTTTGAAGCCCTCCTCACCACCTTCGAATCCATACCCCTCTTGAATTTTATCGTGGAGTGTTTGTGAGGAATCGACCCCCCGAAGTCTGCCCGCTCGCGCCCAGTTTCAGCCACCACGCCAGCGTCGAGTTCAGAGCGGTGGCTCCCTCTAGAGGCGCCTCTCCAAGCTCTACGCGGTGGTGAAGGATGATCGTCGGATTACTTCACGGTTTGAGCGAATTTGCAAAACCTAGTTTTGAACCAGGTTTGAAAACTAACGGCTGTTCTATATTTTCAACTGTTTTTACACCTTTAAGTGTTGCAAACTTTGAAAAATCATATCTTTTTTGCTTTGTGGTCGAAATTCAGTGAAACAAGAGACAGTGGACTCGTGTGGACGTCTTCTACATTCTAGAAGAGACCGCATATTTTTCTGAGCCTTCTGCTATTTTTGGTGGAGTGGAACCCAATGTGAGATTTCTAATTTATAAACAATATGGAAAACGACGATGTATAAATTATACAGTCAATGTATGAGTTATATAAGCGTTGTACACCTCTTGTATAAGCGTTGTATAAGTTGTATGTTCGATGTATAAGTTATATATGCGTTGTAAAAATTATATATGTTTTGAAATAGAAGTGAACTGCTATATATATATATATATATATATATATATATATATATATATATATATATATATATATACACACGCCCCTCTCCACAAACCATGGACGACATTTATTGGTTGTGATTGGTGTGAAAATTGATTGATAGCGAATGGTTGTTTGGGATTGTTTGTGGTTAATATTGATTGATTGTGGTTGAAAAATACCCGTTTGTGGTTGAGAAATATTTGGTTGAAACCACATAGGATTAGTCTGTGGAAATGAAATAAATATATACATGCCGCCTGCGTGCGAACTAGATGCATGATCCCCATTGTCAAAAACCGCGAGGTTTTAAGGTAAAGCGAGGAGGCGTACTAGGGACGGTCCCGGTTTTAACTACCCTGCCGTTATGCTGCCGAAATTTTGAATAATATTCATGTGTTTGAATTATTTTCATTTGCTGAAACTATATTTATTCGTTGAATAGAAAACCTTCATGTGTTGAATCGATATTCGTTCGTTGATTAGAAATTCATGTGTTGAATGGTCTTCGTGTTTTAAATATAAAAATCACATTTTTATCTATGTATATAAACAATAGAAAACCTTCATGTGCTGAATCGATATTCATTCGTTGATTAGAAATTCATGTGTTGAATGGTCTTCGTGTTTTAAATATAAAAATCACATTTTTATCTATGTATATAAACTATAGAAAACCTTCATGTGTTGAATCGATATTCATTCGTTGATTAGAAATTCATGTGTTGAATGGTCTTCGTGTTTTAAATATAAAAATCACATTTTTATCTATGTATATAAACTATATAAAACCTTCATGTGTTGAATCGATATTCATTCGTTGATTAGAAATTCATGTGTTGAATGGTATTCATATTTTGAAATAAATTGTTTTATAATAAAAATCACCTTTTTCATCACCTATATAAACTATATAAAATAATAGTGTTTTGAAATGAATTGTTTTACAATAAAAATCACATTTTTATTATATACATGAATTGTTGAAATGTGAAGTGTTAAAAATAGCAACTCGTTCAAATAAATATGCATGAGTCGAAATATTCATTAATTAGCTAATGATATGATTTTTTGCCTATGCATGCAACATTAGAATGAATGGCGTTTTTAAACCAAATGGAATCAAATATGAAGTTAAATAGAAAATGACAAGTGATAAGAACTGTATATATGTACATGCATATTTATTGAACAGGTTATAGCAAAGGGGCTAGAGAAGAGGAATAAAATTTTGTGCCCGACAAATAGATACACATTTACTGTTTTGTTTGGGTGATGATTTTACGGGCCTGTTGGCTAGTCGCTTGGCTTTTTCTTTTTCTTTTTGACATGAGACGCCCGTGTGGCTATTTGGGAATTTTCCCAGCCCCTCCCGTACAAAGGAGGTTATGGCGAAATTTTCCAAAATTTAAAGGCGTTAGTGAAATATTTGAAGTGAAAACGATATTGAAATTGTGGAATGAACTATATTTATATAAATATATAAATATAAATAAAATTAAAACGAAACGTGGCCGTGCAGTTCGTGTTTTGAAACCGTGATTTCAAACAACTAGTGCGAGAAATCCGACCATTGGATTTTCCCGAAACCGCAACCGTTGGGTTCGCCTTGGAATGATCTTTCCAACGGCACCAACTTTGTAAAAATCCAACGGTTGGATTGTCTGGAATGTTTAATTCAAATCTGAAGAAAAACAGCGCCAGAACCGATTATATTTATATATATATATATATATATAAATATAATTATAATTAATCGAATAACGGCGCTGTAGTTCGTATTTTGAAATTGAAACTTCAAACGATTGTACCGGGAGATCCGGCCGTCGGAATCTCCCGAAACTGAAACCGTTGGATTCGTTTTGAAAAGATCTTTCTAATGATGTAAATTTGGTAAAGATCCAACGGTTAGATTTTCAGATATGTGTAAATCAAATCTGAAGAAAAACAGCGCCACGACCGCGTTATGGCCCGAAGCGTCGTTTTGAATAAATTGGCTATTTTAAAATAAATAAAAATAGCGATAAATCGTTATAAAATATCATAAACGATATGGAATGGAAATAAACTGAATTTGCTCGATTTATGTGGTATTTGATGGTTGAATGTGTTTGGTGTGAAAATTACATTAAAGAACAAAATTGGTGTTGTCGAATGATTTAACCATTGAAATAAATTGATTTGAAATTCTAAATATATGTGAATTATTTGAAAAGGCCGAGTTAATTCTCATTTCAAATAATCGACCGACGATTGAAAGTCGAAGATGAAGACGGTGGTCGAAGACCGGAAATCTTCACCTCGTTTGTATGGTAACCGAGGTCCTGATTGGGAGGCATCCCGAAATATGGATAATGAGTGGTAATCGTCCAGACGTACGTGGTGATCGATGGGTTTGCGAGGTATTCAGTGCCTCCGGTTTCGTTCAGACCCAGAATGGACTTGTAAATGGACTGTGTGTCCGACATTGGATTTTATTCTGTGTTGATTGATCTCTATTAAGTATGCATCTGTTTGGCGGCGGAGAATTGTAAAAACCCGAAAATCTGGGCCAGTTTAAAATTTTTATTTTGGCCATTTTAGCGAATTTTGATTATTTAAAATGAATTATTTTAAATAATATCGACGAGAAATTTATTTTGAATATAATTCGATCGTATATATTATACGCGTCGTCGTTAGAATATATAATAATTATATATAATTATAAAAGGAATTGAAAATGGCGCGGTAGTTCGAAAATTCGATTTCTAATTTCAAATGAATATACAGAATTCAATATAAGTCAGAATTGAACGAAACAAGAAATATTTGAATCTGTATAACTATATCTTTGTAACGAAGTTAGCAAACTGAGATTTCATCTTAGAAATGTTAAGATACGTCCAGTTGAAAATTCAGAATAGTCGCTATGGAATTTATATATATTTTATATAATATATATAAGGCCCTTAAAAATAGCAATTTTGCAAACGACCTCGGATTTCGACGAAACCAGTTTTGTTGGGTCCGCAGTGTCAAATTATTGTTAGATTCCAAATTTCATAATTTTTCGAATCAATATGTGAGCGTGGCAAAGGAAAATGCGTTTGACCATTTTCAGTGGATTTTAATCGACTGGAAAATGGCCATTTTTTCCAACGGTCTCAGAATTCGGCGAAACTAGTTTTGATAGGACCGTATCGTCAATACGAAGCTAGAAAATATTTTTATAGAATTTTTCTAGTTAGTATGTGACCCGGTAATTTGAAATGTACGTTTAAAATTCAATATAGTGATTTAAATGAAAATTCAAAAGGAAACTGATTGTAACGATCAAATCAGCTGACAATACATATCCCATTGTGTTCGGAATGGGGGTTAAACGCTATGGACGACAGGTGGTGGGCCTTGTTTTGATGACGTATGTAAAAGTCAACTTTTATAAAATAATTAAATAATAAAAAAAAAAACACTTTCTCTTCCCTCAATATACCCCCCCCCCCGATTCATTTCAGTAGATTAAAAAAAAAAAAAAGAGGGAAAAAGAAAAAAAGGAAGCCGCTCGTCGCCGTCGCCCTGGGGGTTCACCATCGTCGCGCCGCCGCCTGGAGGATCCGCCGCAACCCATCGCGTCAGCCAGACCCCGTCCACCCTCCTCCTTCCTCCGCCTTAATCACCGCAACTCCAAACCTCCCATCGCCCAAACCGCCACCTCCTCCTCGATCCGCACCTCCCCCGAGCGCCGCCACCAGCACAGTCCCCCCCCCCTCTGTAAGTCGTCTTTTTACTTATTTATTTTATTTTTATTTTTATTTTATATAAGTAAAAATAAAACTGATTTTATAGTAAGAAAAAAACTGATTTTATGTTAAAAAGAAAACTGATTTTATGTTAAAAAGAAAACTGATTTTATGTTAAAAAGAAACTGATTTTATGTTAAAAAGAAAACTGATTTTATGTTAAAAAGAAAACTGATTTTATGTTAAAAAGAAAACTGATTTTATGTTAATTTTAAAACTGATTTTATGTTAATTTTAAAACTGATTTGAAAAAGGTATTTTAAAACTGATTTGAAAAAGGTATTTAAAACTTTAAATAGAAAAAGGGTTTAAACTTTATAAAAAAGGGTTTAAACTTCGAAATAGAAAAGGCGGAATATTTATTGGGTAGAAAAAGTAAAAATATGATTTTTGTATTTTTAAAGTATTAAAAATATGATTTTTGTATTTTTAAAGTATTAAAAATATAATCTTTACTATATAGAAGTAATAAAAATATGATTTTTATATTTTTTAAAGTATTAAAAATATAATCTTTATAGGATAGAGAAAATAAAAATATCATCTTTGTATGTGTAGCGAAATAAAAATAGAATTTTTATATGTTGAACTTCGAATTAAAAATAGAATTTTTATATGTTGAACTTCGAAATAAAATTAGAATTTTTATATATTGAACTTCGAAATAAAAATAGAATTTTTATATGTTGAACTTCGGATTAAAAATAGAATTTTTATATGTTGAACTTCGAGATAAAAATATGATTTTTATATATTGAATAACGAGGTAAAATTCGATTTTGACATATGTAGTGAAAGCGGACAACGAAAGCGACAAAAGGCGAGATGACGATGAAGATTTCTATCAATGGAGTGTCGTGGAGCTAGGATAGCTATAAGTGAGAATTTCTCACCTTTCAATTTAAAATTTTCTAGTTATATATATATACTAGGATGTAGACGGTGCTTAGTAGCACCCGACACCCGTCATCCACAGACCATGGATAGCTTGTTTGTTAAATTGTTTGGTTGAGTAGTTGGTTAAATTATTTGATTGAAATTTGAGTTGTTTGGTGAAATGAATTGATTTCGATTGATGTGTGAATGGCGTGGGCCTTCACTAGACCGGGGATAAGGCTAGGCCTTGTCCCGTTTCTAGTATCGTGCCGTTATGCCGCCGAAATTTTCTAAAATAAGTTAGAAAAATAAAAATATCATTTTATTTAAAGAATGAATTGAATAGAAATTCATAGGTTGAAATAAAATGTTTTATCGTTAAAAATATAATTTTTAACGTGAAGTGAATAAAATAGAATATTCATTTACAAACCAGACGGTTTGTTTATGTACACCTATTTGAATGACATTGATTGGGACGATAAATTTTACACATCGCCCAACTGCACAAATAAAATATGCGTTTGATTGTTTGAAACCCCACACGGGTGTTGGGTTGAAATTTGAAGTTCACTCATCCTGATTGATTAAATGTGTCGATCGATTGATTGACAGGCTGTCATAAGCGTTGAATATCTATATTTGATGCTTATACAGTGTAGTGCACTTTGGTTGATGGTTGATTATTTTCAATGCTATTATATACATGTGTTGTATGGAAATCCATATAATTAATTTTATATGGTAATTGATTGGGCCTCATTCCAATTTAGAAAATAAAGAATATTATAAAATAAAAGTTCATGTGTTGACAATACTCATCCATTGAGATTGGTCATATGTTGAACGAAATATTTTGATAATAAAATTTACATCTTTATCAATATAAAGTAAAAGTTCATGTGTTGACAGTACTCATCCTTTGAGATTGGTCATGTGTTGAACGAAATATTTTGATAATAACAACTATTTTGAAAAAGAAATATTTGAAATAAAATATTTGAAATAGAAAAATATGAAGCCGTGTTGATTAGATTGACGCCATTTTGACGTGAACGATATTTATATCGATTTTATTCGATTTCGAAATGAATTGAATTGAAAACGATTTCGAAAATGAATTGAATTGAAAACGATTTCGAAATGAATTGAATTGAAAACGATTTCGAAAATGAATTGAATTGAAAACGATTTCAAAATGAATTGAATTGAAAACGATTTCGAAATGAATTGAATTGAAAACGATTTCGAAATGAATTGAATTGAAAACGATTTCGAAATGAATTGAATTGAAAACGATTTCGAAATGAATTGAATTGAAAACGATTTCGAAATGAATTGAATTGAAAACGATTTCGAAATGAATTGAATTGAAAACGATTTCGAAAATGAATTGAATTGAAAACGATTTCGAAATGAATTGAATTGAAAACGATTTCGAAAATGAATTGAATTGAAAACGATTTCGAAATGAATTGAATTGAAAACGATTTCGAAAATGAATTGAATTGAAAACGATTTCGAAATGAATTGAATTGAAAACGATTTCGAAATGAATTGAATTGAAAACGATTTCGAAAATGAATTGAATTGAAAACGATTTCGAAATGAATTGAATTGAAAACGATTTCGAAATGAATTGAATTGAAAACGATTTCGAAATGAATTGAATTGAAAACGATTTCGAAATGAATTGAATTGAAAACGATTTCGAAATGAATTGAATTGAAAACGATTTCGAAATGAAGTGAATTGAAATGAATTCAAATTGAATTGAAATTTGAATTGAATAGAAATGAATTTATAAAACGAATTTATAAAGAAGAATTCAATTTTGATTTGAATTGAAAAGGAAGTTGAAATTGCTTTTGAAACGAGTTTTAAAACTATTTATATAATTCGTTTTAAATAGAAATCGACGAAATATATATTATATATATTATATATATAATATAATGGCCTGAATAGAACGCGCCGCGCCGCGGCAGTTCGCGAATTTCGACCATTGATTTCAAACGGACATTACGGGAGATCCGACCGTCGGATTCTCCTAAAACCGGAACCGTTGGGTTCGTATCGAAAAGAGCTTTCTAACGAATATTAGAAATTTGAAATCTAACGGTTGGATTTGGAATTATGTCCAAATCAAATTTGAAAAAGGTCGCTGTAAGTGCAGTTCGATGGCCATTGATGGAAATCGACTATACGGGCCTTGATAAAATTATTAAAAATAGTAATAATTTGTGTAAAATCATAAGAAATGATTTGGGAAAATTTGGGATGAAAAACTCCATATTTGAAAAGATAAAAATAGATTTTTATCGAAATGAACTAGTTTTGAACTAGGAATATAATTCTATTTATTTTTAAATAAATAAATTGAATTTGAAAAGGGTTTTAAAAATAACCAGAATATCCAATGATTGCATTGGAGTGGATTTGAATCGAAATTGTCTTCGGAATATTTCGATGTTGGATTTCGCGATTATGCAGTTGTGGTTATGGAAATTTGAAAGATATAGATATATATATCGTTATTTCCAATACGACATTTGTTAGTCGTAGAATTTGATATTGAATATAAGCCGATATATTTTCTATTCAGAGCCTTGTATTGAATATCGAATGTGATTTGGGTTTGTCGTGAATGGTGTCTTCAGTAACACTGTTCTTGAACCCAGTTGAGAAAAGATTAAATCTTTTTATTTGGATTTAATGAAGTGTACCAATTAAATAACATTTAATTGGAATTGAATCAATATTGATTTTTGGGTTTATCGTGGACAGTGTTTTAAATAACGCTCGTTCTTTAACCCGATAATTAATGGAATGTGGATTTGGGTTTATCGTGAACCGTGTTTTAAATGACACTGATTCTTTAACCCAGTCGAAGATTAAAACTAAGTGGAGTTTTAATGAATCTTTAATTAGATTGAAATGATCGAAAATGGAGTATCACCAGTTTTGCTCCAGGCGATAGTTAAATCTTTAATCAGATTTGAACGTGAAATGGTAATTGAATTTACCGATAACACCGTGGTGTTAAATATGAAGTATGACCAGTTTTACTTCATGGGATGAATAGGTTGGGATTGGGAAATAAAAAAAACAAATGATTACTTCGGTAAGGTTCGTTAATCCCGACTAGTTTTGAATTGATATTCAAAAGTAGATTACAGAATAAATTCAAGGAATTTATCTTTGATAAAATTAATGGGAATCTTTCCCTATGAATGTGAAATTTAGAAACTAACTGTCGGTTGGCCAAACAGAATGGTTTTCTGAATATTGATCTGATGTTGGTTTCGGCCTTCGGGGTTAATATTTGGGGAATTATTCTCTTGATTAATTTACGGTTAGTGACTAATGAATTGGAATGAGGCGTATGTTGTGTTTGTGTAACACTTATTTAAAATATACGCGAGTTATTCGGAAAGACCGGGTTTATCCCATTCTGAATAACTGATACGACGATAAGTCGAAGATGAAGACGATGGTCGAAGACCGGAGGTCTTCACGTCGTTTGGGTAATTACTGATGATCTTGATTGGGCTGTACACCCAAGAAGATGGAAACAGTTAGTGATCGTCCAGACGTACTTGGAGATCGATGGATATGCGGGGTACTAGGTGCCTCCGGTTTCGTTCAGACCCAGAACGGACTTGTAAATGGGCTGTGTGTCTGACATTGGATTTTAGTCCGTGTGTTTGATCTCTATTAAATATATATCTGTTTGGCGGCGGAGAATTTATTCTCTTGCTTAACGCCCTTCTCTGAGACGTACGAGCTCAGGGGTTATATATTGATGGATATCAATCGCATGGAGTGAATTGCCTGTGTGGCATGCTAAGTGGCAATTGATCAAGGCTTCTGTTGAAAAGCAAAGTCTTGTGGTTGATGATCGAAGCAAGGCCTTTGTGGCGTAGCTTTGTGTAACGTTGATTCGCGAGTATCACACCCGGTATGAATCAAAAACGGGAGACGGACCTCAGGGGGGACATGCGTTTTCTTTCTAGTTATGAGTGGCGTCAGTGCTTGAACTGGCTGACGAGTTTGACTCATGTGGATATTGCTTATTATTACTTGCTGAAAAGCGAGACGCCTCGTGATATCGGTTTCGGCCGATGCTTCTGGTCGGCTGACGGGCCAGGCTTACGCCCCAAAGGGCGGAGAAACGTATTGTTCAGGCATTATAATCCACATCGGTGGACCGGCCCTGACGATCCAGGGGGCAGTTGCGGCTGTTCCTGAGACACGGACTAGAGCGTCTCGAATCGGTAGAGGATCTTGCCCCTAGCCTCGGTTCATACCATAAATGATAACCCAATTTCCAATACGTGTATTGCGGTTTTAATTGTAGAACTAGTATGGCGACATGATATATGGTACCCATGCCGTCTATGATTGATACTTATGATTTGAAGTTGTTTTATACACTATGCACTTATAATAGTATCAAATGATTTGTTTTAAACGTATCAAGCATTCTTTGGCTGTTATAAGGGAAAACCCTATCCTCGGCTGCGTTGCATTGTGTGATGGGACCTGGGTCTTATAACAGCTTCATTTTTCTTTATTTAGCATTGCGCTGTTTGTTTTATGCACTGGTATTCTTGGGAGGAAACCCGTTCCGTGTTATACGGCGTGGTCCCTTGATTTACCTAACTATAAAAATAAAGATTAACTGTTTTAGTTCTCACACCAGTCACATGACTGACCTGGAGTTTATTGTTTTAACCTAAACTCTGGGTGCCCTTATTTTGACATGGGCAGCTAGTAGTTTTGGTTTTGCAGATTTATATTCACAGGATCCTGGTTTACAGCTGGAACGATATCCGGAAAGCTTTGTATCCGTATATCTCTTCTAGTTGTGTATTGTATTATTTTCCGCTGCGATGTATTTAAATGTAATTTAAATCTCTGATATTTCTGTGTAATATTGATTCATTTATACTCTGTATATTCTTGTAATCTGATGCATTGTTGTAACATACAATAAAATGTTTTTTTATATGCGTTCTGTTGTGGCTTGTTCTCGAACTATCCGACGCTTTCCTTTACGGGGAAGTTGCGGGTCTTTACACGTGGTATCAGAGCTTTGGTTTACAAAGCTAGAGAACAAGACACATTAGAACCATACGAAAGAATTCATCAGATATTGGATTAGTAATATCCAATGGGATGACTCGTTAGAGATAGGATCAGTAGTATCCTAGAACGAGTGTGAAGAGTATATTTTTCAAATGAAAACAAATTTTGTTTTGAAAATTTAAATCAATTATTCGTATTTGATTATTTATTTATATTGATTTGGACAGTCCAGTATATAAAGATTTTGCATATACGCCTTGCAAACGTGTATTTGAAGTTTTAATATACTGGATAGATATAGAATTACACTCTAATCGCCCGGAGATGATTTTGATGATGGAGCTCCATCATTAGAATTTATGTTCGAGTGACGAAAGTGAGATATCTATATATTTCCTATTGACTGGTGTGAGAACCAAAATTAGATAGGGCCTATTGTTGTGATTTGGCATCAAAAATCTGATTTTTGTATATGTATCAAAGTTATCAATTTGAAAACTCTAATTCACTAATTGATTGATGTTTGTGTTGTTTGTTTATTTGTTTGCTAATTTTTAGCCATTTAGCCTAATTGAATCACATATTGAATTATATTGAAAATTGGTTGCATTTGCTTGCATATACATATACTTACATTGAACAGGTCATAGCAAGGAGGCTAGAGCCAGAGAATAAAATTTGTTTGCCCGACAAATAGGTACATGTTTACTACATAATTTCCTGTTTTGTTTGGGTGATGATGATTTTGTGAGCCTATTGGCTAGCCGCTTGGCTTTTTCTTTTTATTTTTGAGATCTGAAGGACCGGGGAAGCTATTTGAAATTCCCCGATGCTCCCGGTGCAGGGGAGGTTATGGCGAAATTTTTCAAAAATTTAGGGTGTTAGCCAAATTTATGAAATTTTGAAAATTCTCAGAAACTAAAGAGTTGGAGAATGGAAGCCTGATCGATCGTAGAGCTGAATAATCAAACCACTTTCGACTTTGTTCCTTTTCGGGGACGAAAAGTTTTAAGTGGGGGAGATTGTAACAACCCGAAAATCTGGGCCAGTTTAAAATTTTTATTTTGGCCATTTTAGCGAATTTTGATTATTTAAAATGAATTATTTTAAATAATATCGACGAGAAATTTATTTTGAATATAATTCGATCGTATATATTATACGCGTCGTCGTTAGAATATATAATAATTATATATAATTATAAAAGGAATTGAAAATGGCGCGGTAGTTCGAAAATTCGATTTCTAATTTCAAATGAATATATAGAATTCAATATAAGTCAGAATTGAACGAAACAAGAAATATTTGAATCTGTATAACTATATCTTTGTAACGAAGTTAGCAAACTGAGATTTCATCTTAGAAATGATAAGATACGTCCAGTTGAAAATTCAGAATAGTCGCTATGGAATTTATATATATTTTATATAATATATATAAGGCCCTTAAAAATAGCAATTTTGCAAACGACCTCGGATTTCGACGAAACCAGTTTTGTTGGGTCCGCAGTGTCAAATTATTGTTAGATTCCAAATTTCATAATTTTTCGAATCAATATGTGAGCGTGGCAAAGGAAAATGCGTTTGACCATTTTTAGTGGATTTTAATCGACTGGAAAATGGCCATTTTTTCCAACGGTCTCAGAATTCGGCGAAACTAGTTTTGATAGGACCGTATCGTCAATACGAAGCTAGAAAATATTTTTATAGAATTTTTCTAGTTAGTATGTGACCCGGTAATTTGAAATGTACGTTTAAAATTCAATATAGTGATTTAAATGAAAATTCAAAAGGAAACTGATTGTAACGATCAAATCAGCTGACGATACATATCCCATTGTGTTCGGAATGGGGGTTAAACGCTATGGACGACAGGTGGTGGGCCTTGTTTTGATGACGTATGTAAAAGTCAACTTTTATAAAATAATTAAATAATAATAAAAAAAACACTTTCTCTTCCCTCCATATACCCCCCCCCCCCCCGATTCTTTTCAGTAGATTAAAAAAAAAAAAAAAAGAGGGAAAAAGAAAAAAAGGAAGCCGCTCGTCGCCGTCGCCCTGGGGGTTCACCATCGTCGCGCCGCCGCCTGGAGGATCCGCCGCAACCCATCGCGTCAGCCAGACCCCGTCCACCCTCCTCCTTCCTCCGCCTTAATCACCGCAACTCCAAACCTCCCATCGCCCAAACCGCCACCTCCTCCTCGATCCGCACCTCCCCCGAGCGCCGCCAACAGCACAGTCCCCCCCCCTCTGTAAGTCGTCTTTTTTACTTATTTATTTTATTTTTATTTTTATTTTATATAAGTAAAAATAAAACTGATTTTATAGTAAGAAAAAAACTGATTTTATGTTAAAAAGAAAACTGATTTTATGTTAAAAAGAAAACTGATTTTATGTTAAAAAGAAAACTGATTTTATGTTAAAAAGAAAACTGATTTTATGTTAAAAAGAAAACTGATTTTATGTTAATCTTAAAACTGATTTTATGTTAATTTTAAAACTGATTTGAAAATGGTATTTTAAAACTGATTTGAAAAAGGTATTTAAAACTTTAAATAGAAAAAGGGTTTAAACTTTATAAAAAAGGGTTTAAACTTCGAAATAGAAAAGGCGGAATATTTATTGGGTAGAAAAAGTAAAAATATGATTTTTGTATTTTTAAAGTATTAAAAATATGATTTTTATATTTTTAAAGTATTAAAAATATAATCTTTACTATATAGAAGTAATAAAAATATGATTTTTATATTTTTTAAAGTATTAAAAATATAATCTTTATAGGATAGAGAAAATAAAAATATCATCTTTGTATGTGTAGCGAAATAAAAATAGAATTTTTATATGTTGAACTTCGAATTAAAAATAGAATTTTTATATGTTGAACTTCGAAATAAAAATAGAATTTTTATATATTGAACTTCGAAATAAAAATAGAATTTTTATATGTTGAACTTCGGATTAAAAATAGAATTTTTATATGTTGAACTTCGAGATAAAAATATGATTTTTATATATGGAATAACGAGGTAAAATTCGATTTTGACATATGTAGTGAAAGCGGACAACGAAAGCGACAAAAGGCGAGATGACGATGAAGATTTCTATCAATGGAGTGCCGTGGAGCTAGGATAGCTATAAGTGAGAATTTCTCACCTTTCAATTTAAATTTTTCTAGTTATATATATATACTAGGATGTAGACGGTGCTTAGTAGCACCCGACACCCGTCATCCACAGACCATGGATGGCTTGTTTGTTAAATTGTTTGGTTGAGTAGTTGGTTAAATTATTTGATTGAAATTTGAGTTGTTTGGTGAAATGAATTGATTTCGATTGATGTGTGAATGGCATGGGCCTTCACTAGACCGGGGATAAGGCTAGGCCTTGTCCCGTTTCTAGTATCGTGCCGTTATGCCGCCGAAATTTTCTAAAATAAGTTAGAAAAATAAAAATATCATTTTATTTAAAGAATGAATTGAATAGAAATTCATAGGTTGAAATAAAATGTTTTATCGTTAAAAATATAATTTTTAACGTGAAGTGAATAAAATAGAATATTCATTTACAAACCAGACGGTTTGTTTATGTACACCTATTTGAATGACATTGATTGGGACGATAAATTTTACACATCGCCCAACTGCACAAATAAAATAAGCGTTTGATTGTTTGAAACCCCACACGGGTGTTGGGATGAAATTTGAAGTTCACTCATCCTGATTGATTAAATGTGTCGATCGATTGATTGACAGGCTGTCATAAGCGTTGAATATCTATATTTGATGCTTATACAGTGTAGTGCACTTTGGTTGATGGTTGATTATTTTCAATGCTATTATATACATGTGTTGTATGGAAATCCATATAATTAATTTTATATGGTAATTGATTGGGCCTCATTCCAATTTAGAAAATAAAGAATATTATAAAATAAAAGTTCATGTGTTGACAGTACTCATCCATTGAGATTGGTCATATGTTGAACGAAATATTTTGATAATAAAATTTACATCTTTATCAATATAAAGTAAAAGTTCATGTGTTGACAGTACTCATCCTTTGAGATTGGTCATGTGTTGAACGAAATATTTTGATAATAATAACTATTTTGAAAAAGAAATATTTGAAATAAAATATTTGAAATAGAAATATATGAAGCCGTGTTGATTAGATTGACGCCATTTTGACGTGAACGATATTTATATCGATTTTATTCGATTTCGAAATGAATTGAATTGAAAACGATTTCGAAAATGAATTGAATTGAAAACGATTTCGAAATGAATTGAATTGAAAACGATTTCGAAAATGAATTGAATTGAAAACGATTTCGAAATGAATTGAATTGAAAACGATTTCGAAATGAATTGAATTGAAAACGATTTCGAAATGAATTGAATTGAAAACGATTTCGAAATGAATTGAATTGAAAACGATTTCAAAATGAATTGAATTGAAAACAATTTCGAAAATGAATTGAATTGAAAACGATTTCGAAATGAATTAAATTGAAATCGATTTCGAAATGAATTGAATTGAAAACGATTTCGAAATGAATTGAATTGAAAACGATTTCGAAATGAATTGAATTGAAAACGATTTCGAAAATGAATTGAATTGAAAACGATTTCGAAATGAATTGAATTGAAAACGATTTCGAAAACGAATTGAATTGAAAACGATTTCGAAAACGAATTGAATTGAAAACGATTTCGAAATGAATTGAATTGAAAACGATTTCGAAATGAATTGAATTGAAAACGATTTCGAAATGAATTGAATTGAAAACGATTTCGAAAATGAATTGAATTGAAAACGATTTCGAAATGAATTGAATTGAAAACAATTTCGAAATGAATTGAATTGAAAACGATTTCGAAATGAATTGAATTGAAAACGATTTCGAAATGAATTGAATTGAAAACGATTTCGAAATGAATTGAATTGAAAACGATTTCGAAATGAATTGAATTGAAAACGATTTCGAAATGAATTGAATTGAAAACGATTTCGAAATGAATTGAATTGAAAACGATTTCGAAATGAAGTGAATTGAAATGAATTCAAATTGAATTGAAATTTGAATTGAATAGAAATGAATTTATAAAACGAATTTATAAAGAAGAATTCAATTTTGATTTGAATTGAAAAGGAAGTTGAAATTGCTTTTGAAACGAGTTTTAAAACTATTTATATAATTCATTTTAAATAGAAATCGACGAAATATATATTATATATATTATATATATAATATAATGGCCTGAATAGAACGCGCCGCGCCGCGGCAGTTCGCGAATTTCGACCATTGATTTCAAACGGACATTACGGGAGATCCGACCGTCGGATTCTCCTAAAACCGGAACCGTTGGGTTCGTATCGAAAAGAGCTTTCTAACGAATATTAGAAATTTGAAATCTAACGGTTGGATATGGAATTATGTCCAAATCAAATTTGAAAAAGGTCGTTGTAAGTGCAGTTCGATGGCCATTGATGGAAATCGACTATACGGGCCTTGATAAAATAATTAAAAATAGTAATAATTTGTGTAAAATCATAAGAAATGATTTGGGAAAATTTGGGATGAAAAACTCCATATTTGAAAAGATAAAAATAGATTTTTATCGAAATGAACTAGTTTTGAACTAGGAATATAATTCTATTTATTTTTAAATAAATAAATTGAATTTGAAAAGGGTTTTAAAAATAACCAGAATATCCAATGATTGCATTGGAGTGGATTTGAATCGAAATTGTCTTCGGAATATTTCGATGTTGGATTTCGCGATTATGCAGTTGTGGTTATGGAAATTTGAAAGATATAGATATATATATCGTTATTTCCAATACGACATTTGTTAGTCGTAGAATTTGATATTGAATATAAGCCGATATATTTTCTATTCAGAGCCTTGTATTGAATATCGAATGTGATTTGGGTTTGTCGTGAATGGTGTCTTCAGTAACACTGTTCTTGAACCCAGTTGAGAAAAGATTAAATCTTTTTATTTGGATTTAATGAAGTGTACCAATTAAATAACATTTAATTGGAATTGAATCGATATTGATTTTTGGGTTTATCGTGGACAGTGTTTTAAATAACGCTCGTTCTTTAACCCGATAATTAATGGAATGTGGATTTGGGTTTATCGTGAACCGTGTTTTAAATGACACTGATTCTTTAACCCAGTCGAAGATTAAAACTAAGTGGAGTTTTAATGAATCTTTAATTAGATTGAAATGATCGAAAATGGAGTATCACCAGTTTTGCTCCAGGCGATAGTTAAATCTTTAATCAGATTTGAACGTGAAATGGTAATTGAATTTACCGATAACACCGTGGTGTTAGATATGAAGTATGACCAGTTTTACTTCATGGGATGAATAGGTTGGGATTGGGAAATAAAAAAAAACAAATGATTACTTCGGTAAGGTTCGTTAATCCCGACTAGTTTTGAATTGATATTCAAAAGTAGATTACAGAATAAATTCAAGGAATTTATCTTTGATAAAATTAATGGGAATCTTTCCCTATGAATGTGAAATTTAGAAACTAACTGTCGGTTGGCCAAACAGAATGGTTTTCTGAATATTGATCTGATGTTGGTTTCGGCCTTCGGGGTTAATATTT
Source organism: Allium sativum (assembly GCA_030737875.1). NCBI lineage: Eukaryota > Viridiplantae > Streptophyta > Magnoliopsida > Asparagales > Amaryllidaceae > Allium > Allium sativum. The sequence goes on from JASFAX010000064.1 coordinate 854,966, forward strand.
GGGGAATTATTCTCTTGATTAATTTACGGTTAGTGACTAATGAATTGGAATGAGGCGTATGTTGTGTTTGTGTAACACTTATTTAAAATATACGCGAGTTATTCGGAAAGACCGGGTTTATCCCATTCTGAATAACTGATACGACGATAAGTCGAAGATGAAGACGATGGTCGAAGACCGGAGGTCTTCACGTCGTTTGGGTAATTACTGATGATCTTGATTGGGCTGTACACCCAAGAAGATGGAAACAGTTAGTGATCGTCCAGACGTACTTGGAGATCGATGGATATGCAGGGTACTAGGTGCCTCCGGTTTCGTTCAGACCCAGAACGGACTTGTAAATGGGCTGTGTGTCTGACATTGGATTTTAGTCCGTCTGTTTGATCTCTATTAAATATATATCTGTTTGGCGGCGGAGAATTTATTCTCTTGCTTAACTCCCTTCTCTGAGACGTACGAGCTCAGGGGTTATATATTGATGGATATCAATCGCATGGAGTGAATTGCCTGTGTGGCATGCTAAGTGGCAATTGATCAAGGCTTCTGTTGAAAAGCAAAGTCTTGTGGTTGATGATCGAAGCAAGGCCTTTGTGGCGTAGCTTTGTGTAACGTTGATTCGCGAGTATCACACCTGGTATGAATCAAAAACGGGAGACGGACCTCAGGGGGGACATGCGTTTTCTTTCTAGTTATGAGTGGCGTCAGTGCTTGAACTGGCTGACGAGTTTGACTCATGTGGATATTGCTTATTATTACTTGCTGAAAAGCGAGGCGCCTCATGATATCGGTTTCGGCCGATGCTTCTGGTCGGCTGACGGGCCAGGCTTACGCCCCAAAGGGCGGAGAAACGTATTGTTCAGGCATTATAATCCACATCGGTGGACCGGCCCTGACGATCCAGGGGGCAGTTGCGGCTGTTCCTGAGACACGGACTAGAGCGTCTCGAATCGGTAGAGGATCTTGCCCCTAGCCTCGGTTCATACCATAAATGATAACCCAATTTCCAATACGTGTATTGCGGTTTTAATTGTAGAACTAGTATGGCGACATGATATATGGTACCCATGCCGTCTATGATTGATACTTATGATTTGAAGTTGTTTTATACACTATGCACTTATAATAGTATCAAATGATTTGTTTTAAACGTATCAAGCATTCTTTGGCTGTTATAAGGGAAAACCCTATCCTCGGCTGCGTTGCATTGTGTGATGGGACCTGGGTCTTATAACAGCTTCATTTTTCTTTATTTAGCATTGCGCTGTTTGTTTTATGCACTGGTATTCTTGGGAGGAAACCCGTTCCGTGTTATACGGCGTGGTCCCTTGATTTACCTAACTATAAAAATAAAGATTAACTGTTTTAGTTCTCACACCAGTCACATGACTGACCTGGAGTTTATTGTTTTAAGCTAAACTCTGGGTGCCCTTATTTTGACACGGGCAGCTAGTAGTTTTGGTTTTGCAGATTTATATTCACAGGATCCTGGTTTACAGCTGGAACGATATCCGGAAAGCTTTGTATCCGTATATCTCTTCTAGTTGTGTATTGTATTATTTTCCGCTGCGATGTATTTAAATGTAATTTAAATCTCTGATATTTCTGTGTAATATTGATTCATTTATACTCTGTATATTCTTGTAATCTGATGCATTGTTGTAACATACAATAAAATGTTCTTTTATATGCGTTCTGTTGTGGCTTGTTCTCGAACTATCCGACGCTTTCCTTTACGGGGAAGTTGCGGGTCTTTACACGTGGTATCAGAGCTTTGGTTTACAAAGCTAGAGAACAAGACACATTAGAACCATACGAAAGAATTCATCAGATATTGGATTAGTAATATCCAATGGGATGACTCGTTAGAGATAGGATCAGTAGTATCCTAGAACGAGTGTGAAGAGTATATTTTTCAAATGAAAACAAATTTTGTTTTGAAAATTTAAATCAATTATTCGTATTTGATTATTTATTTATATTGATTTGGACAGTCCAGTATATAAAGATTTTGCATATACGCCTTGCAAACGTGTATTTGAAGTTTTAATATACTGGATAGATATAGAATTACACTCTAATCGCCCGGAGATGATTTTGATGATGGAGCTCCATCATTAGAATTTATGTTCGAGTGACGAAAGTGAGATATCTATATATTTCCTATTGACTGGTGTGAGAACCAAAATTAGATAGGGCATATTGTTGTGATTTGGCATCAAAAATCTGATTTTTGTATATGTATCAAAGTTATCAATTTGAAAACTCTAATTCACTAATTGATTGATGTTTGTGTTGTTTGTTTATTTGTTTGCTAATTTTTAGCCATTTAGCCTAATTGAATCACATATTGAATTATATTGAAAATTGGTTGCATTTGCTTGCATATACATATACTTACATTGAACAGGTCATAGCAAGGAGGCTAGAGCCAGAGAATAAAATTTGTTTGCCCGACAAATAGGTACATGTTTACTACATAATTTCCTGTTTTGTTTGGGTGATGATGATTTTGTGAGCCTATTGGCTAGCCGCTTGGCTTTTTCTTTTTCTTTTTGAGATCTGAAGGACCGGGGAAGCTATTTGAAATTCCCCGATGCTCCCGGTGCAGGGGAGGTTATGGCGAAATTTTTCAAAAATTTAGGGTGTTAGCCAAATTTTTGAAATTTTGAAAATTCTCAGAAACTAAAGAGTTGGAGAATGAAAGCCTGATCGATCGTAGAGCTGAATAATCAAACCACTTTCGACTTTGTTCCTTTTCGGGGACGAAAAGTTTTAAGTGGGGGAGATTGTAACAACCCGAAAATCTGGGCCAGTTTAAAATTTTTATTTTGGCCATTTTAGCGAATTTTGATTATTTAAAATGAATTATTTTAAATAATATCGACGAGAAATTTATTTTGAATATAATTCGATCGTATATATTATACGCGTCGTCGTTAGAATATATAATAATTATATATAATTATAAAAGGAATTGAAAATGGCGCGGTAGTTCGAAAATTCGATTTCTAATTTCAAATGAATATACAGAATTCAATATAAGTCAGAATTGAACGAAACAGGAAATATTTGAATCTGTATAACTATATCTTTGTAACGAAGTTAGCAAACTGAGATTTCATCTTAGAAATGATAAGATACGTCCAGTTGAAAATTCAGAATAGTCGCTATGGAATTTATATATATTTTATATAATATATATAAGGCCCTTAAAAATAGCAATTTTGCAAACGACCTCGGATTTCGACGAAACCAGTTTTGTTGGGTCCGCAGTGTCAAATTATTGTTAGATTCCAAATTTCATAATTTTTCGAATCAATATGTGAGCGTGGCAAAGGAAAATGCGTTTGACCATTTTCAGTGGATTTTAATCGACTGGAAAATGGCCATTTTTTCCAACGGTCTCAGAATTCGGCGAAACTAGTTTTGATAGGACCGTATCGTCAATACGAAGCTAGAAAATATTTTTATAGAATTTTTCTAGTTAGTATGTGACCCGGTAATTTGAAATGTACGTTTAAAATTCAATATAGTGATTTAAATGAAAATTCAAAAGGAAACTGATTGTAACGATCAAATCAGCTGACGATACATATCCCATTGTGTTCGGAATGGGGGTTAAACGCTATGGACGACAGGTGGTGGGCCTTGTTTTGATGACGTATGTAAAAGTCAACTTTTATAAAATAATTAAATAATAATAAAAAAAAACACTTTCTCTTCCCTCCATATACCCCCCCCGATTCATTTCAGTAGATTAAAAAAAAAAAGAAAAAAAAAAGAGGGAAAAAGAAAAAAAAGGAAGCCGCTCGTCGCCGTCGCCCTGGGGGTTCACCATCGTCGCGCCGCCGCCTGGAGGATCCGCCGCAACCCATCACGTCAGCCAGACCCCGTCCACCCTCCTCCTTCCTCCGCCTTAATCACCGAAACTCCAAACCTCCCATCGCCCAAACCGCCACCTCCTCCTCGATCCGCACCTCCCCCGAGCGCCGCCACCAGCACAATCCCCCCTTCTGTAAGTCGTCTTTTTACTTATTTATTTTATTTTTATTTTATATAAGTAAAAATAAAACTGATTTTATAGTAAGAAAAAAACTGATTTTATGTTAAAAAGAAAACTGATTTTATGTTAAAAAGAAAACTGATTTTATGTTAAAAAGAAAACTGATTTTATGTTAAAAGGAAAACTGATTTTATGTTAAAAAGAAAACTGATTTTATGTTAAAAAGAAAACTGATTTTATGTTAAAAAGAAAACTGATTTTATGTTAATTTTAAAACTGATTTTATGTTAATTTTAAAACTGATTTGAAAAAGGTATTTTAAAACTGATTTGAAAAAGGTATTTAAAACTTTAAATAGAAAAAGGGTTTAAACTTTATAAAAAAGGGTTTAAACTTCGAAATAGAAAAGGCGGAATATTTATTGGGTAGAAAAAGTAAAAATATGATTTTTGTATTTTTAAAGTATTAAAAATATGATTTTTATATTTTTAAAGTATTAAAAATATAATCTTTACTATATAGAAGTAATAAAACTATGATTTTTATATTTTTTAAAGTATTAAAAATATAATCTTTATAGGATAGAGAAAATAAAAATATCATCTTTGTATGTGTAGCGAAATAAAAATAGAATTTTTATATGTTGAACTTCGAATTAAAAATAGAATTTTTATATGTTGAACTTCGAAATAAAAATAGAATTTTTATATATTGAACTTCGAAATAAAAATAGAATTTTTATATGTTGAACTTCGGATTAAAAATAGAATTTTTATATGTTGAACTTCGAGATAAAAATATGATTTTTATATATGGAATAACGAGGTAAAATTCGATTTTGACATATGTAGTGAAAGCGGACAACGAAAGCGACAAAAGGCGAGATGACGATGAAGATTTCTATCAATGGAGTGCCGTGGAGCTAGGATAGCTATAAGTGAGAATTTCTCACCTTTCAATTTAAATTTTTCTAGTTATATATATACTAGGATGTAGATGGTGCTTAGTAGCACCCAACACCCGTCATCCACAGACCATGGATAGCTTGTTTGTTAAATTGTTTGGTTGAGTAGTTGGTTAAATTATTTGATTGAAATTTGAGTTGTTTGGTGAAATGAATTGATTTCGATTGATGTGTGAATGGCGTGGGCCTTCACTAGACCGGGGATAAGGCTAGGCCTTGTCCCGTTTCTAGTATCGTGCCGTTATGCCGCCGAAATTTTCTAAAATAAGTTAGAAAAATAAAAATATCATTTTATTTAAAGAATGAATTGAATAGAAATTCATAGGTTGAAATAAAATGTTTTATCGTTAAAAATATAATTTTTAATGTGAAGTGAATAAAATAGAATATTCATTTACAAACCAGACGGTTTGTTTATGTACACCTATTTGAATGACATTGATTGGGACGATAAATTTTACACATCGCCCAACTGCACAAATAAAATATGCGTTTGATTGTTTGAAACCCCACACGGGTGTTGGGATGAAATTTGAAGTTCACTCATCCTGATTGATTAAATGTGTCGATCGATTGATTGACAGGCTGTCATAAGCGTTGAATATCTATATTTGATGCTTATACAGTGTAGTGCACTTTGGTTGATGGTTGATTATTTTCAATGCTATTATATACATGTGTTGTATGGAAATCCATATAATTAATTTTATATGGTAATTGATTGGGCCTCATTCCAATTTAGAAAATAAAGAATATTATAAAATAAAAGTTCATGTGTTGACAGTACTCATCCATTGAGATTGGTCATATGTTGAACGAAATATTTTGATAATAAAATTTACATCTTTATCAATATAAAGTAAAAGTTCATGTGTTGACAGTACTCATCCTTTGAGATTGGTCATGTGTTGAACGAAATATTTTGATAATAACAACTATTTTGAAAAAGAAATATTTGAAATAAAATAGTTGAAATAGAAATATATGAAGCCGTGTTGATTAGATTGACGCCATTTTGACGTGAACGATATTTATATCGATTTTATTCGATTTCGAAATGAATTGAATTGAAAACGATTTCGAAAATGAATTGAATTGAAAACGATTTCGAAATGAATTGAATTGAAAACGATTTCGAAAATGAATTGAATTGAAAACGATTTCGAAATGAATTGAATTGAAAACGATTTCGAAATGAATTGAATTGAAAACGATTTCGAAATGAATTGAATTGAAAACGATTTCGAAATGAATTGAATTGAAAACGATTTCGAAAATGAATTGAATTGAAAACGATTTCGAAATGAATTGAATTGAAAACGATTTCGAAATGAATTGAATTGAAAATGATTTCGAAATGAATTGAATTGAAAACGATTTCGAAATGAATTGAATTGAAAACGATTTCGAAAATGAATTGAATTGAAAACGATTTCGAAATGAATTGAATTGAAAACGATTTCGAAAATGAATTGAATTGAAAACGACTTCGAAATGAATTGAATTGAAAACGATTTCGAAATGAATTGAATTGAAAACGATTTCGAAATGAATTGAATTGAAAACGATTTCGAAATGAATTGAATTGAAAACGATTTCGAAAATGAATTGAATTGAAAACGATTTCGAAATGAATTGAATTGAAAACGATTTCGAAATGAATTGAATTGAAAACGATTTCGAAATGAATTGAATTGAAAACGATTTCGAAATGAATTGAATTGAAAACGATTTCGAAATGAATTGAATTGAAAACGATTTCGAAATGAATTGAATTGAAAACGATTTCGAAATGAATTGAATTGAAAACGATTTCGAAATGAATTGAATTGAAAACGATTTCGAAATGAATTGAATTGAAAACGATTTCGAAATGAATTGAATTGAAAACGATTTCGAAATGAAGTGAATTGAAATGAATTCAAATTGAATTGAAATTTGAATTGAATAGAAATGAATTTATCAAACGAATTTATAAAGAAGAATTCAATTTTGATTTGAATTGAAAAGGAAGTTGAAATTGCTTTTGAAACGAGTTTTAAAACTATTTATATAATTCGTTTTAAATAGAAATCGACGAAATATATATTATATATATTATATATATAATATAATGGCCTGAATAGAATGCGCCGCGCCGCGGCAGTTCGCGAATTTCGACCATTGATTTCAAACGGACATTACGGGAGATCCGACCGTCGGATTCTCCAAAAACCGGAACCGTTGGGTTCGTATCGAAAAGAGCTTTCTAACGAATATTAGAAATTTGAAATCTAACGGTTGGATTTGGAATTATGTCCAAATCAAATTTGAAAAAGGTCGCTGTAAGTGCAGTTCGATGGCCATTGATGGAAATCGACTATACGGGCCTTGATAAAATTATTAAAAATAGTAATAATTTGTGTAAAATCATAAGAAATGATTTGGGAAAATTTGGGATGAAAAACTCCATATTTGAAAAGATAAAAATAGATTTTTATCGAAATGAACTAGTTTTGAACTAGGAATATAATTCTATTTATTTTTAAATAAATAAATTGAATTTGAAAAGGGTTTTAAAAATAACCAGAATATCCAATGATTGCATTGGAGTGGATTTGAATCGAAATTGTCTTCGGAATATTTCGATGTTGGATTTCGCGATTATGCAGTTGTGGTTATGGAAATTTGAAAGATATAGATATATATATCGTTATTTCCAATACGACATTTGTTAGTCGTAGAATTTGATATTGAATATAAGCCGATATATTTTCTATTCAGAGCCTTGTATTGAATATCGAATGTGATTTGGGTTTGTCGTGAATGGTGTCTTCACTAACACTGTTCTTGAACCCAGTTGAGAAAAGATTAAATCTTTTTATTTGGATTTAATGAAGTGTACCAATTAAATAACATTTAATTGGAATTGAATCGATATTGATTTTTGGGTTTATCGTGGACAGTGTTTTAAATAACGCTCGTTCTTTAACCCGATAATTAATGGAATGTGGATTTGGGTTTATCGTGAACCGTGTTTTAAATGACACTGATTCTTTAACCCAGTCGAAGATTAAAACTAAGTGGAGTTTTAATGAATCTTTAATTAGATTGAAATGATCGAAAATGGAGTATCACCAGTTTTGCTCCAGGCGATAGTTAAATCTTTAATCAGATTTGAACGTGAAATGGTAATTGAATTTACCGATAACACCGTGGTGTTAGATATGAAGTATGACCAGTTTTACTTCATGGGATGAATAGGTTGGGATTGGGAAATAAAAAAAACAAATGATTACTTCGGTAAGGTTCGTTAATCCCGACTAGTTTTGAATTGATATTCAAAAGTAGATTACAGAATAAATTCAAGGAATTTATCTTTGATAAAATTAATGGGAATCTTTCCCTATGAATGTGAAATTTAGAAACTAACTGTCGGTTGGCCAAACAGAATGGTTTTCTGAATATTGATCTGATGTTGGTTTCGGCCTTCGGGGTTAATATTTGGGGAATTATTCTCTTGATTAATTTACGGTTAGTGACTAATGAATTGGAATGAGGCGTATGTTGTGTTTGTGTAACACTTATTTAAAATATACGCGAGTTATTCGGAAAGACCGGGTTTATCCCATTCTGAATAACTGATACGACGATAAGTCGAAGATGAAGACGATGGTCGAAGACCGGAGGTCTTCACGTCGTTTGGGTAATTACTGATGATCTTGATTGGGCTGTACACCCAAGAAGATGGAAACAGTTAGTGATCGTCCAGACGTACTTGGAGATCGATGGATATGCGGGGTACTAGGTGCCTCCGGTTTCGTTCAGACCCAGAACGGACTTGTAAATGGGCTGTGTGTCTGACATTGGATTTTAGTCCGTGTGTTTGATCTCTATTAAATATATATCTGTTTGGCGGCGGAGAATTTATTCTCTTGCTTAACGCCCTTCTCTGAGACGTACGAGCTCAGGGGTTATATATTGATGCATATCAATCGCATGGAGTGAATTGCCTGTGTGGCATGCTAAGTGGCAATTGATCAAGGCTTCTGTTGAAAAGCAAAGTCTTGTGGTTGATGATCGAAGCAAGGCCTTTGTGGCCTAGCTTTGTGTAACGTTGATTCACGAGTATCACACCCGGTATGAATCAAAAACGGGAGACGGACCTCAGGGGGGACATGCGTTTTCTTTCTAGTTATGAGTGGCGTCAGTGCTTGAACTGGCTGACGAGTTTGACTCATGTGGATATTGCTTATTATTACTTGCTTAAAAGCGAGGCGCCTCGTGATATCGGTTTCGGCCGATGCTTCTGGTCGGCTGACGGGCCAGGCTTACGCCCCAAAGGGTGGAGAAACGTATTGTTCAGGCATTATAATCCACATCGGTGGACCGGCCCTGACGATCCAGGGGGCAGTTGCGGCTGTTCCTGAGACACGGACTAGAGCGTCTCGAATCGGTAGAGGATCTTGCCCCTAGCCTCGGTTCATACCATAAATGATAACCCAATTTCCAATACGTGTATTGCGGTTTTAATTGTAGAACTAGTATGGCGACATGATATATGGTACCCATGCCGTCTATGATTGATACTTATGATTTGAAGTTGTTTTATACACTATGCACTTATAATAGTATCAAATGATTTGTTTTAAACGTATCAAGCATTCTTTGGCTGTTATAAGGGAAAACCCTATCCTCGGCTGCGTTGCATTGTGTGATGGGACCTGGGTCTTATAACAGCTTCATTTTTCTTTATTTAGCATTGCGCTGTTTGTTTTATGCACTGGTATTCTTGGGAGGAAACCCGTTCCGTGTTATACGGCGTGGTCCCTTGATTTACCTAACTATAAAAATAAAGATTAACTGTTTTAGTTCTCACACCAGTCACATGACTGACCTGGAGTTTATTGTTTTAACCTAAACTCTGGGTGCCCTTATTTTGACACGGGCAGCTAGTAGTTTTGGTTTTGCAGATTTATATTCACAGGATCCTGGTTTACAGCTGGAACGATATCCGGAAAGCTTTGTATCCGTATATCTCTTCTAGTTGTGTATTGTATTATTTTCCGCTGCGATGTATTTAAATGTAATTTAAATCTCTGATATTTCTGTGTAATATTGATTCATTTATACTCTGTATATTCTTGTAATCTGATGCATTGTTGTAACATACAATAAAATGTTCTTTTATATGCGTTCTGTTGTGGCTTGTTCTCGAACTATCCGACGCTTTCCTTTACGGGGAAGTTGCGGGTCTTTACAAGAATTTATTCTTTTGCTTAACGCCCTTCTCTGAAACGCACGAGCTCAGAGGTTGTATATAGATGGACATCAGTCGCATGGCATGAATTGCCTGTGTGGCATGCTAAGATGCAGTGATCAGGGCTTCTGTTGAAAAGCAAAGTCTTGTGGTGATGATCAAAGCACCGCCGGTGTGGCGTAGCTTTGTGTATAACGTAAAATCGCAAGCCTCAGACCTCGGTATGAACCAGAAACGGGAGAGGACATCAGGGAGGGCCTGCGTTTCTTCCTAGCTAGGGTGGTGTCAGTGACTTACCAGCCCTGACATTTATATACTTTTCACCTGTGTGGTTGTTGCTGTTGCGAGGCGCCTCGGTTTGATCAGACGATCCGGGTCCGATCGAGTCATTCGTTGGCTCGTTTACGCCCCAAAGGGCGGGGAGACGTAGTGTTCAGGCATAATAATCCACATCGGTGGACCGGCCCTGACGATCCATGGCTTGCCTGAGACTCGGGCTAGGCAGTCTCGAATTCGGTAAGGACTATCTTTTGCCTTGGTTTAGGACGAAAATCCAATTTCCAAATACAACATCGTGCGGTTTTGATTGTGTACCTATATATGACGACATAGTGGTATGGGGCATTAATGCCGTCTATGATTGATAGTTTATGATTTGAAATTGTTTTCAAAACATATAAACACTAGCAATAATATAAATGCCTTTGTTTTATTCGTATCAAGCATATTTTGGCCGTTATAAGGTAAAAACTCTATCCTTCGGTTTGCGTTGCATTATGTGATGGGAACTGAGTCTTATAATGGATTCATTTTTATAAAAAGCATAGCGATGTTTAAAAGAAAGATTTGTTTTTAAAGCACTGGCAATCCAATGGAGTAAACCCATTCCACGAAAGTGGCATGGTCCTGTGATTGGCCATATTATATATGTGTTGAGTAGATTTCTCATACCAGTCCCATGACTGACTCGTAGTTTCACTTTCAAACTCGGGTGCCCCTTTTTCTACACGGGCAGCCCTGTATTCAGGTTTAGCTGGTTCTTTCTGGATAGCTAGAGCTGAAGATGGATTCTATAATTTATCTCTTTTTATGCTGTTCAGCTCCTATCGTACATATTTTGTTTGATTTTCCGCTGTAGACATTTATGTATAGCTGAACTGTATTTGTACTAAGTAAGATCCTGTATACTGTGTAACTCTGATGATTACTTTTATCCAGTATATTCTATTGTTCATTATCTGGTGTATTTTTTTTCTGCTATTATCTGTTTCTGTGTTATATTCCAAAGATTACCCTTGACTCCATCTGAACGGGATTTGGGGTCGTCTCAACGTGGTATCAGAGCTTTGGTTAAGCTTAGTTTTGGAATATAACATATTAACGAACTCGTCAGAAATAGAACCAGTAGTGTTCTAGGACGGGTAACTCTATACAGATAGGATCAGCAATATCCTAGTATGAGTAAAGCAGAATGAAATTACACCTCGATAGACACATTTACATTCAAGTTTGTCTCTATATTTTGAAATATCTTTTCTGTTGACCTGACACTTTGTCTGCTAATTGCAGACGCACTAGAAAATGAGTGACAGGAACAGAAGAAATAATCGTGTGACTCGACCAACTATTGAGCCAGTTGTGCTCCCGCAGCCAGAATTCGATATAGAAGTTCTATTAAAGAGATTTCGAAATCAGGGTGGATCGCCATTCTTAGGCAAGGAGTCCATTATGGAAACACAAGCTTGGATTCGTTCTGCAGAGAAAATCTTTGAGGGTTTAAAGCTGAGAGATGATCAGAAAAGATTACTGGCGTCTTGGGCACTCAAAGAAGAAGCTTTGTTTTGGTGGGATTCAGTTATTAAAGATAATCCAGAAGGTGATATCACCTGGAACAGATTCAAAGTGATTTTCTTAGAAAGATTTACTCCTCCCGAAGCAACCGAGCGATTATGTGATGAATTTTCTTATTTGATACAAGGTGATATGACCATCCCAGAATATCATAAGAAATTCAACGAACTTGCTCACTTTGCTCCTCATCTGATTCAAGATCCAAAGAGGAAAAATCTGAGATTTATTCATGGCCTGCAAAGAAAATATCAAAATAGTGTGATGAGGAATGTGAAACTTCCTTTCTCAGAAATGATTTATATGGCTTATCAAT